>LN483685.1:0-171387 GCA_900002565.1 Culicoides sonorensis | reverse complement strand
TTCCTTGATGAATAATTTTTGCATTTCTTCTGTTACCTATATTTTCTTAACTTAATTAATATTTTATGAGTATAAAATGGGAAACGTAACTTTGAACGTATTCATTTTAAGCGCATTTTGCGTCGATTTCATAAAAATGCGAATAATGTGAGAACTCGGTTCATCCTAACGAAAGTCTACAAAAAACTTGACGAATAGTTGGAAAAGCTTGAAGAAAGTCTTCAAATAGAACTTAACGAAAAATTAGAAAAGTTTGAAGAAAGTCTTCAAATGGAACTTAACGAAAAATTAGAAAAGCTTGAAGAAAGTCTTCAAATGGAACTTAACGAAAAATTAGAAAAGCTTGAAGAAAGTCTTCAAATGGAACTTAACGAAAAATTAGAAAAGTTTGAAGAGAGTCTACAAAAAGAACTTAACGAAAAAATAGAAAAGCTTGAAGAAAGTCTTCAAATGGAACTTAACGAAAAATTAGAAAAGTTTGAAGAGAGTCTACAAAAAGAACTTAACGAAAAATTAGAAAAGTTTGAAGAGAGTCTTCAAATGGAACTTAACGAAAAATTAGAAAAGTTTGAAGAAAGTCTACAAAAAGAACTTAACGAAAAATTAGAAAAGTTTGAAGAGAGTCTTCAAATGGAACTTAACGAAAAATTAGAAAAGTTTGAAGAAAGTCTACAAAAAGAACTTAACGAAAAATTAGAAAAGCTTGAAGAAAGTCTACAAAAAGGATGAACGAAACTCTACAAAGAACTTAACTGATCAAGTCTTTAAAAACTCAACGAAAATCTTTAAAACTTACTATTGCTAAGAAAATTTTTATGAATTCTGCGGTCTCAATATTTCAAATCCTCTCTTCAGACCCATGACAGGTCCCAAAATAGCCTCATTTCATTTCAAGGTAAAAAGATTAGTATTTTAAATAATAAACTTGCACAAGAAGTATAATCTCATTAATTAACTACTAACAAACTATATTTACTATGATACAGCAAAAGCAACTGTTATATAATTATAATCATAATAATAACTTAAACATACAACAAAAACAACAACAAGAACATCATCATAAAAAAAAACACCAACTCAAAAACATGCATAAGACAAGATATAAACAAACTTTTATAACTTTTCCATATCAATGCTAGAATCATTATTATCCGTTTGTTTTGCACCATACCGAATCTCAACAGATAAGAGAGACAGAGAGACTAAAATTAATTTTAATATAAAACTTTATCATTAAACTTTAAGAAATGACAATAATAATCTATTGTTATTTACTTTTTTCTTCATCATCAGCATCATCATTGTCATTTCATTGTCTGTTTTTTTTACTTATTTTAATTTTTGTGCAAATTTTCACAACTTTTTTTTTTATTTTTTAATAAAACTGGTGAGAATGGTAACAGATTTAATTTGAAGTTAATTTTGATCAAAATTTATCAGTTTTTCCTCTCATTTTCTCTCTCCACCTGTTTTGGGAAGGCAAAAAAAGTTGAAGTAACTTGTTTTTGCTACCTTCATAAAAAAAATTGCATCTTGAAGAAAACATTTCATTAACATCCAAACCAGAATGAATAAAATATTGTAATAATAAGAAAATAAACAAACATAAAAGTAAAGTACTCAAAGTACCACCACTAATTAAGATATTTTCTAAGAAAAGTAAATATCTAAAACAGAAGAAAATGAATACTCTTCTTCTGCTTCTTATTACAACAATTAGTTTATTTTCATATTTTGATGAACTTTATAAAATGTGTGTATGTTGTTGTGTGAAGCAAATAAAAAGTATGTAGAACATTTTGTTTTATAGAGGAAAAGTTTTTGTACACACCTGCATTTGATTTCTGTGTTGAAACAAGTAACAACATTAAAATTAGTTAGGAAAAAAATGTACTGAAACAGAAGTTTTGATAATAACAACAAAAAACTGTTTTATATGAAATATTTTATTGCGGTTCGACTTGTTTTTTGCATGTTTTTGAATTGAATTTAATGAAACAAGAGACTTCAACTTTTAATCCAGTATTCGGATGATGGCATTTTCGGAGAATGTTTATGATGTAAAATTTTAGAGATCATTATTAATTATTAAAAAAAAGTGTCCAATCATTAAAACAAGTGTCCAATCATTAAAAAAAGTGTCCAATTATTAAAAAAAAAGTGTCCAATCATTAAAACAAGTTTCCAATCATTAAAAAAAGTGCCCAATCATTAAAAAAAAGTGTCAAAGTATTAAAAAAAAGTGTCCAATCATTAAAAAAAAAGTGTCCAATCATTAAAAAAAAGTGTCCAATTATTAAAAAAAGTCTCCAATCACTAAAAAAATTTGTCAATCATTTAAAAAAATCTCCTATCATTAAAAAAAAAAATTCCAATCAGTAAAAATTAGGTCCCAAATCATTCGTAAGTAGTCACTTAGTCCTCAGATAGCACACAAAATAGCCAGAAAACGTCAAACTTAAATCCCATACATTCTCATGTCAGTTCATCATCCTCTTCATTACCCAGCACGTTTCATCGCCCTGGCACTTAAATTAAAAAATAATTTCTTTCATGTTAATTTGCCTAAATTAGGCCAATGACAAATCTCTTTTCCATGAATTAATTTTTTAATGTTTTCTCGAAAAAAAAAGATCATTTTTGCACCTTAATTACCAATCTTCAGTTATTAAAAGTAATATCATCATCATCATCTTTCCTCTCCTATAATTCTTTTAACATTAACATTATATTAATTTTTTTTTATTATTGTTTTAATGTACATTTTCTGTATATTTAGACTCAGGTGCTTTTTATTACTTATTCATTTTCCATTTATAAACATGATGCCAATTAGGATAATTGATTCCTTCAAAAAAAATGATAATAATAATCATAATAATAATTTTTACAAGTACGCAATTTGTAAATTTTTATTACACGTCAACAGTCACACAGACATACACATAATTATTTAATTTAATTTATCATCAAAATATATGACAAGAGATTACAATTAAAATATTACTAGAGACTTAAAATTTATCACAATTTCCTTTAATTCCATGAATCTTGTTCTCTCCAATTCATCTTCATTTGAATTGGGATTTTCATTGAAAAACGAATAACAGCATTTTAAGGTGCATGAAAACAGAATTTTCCATGACAACTTACTTGGAAAGAAAATAGAGATTTCCTGGAATTAGCTCAAGTAAATTGAGAAAATTCCCATGAAAATTTTTGAAACCATTGAAATTATAACGAGAGAAAATAGATAAATGATAATTTCAAGGCATGATAACCTTCAATACATTCTGAAATAAATTCTAGTCATTTCACATTAATTTTATTATTTAAATATATAAATTGTGTTGTATGGATAAAAATAAATAAGTGACACAATTTATACAAATAACGATTAATTTTTAATGTTTTTGTATTTTTTTTATAGAAATACCACAGAGACTGTCAAAAATTAGCATTTTTCTTGTTACTATTTTTTTTCGATTATTTTTCTTACAAATAAATTTCAAATAAAACAAAAAAAAAGGAAAAAACATATGAAAATTTATCAAAGTAAAAAACATTTGTTTTCATCATTCTTCTAAGTTGTTACAATTAATTTAAATTTTTGCCGAAAAATTTCTCTGACTTATGGGAAATTATTTAATGGGAATTTATCGGATAAGACACTTCTTTGGCACGTAATGAAATTTTAAGCGTATTTCATGTCGATTTGAATAAAAATTGACTTTATTTGGCACTTCCATGCCAACTGTTTGAGAAAGTTTGCTTTTGAAATAAAATCATTGAAATTTTCCTGGCTTCGTTCATGAAAAGTTGGGTCGATACATGAAAACGCGCTTATGTATTTTATTCACGATAACGTTTTACTTTTTTTATCACATTTAAGGTAAGCTTAAGGCTTGTCTCCCACAATTTCGTGTCTAGTTATAAGGCCAATCCTCGCATTTTCTCGATTTTAATAGAGATGACCACAATAGGACTCTTTGAGAACGCGTTGGTTCCCTTGTAAAACCTAATCTAAGCCCAGTTGTTGAATTGACTGAAGACTTATAAAAAAAAAATTATTAATTTTCATTTTATTATTTCGATTCAAACACCTAAAATAAATTTTCTTTTGAATTTCATACCATATATATTCAAGGTATTTCAATTAACAAGGAGTTAATGAAAGTTGAATGGAAAAGTAATTTATTATTTTATAGTGATCAAATCTGTTTTTTAAAGGAAAAGAGAAAAAAACTTTGTTCAATGTTTATAAACATACCTCTTTCCGTTCCGTTTCATTCCTTTCCTTTCATTTGCTCGTGTGTGTATACCTCCTTGAATGTACGTGTGTGTGTGAAATCTAATTACAATTATTGAAAGAAAACCTAATTAAAACTTATAATAGCAAGTTTCCGTATCAATGAACGTGTGTGTGTGAAACAATGAAAGAAACTCACATATGTACGTTATTTTATATAGAAAATTACCACCTTTAACCACTTTTTTGTATTAATAACCTATTAATGTTGATCTGATTTTCTCCTATTCATAGAATTTTTCTTATCCGATCTTAGTTCATAGATTAATTTTTTTTTCATTTTTTTCTATGTATTTTGCAGGTTCCAGAAATAGCAACAATGGAGAATAATGATAGCTCACTATTAATTCGTCTAATACGTAAGTAGATTATTTTGAATGTCATTCATTTGCTTGCTAAATGATCAAATGTGGGGAAAAATATTTTTTTTTATCAGTTAGTTATGATTTGATAATTCTGGGTAATTTTAGTAAAAATTTGTTATCTGGGTAAATTTAGTAAAGATTTGCCAACTGGGTAAATTTAGAAAAAATTTGCCATGTGAGAAATTTTAGTAAAAATTTGGCATCTGGGTAAATTTAGAAAAAATTTGCCATGTGAGAAATTTTAGTAAAAATTTGGCATCTGGGTAAATTTAGTAAAAATTTGCCAACTGGGTAAATTTAGTAAAAATTTGCCATCTGGGTAAATTTAGTAAAAATTTGGCATCTGGGTAAATTTAGAAAAAATTTGCCAACTGGGTAAATTTAGAAAAAATTTGCCATGTGAGAAATTTTAGTAAAAATTTGGCATCTGGGTAAATTTAGTAAAAATTTGCCAACTGGGTAAATTTAGAAAAAATTTGCCATGTGAGAAATTTTAGTAAAAATTTGGCATCTGGGTAAATTTAGAAAAAATTTGCCAAGTGGGTAAATTTAGAAAAAAATTGCCATGTGAGAAATTTTAGTAGAAATTTGGCATCTGGGTAAATTTAGTAAAAATTTGGCAACTGGGTAAATTTAGTAAAAATTTTGCATCTGGGTAAATTTAGTGAAAATTTGCCAACTGGGTAAATTTAGAAAAAATTTGCCATGTGAGAAATTTTAGTAAAAATTTGGCATCTGGGTAAATTAAGTAATCTTAGAAAATTTTAAAAAATTTTTAAAATAATATTAAGAAAATTCCGCCATTTTGGCAAAAAAAATTCTCCATATTTTTTTCAAACCCTGTTTCAAAACCATGACAGATGCAATGCCCTTTTTTTCATTTCATGACTCGTAGGCTGAAAATAAACAAGCACCTACAAAGAAAAATTTCATTGAAATATTTTTCAAAGTAGCAGACAATTGTGGGTGATGATTCTCATAATCCATGATGAAATTTCTTGGTATTAACTTTGAACTGCATGTCGATTTTTTTAATTTCATTTTAAAACAAAAATATTTTCACTTATTTAATTTAAAGCAATTCCAAGTAAATTTCATGAACCGTCAAATGACAATACAAATATTATTAATATTTTGTATGTGAATATGTGACAAAATATTTTGTATGCCTCACTTAATTTATTTTTGTAAATGTGAAATATCGGAAGTAAATTTATTTTGATGTCACCTTAGTTTATTTTTTTTGTTTTCATTTTCATTCTTTTGTGATAAATTTCTGAGAAATCCTGCAAATTTAACGCACCCAAAATCAAAAACAGCACACACAATAATTCGATAAATTCATTTTCAATGTTAACAGGGCAAAATCATATTTTTACAGTGATTTATTTTTATCTGTAAAATCCCTGGTAACGCATCATTGAAAAAATTGGAAAAAATCTCGAGCAATATGATATCGAAGTTGAAATGTCTCTAGGAATATTTTTACTATTATTATTTCTTGGCATATATCAATAAAAATTTGAGAAAAAAAATACAAAAATCAGTAATTTAATACTTTTTATTTTTTTCAAGAATCAAAAGAATTATTAAACACACACACACACACATTGAATGTCATGCAAGACACACACTCAAGAAAAAAATTGTATTGATGGGAGATTTTCTTGATTGGAAGTAAATATCAAAAAAAAATTAAGAGAAGATGAAATTTAAATGAGATGAATAAGTGCATTTTCATTTCAAGCCGTTCATTTGATGCCTTTGGATCATGCAATCACTAATTTGAAATGATACCCCCTTAAAATAAATTTCAATTCGTCCCGAGGAGTCTCATTTTAAATTCAATTGTTTGAATTTTTTTGTATTTTCATGAAATTTTCAAAGAATAAAAATGACAAAATATAATAACATTTTATCCATCTCATAAATGTCAGCTTATTGTCAGTAAGATACAAAAAAAATCATCAAAAATTTCAGGAAACAGAAAATCATACAGAAAAAAATAAATACAAAATAAAATCAGACAATCATACAATTTTTTTATATTCAAATAACGGTTAAAAAAAAATGTGTATGATTCACAAAAAAAAAATACAAATTTAAATGACGAATGAAAAAAAACTTTTAAAAGATTTATCATCAAACAAACAATATTGACATTTGACATTACAAATTTAAAAGTAGATCAAAGAATTTGCATAAAACCGTACCATAAAAATTATTAAAATTATTTTCAAGGGGTTTTTCGTTCACAATCACCGTAAATAACATTAAACGTCAATACATTTAACACAAAAAACCAGGCGTCTCCATTTTCTTTGACAATTTCAATGACAAAACTTTCAATATTCCAATTCACTTTTATGATTCTTTGAAATTTAATCATTTTCATTACTGTTTGCTTCTAGTTCTAGGGATATCACAATTTAAAATATTGCCATATTGCATGGAAATAATAATAACAGCAAGAAAAAAAAAATATTTGCTTTGATCATTCACATGTTTGAGATATCTTTCAATATATTATTATTTAGTAAAAATATTATGTGTTATTGATATTTCTTGCTTACGGCAAACAAAATTCAAATAGAAAACTTTGATTCAGTAGGAAAAAAAGAGTTGAAAATGCAAAAATATTCAAATATCAATCAGAATAAAAAAAAATTTCTCTATGATGAAATTCATATTTTACTTCCTTTTCAATGAAGATTTCCTTTAATAATAATTTTTTCATCATTTCAATGTTGAGTTTAAATTATTGAAATTGCCTTGTATGTGTGTGTGTGTATGTATGTCAAAAACCAAACACAATTCAATTAACACAGAAAGAAAAAATTTTACAGAATATTTATGAACTAATTTAAAAGTTAAAAGATTAAAAAGCAGTATGTTAGAAGACTTGTATTTGAAAATAAACTTTATTAATTGAAATTTGTGGTTTTTAGATTTAACATAAAATTTTATACGCACACACACATACACACACTCGTACCATAGAATTGTAATAACATTAAAGGAACAAAACGTAAAGTCGTAGAACGATAAATCTTTATTTAATCATATAACGTAGAAAATGTTTCATTTAAACCAAAATTGAAACCATTTTCTCTGCATTTTAATAATAATTTGGATATCAAAATAGTTTTTCTTTTTCATGGTCGTGGTGAAATTTCGCACAAAGTTCACCGATTTTTTCAATTTTCGCTATTAAAAGTTCATTTATAACAGTAAAATCAAATTATCATCATGTGGTGCCATCTATGGGCTTCGAGGAAAAAGCGTTTTAATTTCAATGACTTTTAATTTAATTAAATTTCATTTTAATACTCAATTTAAAATGAATCTACTTCATTTAACAGAATTTAAAATTGAAATGTCACGTTGAGCAAATTCTATGAAAAAGAAGGAAAAACCTTTATAAAGGACTTTTATTAGCATAATTTTTTACCACTTTGAATTGATTAACTTTATCCTTCCATACCATGTTTAAAATCTGTTTTTATTATTATTTATATTTTTTTCTCTCTCTCTTTTCATTTTATTTTATAAACTTTCAGGGAAAAATAAACTATAAACTCATATGAAAAAAGCCTGATATGGGAAAAAAACTTTTTACACTATTTTTCGTTTCTTTGCCTCTTTTCACTTTACCTTTTAAAATAACGATAAATGTTGATGAATTTTGTTTTTCTTGAAATTTATCAATGGAAAGACTCAGTTTAAAAATAAAAAAAGTTTTTTTCTTTTTAATAAAAATTTCGTATAATATCTTGTTAGAAGTGTATGACGACTTTTTTTATTCAATGAAAGTTTTTTATTATGTTTAAGGTTTTCGTTATTTTTTTTTTCATTCAAAAGTTTTAACTTACGTTTTGGATAAAGAAAATATCATAAGAGTAATGAAATAAAGTGTGTGTAATCCCGAGAAAAACAGAAATTGCTTTCAATCATGGTTTGATTCATTTTAAAGACCGCAATTCAAACAAAAATTGAGAAGCCACTTAAAAATTGACTTGGGTGGTCTAATTTATTTTTTTTATTTATTTATTCATTGAAATTTGATTCCATTTAACATTCATTTAGTTTTTTTGTTGATTGTATAAACAATCAACTATTTTTTTTTTATTATTTGCATCGTACCTTCATTCAATTAAGGTATTTGTTTCGTTATAATCCATTTTATTGTTTGAATGTTTACAAATTTCAAATTAAAAACAGCAAACTTTTTTTTTTTATTTCGAAAAAGCAAACAAACAATTAAAATAAACTTTATTTACATTACAGTTGACTATTAACAGAAAAATCTAGTTAGATGTCATCTGACAAACAAAATAATTGGATATTTATTTCGGTTGAAATTTAAACTTGAATTTTGATCATTTAGGGAGCTTATGAAATTTTTGTTAAATGTAAATTTTTTTTTTTTTTGTTTTTTTTAGCAACATCCACCGATGTATCACCATGTTCGGATCAGCACCAACAACCGCCACAAGAACAGTATCAGACACGATATCAATTAGAACATCGTCGATTATCGGATACAGATCGACCGTTATTAGAAGCACTTATGCGATCGGGATCGACAAGACGTCATTCATGTACTGGTAGATTTTTAACAATGCACAAGCGTCGTAGAAAAAAGTTGTCAACTCGTAATTTAGCTATTGATCAAGCGATTTTAGATGATGTGTTGCATGGCCAAGTTCAATGTATACTCGATCATGTCGGTAATTGGAGATTCAATGCGTTTACCCTCGAAACGGTAACAGGAGGTAAGTCACTGATTGTTATTTTGATTTAAAATTTTAATTAAATGTTTTATTTTTTAAAGGACGTTCACTGCCAGTTTTGTGCGTTCACTTATTTCATTGGTACGGCCTTTTGGACCATTTTAACTTAGACGTAGTTAGAGTATGGAAACTATTTAGTTTGATTGAAGAAGGTTATCACAGTACCAATCCATATCATAATTCGATACACGCAACAGATGTTACACAAGCAATGCATTGTTTTCTACAAGAAAAGAAAATTTTAAAACACTTGGAGCCACTAGAAATAATGGCAGCATTAATTGGGGCTGTGACACACGATTTGGACCATCCAGGTGTAAATCAACCATTTTTAATCGCAACTTCGAATCACTTAGCTGCTCTATACAAAAATGCATCGGTACTAGAAAATCATCATTGGCGTTCAGCAATTGGATGTTTACTGGAAAGTGGTGTTGCCGAGCAAATTCAATCAATTCGACCCGAACTCGAGGAACAAATTCAATCACTTATTTTAGCAACTGACATAACAAGACAACAAGAATTCCTTACAAGATTAAAGCGGTATCTCGATCCACCTGCATCTGACAACGATGAAATTTTCGATATGAGTGTACGTGAACATAGATTGTTTATTTTACAAATTGCACTCAAGTGTGCTGACATTTCAAATCCATGTCGACCATGGGACATTAGCAAGAAATGGAGTCAAAAGGTTTGTGAGGAATTCTTTAGACAAGGCGATTTTGAAAGACAATTAAATTTACCGGTCACTTCGTTATGTGATCGACAATCAACGTCTGTGCCTAAAATACAATCGGGATTCTTTAAGTTTGTCGTTACACCGCTTATGGATGAATGGCACCGATTTTTGAAGACTGACTTATCGTACAAGATGATGGGACATCTTAAATATAATCAAAATCAATGGGAGGGTCGATTACAAGCTGAAATTGCTGAAGAAACCCGAACTGAAATCTCTGATGCCGAAATGTTTGATGATGTAGATGAGGCTGAAATTGACGAACCATGTTTAGACATTTCAGATAGTTCTGAAACACTTTTACCACAAATTCTATTGCCACCAAATGTATCAAGACGCAGCTCTCTCCAAGTAACTGGATTCATTAATAGATCTATGCCAAAAGTGCAAGATCGACGAATGTCGGTGCCATTGCATCCAGTACCAAAAATAATATTACCACCTAAGGACAATAGCCCTCCGCATGCAATACAGGAATATGAAGAAAATGATCATATCAAATTCGACCAAGACTCGTTATCGATTTTATCTTCCGACAGTGATAGTGGACCACGTAGATCTTCAGCTGGCAGTACAGAGAAAGAAAGACCATTAAGTGCAGAAAATCTTCTGCCTGATTGTAGTATCGCATCAATGTCAGATAGTGCTCATGCTGATCGTTTAAATTTAGTGTTACATGGTGCTTCAAGTGCAAACACATACAATACCTTAGGCATAATGAACACATCGAAACATTTAGTGAGACAACAAACGTTCCCACCTTTACAACCATACATACGTACTCGCTATATGTCATCAACTGCCGAATTGGGCGCATGTCCCGAAGCACTTGTTGAAAGTCGTAGTACTAGCTCGTCTGGATCCCAAACTGACTTTGATAATACACGAAGTGGTGGAAGTGCTACAATTTTATCAACGAAAAAGGAAAGCATCAAACGAAAACAACACGATTCCAGTGGAAACACAGATCGAAGTAGTAAACATGCAAATTTGGCAGCCAATTTACCAGGACAAAAGGAAAATCTAGATCCATCAAAATTGCGTAAAAGTGGATCAACACGACGACGAGGATCAGCACCAGTCACAGTTGGAATTCAATCTATCAAAGCAGAGCCATCTGATTCGACTTCGACAAATGTTGGTTTATATGTCAAAACTGATGATAAACTTCGACGTGGATCCATGCCAGCAGAAGTTATAACAATAAGTAAGTTCAATTTAATCACATTAAATTAAAATTTTCATTTAAATATCCCCCTTAACAGATGCAATGGACTTCTTAGAACCATCAAGTGCGGCCGCAGATTATGCAATCAACAGTCAACGTCGAAGCTCGGTACCAGTAGATCCATCAAGTTTACGCTCAAACAATGGAAAACGTAGAAACAAGAATAAGATTTTACGACGTCGCTCATCCGGTGGACCCGAACAAATTCTCTTGGAAAGTTCAAGTAGCAGTGGCAGTACATGGCTTCGAATTAAGCGAGCTGCTGGTGATGCAGTTTCACGGACTGAAACCCAACTTGCAAAACGACGAGGATCGTTACCAGCAGATGTGCTAACAATTGGCTACTCAAGTAAGGATTTTTTGATATTCCTTTTAAACTAATTGTGTTTTTTTGTGCTTTTTTAAATGAAAAATCATACTTTTAAGTGTGAGGAACTTTTTTGTGATTTTGTTTTACTAATTTTATTTTGTTTTGGTTTTTGTCCTACAAAAAATAAATTTTTTGTGTAATCGTTAGTTGTCCCAGTACATTATTTTTTAAATTAATTCTATGAAAATAATATTAAAATTTAAAATTATTTTCAAATTATTATGAAATTTAAAGTGGATCAATATCTGGTCAGTAGTTGTGGCGTTAGTAACACAAGTAGTAACCAAAATAATAATAATAATAAAACAGCAGATGAAGCTGAAGACTATTTTAATATTGGTTTTTGACTTTTAACCACCACATCTTCTACTGTGTCATCTTCTTCATCGTGTCGTACTCTTGATTCGGCCATCATTGAATCATGTACAAAAATTCAATTAGGTACAAAAAAAAATTGTAAAAATTGAGTAAAAATTCAAAAAATTTAAATTAAAATTTCTCTCTCTTTATCTCATGTTAATATTATGCATATATCTTTTAAAATTCATTAATTTTTATTATTATTGGTCGTAATTTATTTCAATTTAACTACATTCTTTCCTTGAAAGACCATTAAAATGCTTCTCATAATTAAATTTAACTTTTTTTTTATCCATTTAAATTTTTTTTAAATGTTAGTCATTTTGCTTGTAGATAAATTAGACATTTCATCTTCAAATCACTAATCTCTTTTCTATCGTAGCTTTAAAATACAATGAAATGAAAGCAACTTGAAAAAAAAAACATTTAATTTCAATTTTAATTTTATATTTTATTTTTTTGCTTTGTAACAATTTTTAATGTTGTTGCTCTTCTTCCAATACAATGATCTCTGTTTCTAAATTGTAAAATCATTTCATTATTTTTTTTTGTTACCATCATCATTAATGCTGATTTGATAAGTCAAAATTTGAATGAAATGATATAGAAAATTAAGAGCTTCCGATTTTCTTATTCATGATATACATTATTTTTAAGGGTGCTTGATTTCCTCCTATTTTAATATCATCATGATTTGATTTGAGATAAAATTTTATTGAAGCAATTTCAAATCAATCTTAATTGTTTTCGAGGAATCAGTTCTAAGGTTAATTTTCTGGTGCTCAGATCGGAGCTTGGACCATGAAAAATCTTCAAAAAAACCTTGCAATGAAATCATTCTCTCATTTTTTTTTTACTTGACTTTAAAAATGCAAAACAGTATTAGCCTGCTCTCTTCAAATTAACATATTTTTTTCTTCGTTGTTCAATTTCCATGAAAAAAAAACGATTTAATATAAGATAAAATAAAATAATTGACTATCTATCTGAATAATTTGATATTGTAAGCAATCGTTGTTTTATGTACATAATTTTCTTTCTTTCTTATAAAAATTCTCTATTTTTTTTTGCTTTAAAACCATCTTTCATCGTAATAGATGTGTGTAGAGATAGATCTTACAACAACAATACAAAAAAAAATTATATAAAATATATAAAATAATAATAAAATTTAAATTCATATTTCCTTTTAAGAATTTTCTGTGCATAGAATGATAAAATAATAATAATAATAACAAGTATTTTGTATTTATGTTTTCTCTTGTATTTTATTTATATATATAAGTATTTTTATTTTATTTTTTTTTCTTTAAAAAGAAAATCTGTATTATTATTCCCATTAAATATCATCATCAGAATAATAATCATTTTTCTTGTGTACGACAAAAAAAATCATAAAAATATTCATATTTAAAACATTTTTTTCTTTTTTCTCCAATTACAGGTACTTTACGACATTAAATTTATATAAAATTTTATTCCCTTTTCATACGACGACGATGACAACAACAAATACAACAGTATGTAAAATTATTAAGGTAAAAATAAGTCAAGTCGAGTCGAGTCAATATACTAATTTGAGAAAATACAACAATTAAATTATATAATTTTACTTTTTACGTACATAGACTTTTAATATTAATCACAGTCGAAATTAACGTTTATAAAAGTATTTTAGCAAAAAATATGAAAAATTAAAATAAAAATAAGAAATTGTATTATAATGATGATAATGATTAAAAAGGGCAATTTGTGGTGGCAGTTTATAAGCCTCTTATTTATTATCGCATATACAATAATATTGAAAATGAATTTTTAGGAGGAAAAGTATCCTTAAATGATTAAAATGAAAAAGAGACCAAAGAATGATGTTTAATTTAAAATAATAAAAAAAAATAGTAGAGAAACATAAAGTTACAAGAAATAGTTTGATAAACAAAATAACTTTTAAATTAATATTACTTTACTTTTCCTGTTTTTTTTTATATATTAATGTAATAAAATAAAAAAATATACGATAACAGTCTTCTTCTATAACTTCCTTCTTTTAATATATAATTTTATAGTATAATATTTGTTTTGAGAGGTATTTCATTAATAAATGGAAGTAAAACTTAGATTTTATTTTAAATTAACTCTTTGACGTGTAATGGGACATTTCTGTACCATTTTTAACATGATTCAAATTCAAATAAGAGTGCTTTGTAAGTATTCAAGGTTACAAAGTTGAGACATACTTTAAACATTTTGGGAAGTTATCTGACTACCTATTCGATCCATTGTATTGAGCTCATAATCACGAAAAAGCCAAATGACATTTCATTCAAGTATTTTTGATGTTGGTGATGCATAAAAGGAGCAAAAAGTGCTGTCAGTGGCCCAAAACTTCAAATACAGTCAAAAGCCAGTATCTATGGAAACTGTAAATCGATAGGAACTGACTTGTCATCATAAAGAATCATTACGTATAGCTTATTTTTCACTATATGGAGACTTGATTGTATTTGATTCACATTAACTGATTTTTTAGCAGCTACTGTTACTTTATCAGTTGAGACTATGACTGTTTACAACACAATTAATTTTTGACTACACAAAGTTTTATGTTAAATAGTTTAACATTCGGGTTTATAATTCATCTAATTCCTGATCTGAGTTTAACTGAATTTAATTTCTAGCCCAATCCTAAATGTGTCTATTTTTCTACTTGATGTGATTTTTCACTTTAAATTTAGATTATTTTAGACATTAACTTAACAATACTAATTTACTGTGGCGTCAGTTATTTTTCATTTCAGAGCATTGACTACAATATGGCGGTTTTTAATCGGGTTACCAAATGTTTACTTTGAATATTTGACAGATAGGGTTGCCCATTATTTCTTACACAGACTTTGAAGGGTTTAAATGCTTTCTTGAATAATTTAACGACGGAAAAGTTAATGATGAGCATACAGATCGATAGAGAAGTTAATTTTATAGGGCTTGGTATCTGGGGTTTTTTGATTGGACTCTCCAGAGGGTGCTGAGAAGGCATTCTGTGTTGTTTTTTGTCATTTTTGATTGCCTGACTTTAAATTTCATAGCTCTTATAATCTTAAGACAATATTTAACCCATCCGAAGACCTCTACATTTGGGTCATAATCGACTTTTCAAATATTTCATTTTAAATTCATTTCAGAATGAAATGCCTCCAAAAAAAATAACTTTTTTTTTACATTGTACAAAACAATTATTTTAACATTATAAAACATTATTACTAATTAAATTAAATTACAATAAAAAATTTAACATAATACGATAACTAATAAAAAAAAAAAAATTATAGCAAAAATACTGCAATTATGGTTGTTATTAAAAATTAAATGGAACTAAATTGACTTAAAAATATTAAAAGAAAAAAAACTTTTAGGAAAAGAAAAAATTAGTATAATTAATAATTAAAATATACATAAATTTAGAATACATGTCTTTAAACCCATCTTAATGTTGCGAAATATTTAAATAATAATAAAAAATAAACATAATTATAATTAAAATAATAATAATAAATGTGAATGACAAAATAAAAAAAAATATGTGTTAGTCGATTAAGAGCTAAATCTATTATTAAGATGAATTTAAGTTTTAAATTAAAATTAAAATAAAATTTTTTTTTGTTTAAATTTTTTACAAAACCTTTTAATTTTGAAATTTAATTGAAATTGAATTTTTGATTCATTTTATTTGAATTTAAAAAAAAAAAAATTTTATTAAATTAAATTAAAATAAAAAACCTGAACTGAATTAGGCCCAAATTTCTAAAAATAAATGGTGTCAAGTACCAAATAATGATAAATCACGATGAAAATTATGCGAAAAATTAAAAGTAAACATAATAACATAAAAAAAACAAAAATAAACCGGCAGGTTCCGGTTTTCCTTAAATATGAATATTAAATTTAAACATACACGTAAATTATGATTATGAGTAAATTAAAAGTACCAAAAAAAAACAGTTTTTAATTACGTGAAAATTGAATTCAAGATAAAAAATAACAAATAATTTAAATATATAAACATAAAAATTGCTGTGCGAACTAATACAAGTTAAAATAAAATAATAATGATAACAATTATGATTAATAATATTAAAAAAAAATATTATATTAAAATTAAATAGTCAGTATATTAAACATAATAATAATAAATAATAAAAAAAAACATTAAAAGAGTGAATTTTAAAATAATAATAATAATTAACATTAAAAATCAAAATTAATAAAAAAAAATGAACAAATACACAACTTTTAATCAAATAATAAAAAGAAAACAATAAATGTTTGATAATTTAATAATAAAAATAAAATTATATTAATTAAGTATTAAATATTAAAACAAAATAATATCTCGATTATTATTATTATTATTAGTGGCTTTACTTTTTAAAGTGAGTGCGAATCACAAGTGTCTGTATGAACAATTCGAGTACACAGGACCATGGTCCATCAAAAATATAAATATGTTGTTCTACAAAAAAATTTGTATCTGCTCTAAAAACCGAAAAACAAGGGTTTCAATATTTTTTTTTCTTCTAAAACTTACAGGGTTTTGATTGAAATACGTATGATGTTTGTTCTTGAAAGTTGTAGGAAATTGTCTGATGAAAAAAGTTTTTATTTAGCATTTTTCATGTTTACATACAAAAAAATTTAGTTTTTGTCAAAAACAATTGGTCGAAAAATTGAAAACATAAATTTTTGAATTTTTCCCGTTTTTTTAAATAAAATCGTCTGTTTTCCATGTTTTTTTGACGAAAAATAATTTTTTTTCTATGAAAATATGTAAAATGGTACATCAAATTTTTTACTCCAAACAATTACCTTCAACTTTCAAGAACAAACATCATACTTATTTCATACAAAACCATGTCATATTTGCAGTTTTAAATTGAAAGAATCAAAAGATTTGAAACCCTTATTTTTCAGTTTTTAGGGCAGATACAAAAATTTTTGTAGAACAAGTTTCATATTTATTCATGGACCATAGGCCTGTGTACTTAGATTGTCCATACATACAATTGTGATTTGCACTCACTTTAGAATGAAATGCTACATTATTATAATTCAATATTGATGTTATATATTTATCACAAATACGTTCATGTCTAGTAAAATTAATTACAAGTAATAATTAAAATACACATAAAAAAACATAAATTACATTACATAATTAAGAGTAAATTGTCATTTATTCACATAAATAATAACAATTCACCAAATTTTTGTATATTTTAAAATATTATTTTGATTATTTTACATAAGAAATTACATTCAACGAGACCGTCCTTGATCCTTGATCCGTGTAAACTTTAAATTTAAAATGTGTTAGCAAATTTCATTTTTAATTTTTCTAAAATTTTTTTTAAAAACTATTTTATTTTTTTCGAACCTTAAAAACTTTTTAAAAAAAATGTTAACTGTCAAAAGAAAAACAAAATTAATAGAACAACATAATATTGTATGGACCAATTAAACCCTTATACATTTTAAATCTATTATAATGTAAATGTTAGTAATGACGCTATTCACGTAACATTTCAAATCAAATTGAAAAGGGCACGACTTTTACGAAAATTATGAGTGCTTTTCATGGAAGGAGATAAATTTCAATGTTTCCAAGAAAGACACTCATTAAAAAAAAATTATAATGTGGAAAGTCTCATGAAAGAAAGAAATTCCTATCCGTTGGCCAAAATCAAAAAAATTAAAAAAAAAAAACATAACAAAAGATGTATCTATTTCTTGGAATACAACACAACAAAAGATACAAAGACAAATTTAAGAAGAAAATATAAAAAAAAAAACATTTAGGAAACGGAAAAGGAAATTATATTAAAAGCAAAAAAAAATACATACACACAGTTAGATTTTCGTCAAGCACAAGCGTATATCTACCTTAAATTATTATACATACTAAAACTTTTAGGAACTTTTTAAATGAATATATAAATATATAAAAAAAGCAATAAAGACTGCATTCTCTTCTATTATTATTATTATTGTACTAATAAAAAAAATTATTAAAATTGAATATATACAAAAATAAACAATTACATGCATACACACACACACACACACACACACACACACATAATAATAAAAATACGAATAATAATCGCTGTCTCTCTAATCAAAAAAAAATAAAGTAAAAATCAGAAAATAATAATAAAAATAGTTATAATAGAAACATTTTATTCTAATTGTTAACAAAAAAAAATGTACTGACCCATTTAAACATAAAAATAACAATAATAAATTAAAATTAAACCAATAAATATGATAGAAACACTAAACTGTCTCCCTTTTTTCTGAAAAACATTGTATTTAAAATCATAGAATTTATACCAAATACAAAGAAAAAAATAAATATTAAAAATATAATAAACATTAACTTTAAATAAAAAAAAAACATTTAACAGTAACATTATTATATACATATTTTAACTTGTAACAAGCATATTTATGGGAATCAAAAAGAACATCAATCAGAATCTTATGTTTAAATTAAAAATTTTAATGCAAGAACTGTAATGAGACGAAAAATTAAAAAAAAAACATTAGGAGAGTACGATTAAATTCAATGAAGAGCTTTGCCAGTCAAGATAAATCATAGTCGAAATGGAACTCAATATGATTGTACTCTATTATTAGGCGAAAATTATTTGTGTGAAGATTGTTCCGGTGCAAATTTTTTTTTCGAATATTAATTTTCGAATTAATGATTTGGTTCTACAAGGACACCACCGTGGTCTCAATGGGTCCTTTTTTGGAAGTGATGATTAAAATGGAGATTTTTTAGTGTCAAAGTCCTTTTCAATGTGGCTTAGCTGAAGTTTATACTTTAGACCATCAATCGGGCCTATTATGCCTATCTTTATCATCATCGTCTTAACATATAACCTCTCATCCCAAGAAGAAGCCACCTTTATCTAGCCTTTAACCCAAATTGAGTAGTCTGAAGAGGACCCATTTGAGATTTTTAAGTTTCATTGCCGAAACGGGTATTGAATTGTTAACCTTAAGATTGATAGTCCAATACTCAGTTTCCTACCTTACAACCCAGAAAGCTGTCTAGATTGATTGAAAATCAGTTTTCATAACCGGAGAAGAAGAAAAAAACCCAAAAAGTATTGACAGAAGCCACAAAAAATTCGTATATTTACCTTCATCTTGTCAAGGGACTTTTTTGTCCCTGTAACTTTAATTAATAATTTTTTGCCGTTAATTTTTTTATTTGCCTAGTGCTTCTTTTATTCTGTCTTGTAGAATAGATACTGTCATCTGAGTATTTTTCATACAGAAACTTTAAGTGGATCAACTGTTTCGATTTTCGAATCCCCTTGAAATGAACTTTCAACTGAGGACAGGATTAAAGTTAAGAAAGATTTTTGATCTTCATTCAAGAAAAAATCAATATCTGAAAGATGATTGATAAAAATTCCAACATTTTCTAGACATAGAATAATTGAAATTCATTTCATGTTCCGTTGAAGGCCAAGAATCTTTAGCACTAAGCCAGAGAACCCTAAAAATAAAATCTAATTAAAATTCCGAAAAAATAACGGTTCTTTTTTAAAAAATGTATTCAAACTTTTATTTCGACTTTAACCTTTCAAATTACAGATCAGCTTCAGTTTAAAAATCGATTAAAATTCAAGGTAGATTCAGAGGGTGGTCAATTTTTCCCACTGAAGACACAATTGGGCTTAGTTTATTACTGATTTTAATCCAAAAAAACAAAAGGAATCATTTCAGTCTTTAAAATTGAATTTCGAAATCCAAATTTTCGAAAATCGAAATTGACCTGGCACAATCTTCACACAGATATCCAAAAAAATAATAATAATCAATTCGATGATCGACCACGTGTTACGTAGATAGTTTCCTTATAAAAAAAATATAAAAATAAATTTACACAAAATGTCATAACGGTTTTAATTTAACTCTGTCTGAGTGAATCCTTGTCCTCGATTTCCGTTCATTATAATATAAAATTTTAAATTATTTTTAATAAAAAACTAATATCGATACTTGATGTATGATGATTTATTATAATAAATATACATATAAATGGAAATCTTTTGATAATTAAAATAAAATAATATTAATTATAATGAAAAAAAAAACCAATTTAAGAAGTAATGAAATGTGTTTTAGACTATACCTTACTATTAAATAGAAGACTTTATAATTGTCGTAGTTGTTCTCTAATGTGGCAGGAACACGTTAGAAAATTCAATGATAAAAAATTTAAAAAAAAAAATATTCATAAGTTGAAGAATGTTTCTGGTAAACGAGAGATTGAATCCATATTTAGATAAAACAAACAAAAAATAGGTAGCGATGAAGCGAGTCTTTGTCAGCTATGATTTGAAATTTATTTTTATGCACAATTTAACAACACAAAAAAAAAATGAAGATAAAAAAAATCTTAATTCTCGATGAATAAAAGGTTGCTCAAATTAATTTAATTCATTTACATTGATCAAAGCACATTCAATTTTTATGATAATCAAATTAATTTGAATTTAAAGTCCAATGCATGTGTATCAGAGAAATAATGAAAAAAGTATGTGTTTTTAAATTAATATTGAAAAAAAACAATAATATAAAAAAATAATAAATTTAAAAAAAAAATAATTAAAAAACCGTTAAAATATGATTAAAAAAATTCAAATTTCATTGTATTATTATTATAAATTTAATTTTTTTTGCGAACAAAATTATTTACTAAGTATATTGATAAGTTTCAAGTATAAATTTAAATTTAAAATATAAAAAAATATTAATATTAATAAAACAAGAATTATAATAAATAATAATTATATTAAAATTAATAAATGAATGAATATTAAGTCGATGTAACCCGATATTCTTCCAAAAAAAAAGTATAGTGAAAAATAATAATGAATTAACTTACAAAAAAAAACTGAGAAAATAATAAACATGACTCGTGAAAATGAAATAAATATTAAAAAAATGTTTTATTTACCGTGTCCGAATTTCCTGCTAATTTCATTGAAAAAAGGGTCATATGAAATTTTAAGGCGTTGCTTTATTTAAATTTCTCCTCACTTAATTTCAGCCGTTTCATGGACGATAGACCCATTTCTATAGAAAAAATCCGCCATTTTGGATCAGTCGTCCATTTTGTGGACACGGACGGACGCACGAAATATGCTAAATAAGGCGACGCCTTTCAAAATCCAAGGACATTTCAATTCAGTGTAAAACTTTTCCCTTTTAATGAAATTTTTTCAAAAAAACAACTCTTTTCAGTGAAGAAAACTTCAATTTTATTTACAATTAACTTAAAAAGATAATAAGCAGCTTAGCTTGCTCTACTTTTCTTTCCTATTCATATCATAATAACTAATAAATTCAACGAAAAATATTCGAAATTAACATAATAAATTAATATTTCCATTATCACTGCCGACCAAAACCATTCGATTTAATGGCAAAATTGAAAGACTCGTCAACACACCCCGAAATATTTCAGATCTCAGCTTTGTAAATGCATAAGCGCCATCTGGATTTATCGTTGAATAATTCCCTATACGATTAGCTGGTGTGCCCAACATCAATTCAGATCCATTTGTGACGAGACAATGAGTCGGCTCAGGTGGACTTCTATGAAATTTAATTTACATGTTAAAAAAAAACGTCTATCAATTAATTTTTATTTACCTTAAATGATGCATCAAACTCCCATCTTTGGTATTCCATACACTTATACTATGATCAAGACACGAACTAACCAGTTGCTGTTCATTTGCCGACACAAGTTGCAGCAACTCACTATCACTTGCCCTCCAACTACTGATAACGTACCCCGTACGACCATCCAAAAGCACAATTTGACCGGAACTCAATCCAGCAGCAATGTAATTACCCGATGGTGCTACTGCAATGCTACGGACTTGACCGTTAATCATTGGAGTTAATTTCCATTCATTTACATAATTAAAAGTGCGGGCATCGATCATTTTCAAGGTTGATTCAGAAGTTCCTGCGATGACGATACTGCTGGGTGAAGGGAATGTCCGAACAACTGTAACGGGAGTGTAACGAGGTGCATCAAAATATCCAACTGAAGCGCCAACAAATGGATCCCAAATGTGAACACCCGAATCGCAACTCACGGTTAATCTGAAATTTAAATTTATATTATTAAAAAAAATTTTAAATGAAATTCATTTCCTTACCTCAATGATTCCAAGAACGCCAGTGAATGAACAGATTTCTTGTGATTCGTGTACGTAAATTGACATGTTGAGACTTTACTGCCATCGCCTTCACTTCGCAGTGACCATAATTTGACAGTCTTATCCTTTGACGCTGACATGAAGCTATTTTCGTTATCCAGACAAACGATAGCTCTCACAGAATTCACATGCCCGGTATAAGTCTGTAATTTAATTTGCTTAATATTAAATCTCGAATCTTTGTCTGATCTTCCGATTTCATGTTCCCAGTATGCCAGCCAATTTCCTTTCAAATGTCGTGATGTATTCAAATTATCAAATTTATATGCCACCATATTGATGACATCACCAATTCCCATTTCTGTGCGATCTGGGCCTTGACCACCAAATTGAACGTCAATTCGATTTCCAACAACCGCCACATTTGATCCAAAACTGTTTCCGAGTTGTTGTTCATAGTCAAGCTGCGAGTCCATACTTAATGCACTTTGATTGATTGCCGTTGACTCGAATTTGTGAATGTCATTTTTCATGATTGAGTAGTCGGGTTGCTCGTGTTCGAGGCAAAGACTCATAATGAGTTGATGATTTACGACAGTTTTTCCCATAATGAATTCGCCCAAATATTTCAGGAATGGCATGTAAGCGCAATATGCGAGATGTGGCGTGAACACATCACGAATTTCATCTAACGCTTTCTCACGGACTTCATTTACATCGAAACTGGACGAGGATTGTTCTGCATTGGATTGTGGCTGTGCTGGAGGTGGAGTCAAATTTGAAAAGGAATCATCACGTTGAGCATTTGCACTGTGAATTTCCGCACCTTTAACACACCATTCTTTTATTTTACCATCACGACGGATTTCTAGTAATTGGGTTTCTTCTAAGAGAGTTGAGGGATAGGATGGAATGTCATCTTGGCTGATCCAATTTGTGTCTGAAGCGACTTTTTCCTTTTGATTGCTATCATACACGCCGTAAGCTTTATCAAAAATCAAGAAAAATCTTTGTAATGCTGGTACACACAACTGTTTATTTGTCATTTCAGGACCAATTCGCACAGCAATGGCATATAAGACGTCCAATAATTTGCGGGTCAAAACACTTCTCGCTAAAAACCCGCTTGGCATAGTCGTTCGACTGCTACTCACTAATCTGATTATCGGATGAATAATATTTTGCAGGATGGTGTCTTGAAGTTGTTCCATTAATTGTGAATCGCTTAGACATGGAATGAGATGTTTCAACATTTGTAGTGCACTTATGAGGCCGCCTTCCAGACTTGGAGTGATTCGTTTGCGACAAAGTGCTATCAATTCACTTAAATGCGGAAAATATTGGAGTAAGATGAATTGTTCGCCGAAGAGGGCAGCCATCATCGTTAAACAATCAAGGACATTCGTTGCAGCTTTATCACCAACAATTCTTGCATCAGATATCGTAAAAGTTGTGATTGTTTGATCTTCAGTTGGAGATGGTGGACTCGTTTCTTCTGGCAGGAGGTTTTCATGTCCAACGTAGCACAATGTGAGCATTTTCAGGAGATTCCTTGTAAGGTAACGTGCTGTCAATACCGGACCAAGTCTGTGTGACAGCCATAAAAGTGATTCAGAGCTCATATCAGCAATTCTCATTGAACGTGATGTCGCACGAGAATCAGCCACTGATCTCACTGTAAAAATTGACGATGTCATTGTGGTTGTTCCATTTCCTGTATCACCAGCATTATCATCACTCGAAGCTTGAACTGTAATTGTATCATTATTTTTACTAGTATCAACCTTGTTATTTTCCTTATTTGTCAAATTCGCTGAGAAAATGTCAATTGAATCAATGCTTCGCTTGCTCCCAATTTCACATCCAATTGAATTCAGCTCAATCGTTCGATGAAAACTACTCGGAATCGGAATAGTTGGTGATTGAATGTCACCACTTCCAATTGTGAATTGAGTTTGACCATGTGCTGAGTCATCCAACTCGTAACTGTCATGACTCAGTGCATCGGGACAAAGTGGTTCATCTTCCGTCACCTCAAAAGCAGTCGAATAATTCAACTTCAAATCAAATGAGCCTGATTCCGATTTAATATCAAGTTGATCGAGAATTTTTTGAATTGCATTATTATTATTTTCACCTTCATCATTTGGATTGCCGGGTGATTCGGGCTCAAATACAAACACATCTTCACCTGATGCCGGTTGATTCATTTGAGGCGTTGTCGAAACAGGTGAAAGGGTTTTATCTTCAATTGAATTATCGTCAGTGGGTGACATGAGAGTTGTTTCAGATAAATCTGTAGCAGTTTCAGCGAATTTCAAATTCTTTGTAATTGAACGTGATTGGCGGATTTCTGAATTGCGAATACTATGAACGTGATACGGTTGGTTAATTTGTGGATCTTTATACCCACCAACGGCTTCAATTAATGGAGGCACAAAATTCTCCAGGAAACACTTGAGACCAAAACGAACAATGAGCTTTAACAGGAAGCTGTGATGATACAATTTCACTGCTTTACGACTTTTGAAGGTGTTTGTGGTGGAAAATCGCATTGAAATGTCATTTGATTGTAAAAATACAGTGCGATCATCACTTTCAGCTTCATAAAGTGATAAAATTGGTCCAAGCAAATATTTCTGTGATTCCTGAGGCCCTAAAGCGGTTGCAACTGTATCAAATAAATACCAAGCCGCTAGAATTGAAGTCTCATCGTCCACAATCAAATCAATCACGTGTGGTAATAAGAGCTTTACAGGACTGAATTGCTCATGTCCGACCGGTTGCAAGAGGGATTCGATCAAATTAACAGAAGATTTTACTTTACATTCAGCCAATTTACGACTGAATGCGATTCGAGTTTTGTCCAGCGTCTCAAATTTCGCACATTGTTTGCCATCACATTCAAAGAACGTGTAAAGTTCCAACATTTTACCAACATTATTGAAGTTATACAGCATTTTCATAATCGAATATACCTTAAAGTAATGGACGGGAAATGGATAGAGTGTGTTACTCAGTATTGGTTCGAGCAGCTGTTCAGCATTCGGTATCGGAAGTCCTTTATCTGTCACTTCCTTCCCGTCGACATCATTACTCAATCCAAACAGCAATTGTAACGGATACAAAACGCATCCTGGAATTAATTTTATCTCATTTTTCATGATATTTTCACACACTGCAATCCTCTGATCCAAACTCATCTTGGAACAACTTCCATGGGCTCTCATTTTACCAGGCAAAAATATCTCCAGGATCAAAATACCCAGAATTTGCAAGTCCTTTGCTCGATTCTCTGCCGTTATTTGTTTCATATTCTTCTTCGCCTGTTTCTGCAATTGTCTTTTTTGCTTTAAATTCATCAGCATTTTACTCTCCTTCGCCGTGTTTGCAGCTTGAGCCTCAAATGCTTCAGAGAAAATTCGATTTGTGAATCCATATGAATTTCCTTCCTCTTCATATTTTAAATTTTTCTGTGAATTATGGAATGCTTTGACTGAATTTCCACTTGTCGTTGTCATATTCTTGACTCCACATGAAATGAAATCAATTTGAGTCAAGGGACTCGTTTCAAGGAATGTCTTTCCTTTAAAGGAATGTAAATTTTCCAGTGCACTCAATTGTGACAATGGATTGTAATTTTTAGGTAATGTAATTGTATCACGATTCGATCCAGCAACACCACTGCTGACATGATAACAACTTGGTGATCGTTCAATTGATTCAGATTGAGGAACATTTGATCTTCGTTGACGTGTTGGAGAATGATTGGGTTCACTTATTGTTGAAATAGCATCTGAATTTCGTGATAAGTCTTCGGAACTTCGTGTCATTCGACGTTGACGAGTTTCACTGTGGGATCTTATCCTGAAATTTGTAAAGGAAAAATTTAACGGTTTTTTTTAAATTAAATTTAAATTCAAATGAAAACTATTACCTTGGTGGTACTTTTTGTGTCCATACATTGGGAAATTGCTTAGCAGGATGATGACTGTAAAATAATTGGACAATTCCACGCTTACTCAAATTCTTGTGCTTATCGACAAGGGGAAGGCAAACATTTTTGGCCTTAATTGCAGCTGATCCACTTAACTTATAACTGTTAAAATGAAGAAACCGTTAAAAAAATCATTAATTTAAATTAAAATCTGTTACCCAAAAGTGAGATCAATCCAATGATGCAATTTCTCAGAGACATATTGACTTTCAAGGGCTTCCCGATGCTTATTGACAAAATCTTCTGGACACGTGCTCCATGTTGGCAGCATCAAATCAGGCAAATCCTCGTGTATACTCTTAAAAACCTGTGGATCCGTGAAAAATTCTGGAATACACTCATCTGGTGTCCATTCTTGCAGTCGTTGAATTGAAGCCGGATATTCTCCAGGTACCCAAACAGGTCTCACATGCTTACACAACACATTCTTTGGTGTGCGTCGTGCCATATACACATAATACGTAATCTCCGATAAGACATCCGACACATGATGCGGTGTATTAGTCAGAGATGGTTGAAATGTAATATCAAGCTGTGTTTCCCCCTTATTTAAGCGATATTTGGATTTGGTTAAATCACGCCACACTTGACCGTTACGTGACGTGAAATCAGTGACCCAGGGAAAAATGTGATGATAGCCAGCTGAATCAATGCGACGACCAGCGAAATTATTTAAAATTGTGAGATAATCAAAATTTGAGAGATGGCCGTAAACCCACATCTCACAATAGTCTTTGAGGGTGTATGTAATTGGAGGTTCATCCATCATTTTGTAACTTATATATTCATGGGAACTACTCACATCATCCTGATGTTCAACTAAATTAGCTTCAATTTGAGGAAATACTTGTAACCATAAATTTTCCGTCAAATAAATGTCTGATAAATTAATTTCACCCAATAATAATCCATTTGCATGAAGATTCTTAATCAATGTAAGTAGTTGATACACTAAGAATAAGGATTTATTGTAATCATCCAAAATTGCTGGACTAAATGTCACACAATCAAGTAATGTGTGATCAATTTGAGCATTATGCACAATGAAAAAACAGGAATTGGTCTCAATTGCCACCAGGACAGGATACAAATTGGGATGTGGATCATCTGAAAGTGAATCTTGAGTCTCGTCATTAAATGAAGCAGAGTCATCCGACTTCCAATTTCTATTAAAATGAAAGAATTCATTATTTTATTTATTTTAAGGAAAAATACCGGTTAAATCGGTCTTACCTGAATTGCACAATCCGACATTTGTACATGCGTACAATGGCTTCCCGCAAAACAATATCATATGGTAATAAATTAATGGAATTTGAAAAACTTTCATGGTTTCTTGTACTTGTATTTGTTGTTATTTTTGTTGATTGTTGTTGAGCAATTTGTTCCAAGGTACTATTAATAGTGGTTGTTGTTGTTGTTGTACTTGATACCGTTACACATTGACGTGACGCTGAGTATTTCTGATATGCTGATTTCCAAAGGCTTTTATGATTATTTTGTGATACATAACTGATAAGTTGTGAATATGTAATTGGTAATTGATCTGCTATTGCAGCATTGCTTTCATCATGATGCTTTAATCGGGGCAATGGTATCACTTTATGTGTATGTTTTTGATAGACCTTTCAAAATAAATCAACAAATTATAAACAAATGTCTCTTATCAGTTCCGTCACTTTTACAAATGAACGGAAATAAGCATTAAAAAAATGTTAACAAACATACTCACAGTAATAAAAATCTGTTGCCAGTTACTGTTCGAATTGTTATCTGTAAAACTTCCCACTTTTCCGTACTGTCCCAGCTGTTTTATCCATGATTTGTGAGCTCGAACCTGGAATCGATTTCCAGTTTCTTCTTTGATATAACGCTTTGGTATTTGCAATTCATGACAAAGTAATTCCATTTTTTTTGTCTTACTTAACTTAATTTCATTCAGATCCAATTAAAAAAATTATTTTCAAATAATATTTTGTACAATTAGAAGTTAAATCAGATCTTTTCCATTCTTTTCTCGTGCATTTCATTTCATTTTACTCAAATTATCCAAGTAATTTTAATTTTCATGTATGAGGTTCCAATTTTAAATGAGAAATAAAAATAATTCAAAATTTTGCAATGTAATTTTTTACTCTTTTTTTGTTGTTATCATGAACCAGCTGTTTTTTGACAGATAGTGATTATGCCTGTTCGATAGACAAAGTTGGGTTGAGTCAATGTAAAAAGTGCAGTAAATGCACTTTCATGTTACGAAGACAAACAAAATGTGATCCTCATAATTTAATTTTTTGAAAATTATGACGAAAACTAATAACAGGGCGTCTCCATTTCAAAATAAAAATTTTAATTTAAAATTAACCAGGCGTCTCCATTTTGAGAAAAATTATTATTTTTTTTAAATTAACCAGGCGGCTCCATTTTAAAACTAATAATTTCTCTTCAATTAAAAATAACCAGGCGCTTCCATTTCCATTAAAGTAGTAACCTGTGAAATTCAAGACTAATTTCATTACAGTTTTTTTCAATTTAACATTTTATAAAATTTCGAAATTATTTCAGTTATTTTCCAAATCACAATACAAAAAAAAAAATTGAAATGTCCTCAAAATTATTCATGGCAGATATGAGAGTTTCATGCGTAGAGCTCGTAAAACTGCCCGAGAACGTTAATCCAGAATATGAAAATTGTGTTCTCCTACGTTTATTTGACAATGTCGAGATGGAAGTGTGTGACCATGATTTGAAGACTTTGATTGACCATTCAAACGGAATCCCACGTCGAAATAATTGCATTTTCACGTTAAGCCATGAGCAAGATACGACCCACATGAAGTCGTCAGTTAATGTATTCAAAAAAGATATGAAAAATCGAAGGATATTTCTTGGCAGATACGATTTGAATCTTGAACACGTCTTCAGGAAACTTTTAAATGAAAATATTCTTTCACAACAAATGCTATCAGTCAATAATACGAGTGATGAATTGAAAAATGACTCAAGTGCTTCATTATTGCGAATACCGTCACATGCCAAGTCCTCATGTCGCTCATTGAAATCCATGTCAATGCATAGTATAAAAAATAATTTATTTGAACCAAAATCTGAGACAATCAAGGGATTGTATCCACTTTTGAATAACAATCAAGAAAATGTCGGATTTATTGTTCTCACACTTACAATTTCATACTACGGCAATGTTGTGACTCATCCAAAGGAATCAGAGCCAGCCAAAATACTTTTCGATCGAAGGGCATCAATTTTAGTCAATAACCCGGAACACCACGCATCAAATATCCGCAGAAATAGTAGTAAGCGAATCACAATCGAAGTACCAACCAAATCTGATGACATTCAATCAATTAACGAGCAAATATCCGAAGTATTCACTCCAATTCCACCCCCTTCACGAGTTGAATCGACAATTCATGCTCCAGAAACCGAGGAATATGACGAATACGTGCAAGAAATAAATGGAAATGCCCTCATAATCCGCATCGCAAGAGGAGCTGGAATGAAAGCAGAAATTCTAGAACCAGGAAAAGACTCGTGTTTGAAAAATGTCATGACATATTCACGTGACGATGAAAATGTGACAGTGCAAGTTCCGCGCAATGAAATGGATCCTGTTATCAATTCATATTTCACTCCAAATATGTGCATTGTACCATGTTGCAAGAAATTTGGATCGAAACGCTGCTCAAAATTACCGATAATTAAAGGAAATCTCAAATATCCGAATAAACTGCCACTGACATGTGATTGCAATAAAAATTTGAATATCGATATTCAAGGTGATTGTCCGTTAATGCGAAATAAATTGCAACGGAATTTTTGTATGCAAGCTTGTGAACATGATATGAGGAGAGAACATGACAAAAGAACACTCCATATGAGTAAGGTCATGGAACCGTCAACGATCACTAACGTAAATGAGGCTGAAAAAGGTTTAAATGATGAAAATTTGAATAAAAAATGCGTTAAAGGGATTGAAGTAAGTCAAATTTAGTATGATCGATCAAAATTCAATTAAATTTTTTTTCATAGGTTTGTCAAAAAGGCTCATTCGATCCCAGTAAAGACGTATATTTGCTGAAACTTGGCAAGAAGAGACACGGAAATCAAATTGAAATTGAAATGCGGACTCCTAAATGTATGCAATTGCATCGCAATCATAAAAATACTCTCGGTGTCCAAGTATTTGAAGAGGAGTTTGAGGATTACAAGGCAACTCAAGTGGGTAAATTAAGTGAAAAGGCTGATAAAACGCTGAAGCGTACAACTAAGAGCAAGAAAAAGAAGAAGGGAAAAGATTCTAACAAGAAACGAATTAAATTTAGATAAATGTTTAAAAAATTTTATTAAATGTGATTTTTAATTGAATATTTCAACTCAAAATAAAATGTGATGCTGAATTGTGATGTTTGACATCATTTCACTGTAAATTTAATCCAATTGTGCTACTTCATACAAATAGGCACCTAACAATTTAGTTCCCTCAATGTAGTTACGAATATCGATTTTTTCATTTTGAGAGTGAGCTCCATCATCACTGGCTCCAACTGGCAATAAAACAACATTTTTTCCAGTTGCTTGTTGCAATGTCAAAGTAACTGGAATTGAGCCGCCTTCACGTGTCATATCTGGATCAACCTTATACACGTGTTTTGTTGCATTTCTAGCTGCCACATAATGCGGATGATTTGGATCTTCAGTCCATGGTTTGCCGCCATGTGCCATGTAAACATGCATTTTGTTGGGTGAACCACGTTCAGCCCATTTGGCATTCAAATACTCACTGACATATTTTTCGATTAGATCGGGTTCTTGATTCGGAACAATGCGAAGACTAAATTTACCGGTGACTTTACGTGGAATAACTGTCTTTTGTCCTGGCTCATAGAAGGCACCTTCAATTCCGTGAATTGATAAACTGGGATAACGCCAACGATGCATTAAAAGTTGTGTCTTGTCTTCTTTGTGCATGAGTTTCCTTGCACCCAAATCATTTCGATACTCATTGACATCAAATGCAATATTTTCGTAAATTTCATTTTCGTTTTCCAACAGCGGTGCAACCTCATTATATACATTTGGCACTAAAATTCTTCCATTTTTATCAACCAATTGATCTAACAAGTAAATTAAATCAACCATCGCTTCATGAACAGTTCCTCCGAAAACTCCACTATGCAAATCCTTAGCTGCACACTCAACTTCAAGCATGAAATAGCAGATGCCACGAAGACCATATGTAATGCAAGGCTTCTCCTTACCCAACCAATAGTTATCGGAAATGCAAACGTAATCAACATCTGATAGGAAAGTGTCTTTTCTGGCAAACAAGAGATCATCCAAACCTTCACTTCCACTTTCCTCCATTCCTTCAAAGACGAATTTCAAGTTGACTGGAAGTGGAATATTCAGACTTTGGAAACCTTCGATTGCATGCAACCAACAAATAACAGGACCTTTATCATCAGTGGAGCCACGACCAAAAAGTTTTCCATCCTTTTCTGTTAACACAAATGGCTCAGTGTCCCAACCGTCTTCGATTTGAGCGGGCTGGACATCGATGTGGCCGTAAATTAAAACAGTCTTTTTCTTGGGATCCTAAAAATGAAAAAAAAAAAATATTATCAATTTAATTTAAATACAACATGAGTCATTGATCATCATCTTCATTTTATTTAAAAAAAAACAATAAAATCATGTTCAGAAAGATAAAGCACAAAGACAGTCAAACAATGAAAGTCGTGTCATGTAAATTGAATCTGGTTTTTGATTACAATTTTTTTGTTATCATACATTTTGTTTATGTACAAAGCAGATTATACTCGGTTTATGTTTAAATTGCGATAAAAGTTCAATCTTCTTTTAAATTTTAATTTCTGATAAGATTTCAATGCACTGAAAAATTACACATTCAATCGGTAACAGAAATTTAAAATTTATGATAAAGCACTCAATTTATAGATAACAATGAATTATGTGATAAAATACCCATGGGATTATCGATTACTTAACTCTTCAAGTAAAAAAAAAAAATGTAATTAATTTACTTACTGATCCAAGTGTTGCCAAGATAACATCAGGCAATTTAATTGATCGTCCATCATGAAGTTTCTGATTGCCAACATCAGCGAGTTCAACTGTAGCTCCCAAGGCTTTCAATTTATCACTTGTCCAATTCACCATGCGAAATATCTCCTCACGATATTCTGGGAAGGCAGATACAGATTTAATTGCCACTGCTTCCTTCAATGTCTCGATATAACGGGTTTTGTTACTGTCGATGTGACTATTAATTAAAAATTTAAAATTAAATTCTTATTAGATTTTTTTTTATGTTAATATTTTCATGAACTTTTACCTAAAAAGTCGTTGTAATGGTTCTGGTAACGACATTTTATTGAATTTTTATTAGAAGATCTTCTGTTTTGCAGGTTGTTACACGAAATAAGTCTGATGTGTTGTTATTTCTGATCGGAACTGAGACAAAAGCCGCAAAGTCACGACCAAATACCCTTAAATACATTTAATACCCTATCATCGTGATTTCATTTGAATCGACTTCAATTCGCATTTATTGAAGAGTGAAGTTTTTTTTTGAATTCTGAAAACAAGAATAGAAAAAATTGAGGAAGAAAATCTCATTTCTGATCTTTCATGATAAATTTCTCTTAATATCTGGGGTTTAGACCTCTTAAATCCAAAAATATTAAATTTAACGGTCATTTTTTTAATGTTTGAAAATTGAGCTCATTTTGACATGTGCTAATTGAGATTAAATGTCAGCCGATTCAAACCGTTTGTCGGCTCTTTCTTTTTACTCCAAGTCAAGTTTAGGTATGTTTCATTAAATTCGATTTTAATGCATTTTCCGGTGTATTTTCATCAATTTTCACATGAAATTATGTTGCAACATATACGTAAAGGTTTCGTGGTTCTGTATTTCAATGTTGATTCACTTGAAACTGTGATTAAATTGTGAAAATTAAGTGAAATACATCTTCCAAAATATCCACATGTTCAACTTTATGTTTTGACGTTTCTGATAAATGATATTTTTTTTTGTGATTTTAGTGAAACACATTTGACTACGGAAAGTACAGCATAAACAACAAAAATGCCTCCAAAATTCGATCCAAATGAAGTCAAATTAGTATATTTGCGTTGTGTTGGCGGTGAAGTTGGTGCAACCTCATCTCTCGCTCCCAAAATCGGTCCATTGGGTCTTTCACCAAAGAAAGTTGGTGATGATATTGCCAAGGCAACTGGTGAATGGAAAGGATTAAAAATTACCGTGTGCTTGACCATCCAAAACAGACAAGCCACAATTTCCGTAGTTCCATCGGCTGCTTCATTGATTGTGAAAGCCTTGAAGGAACCACCTCGTGACAGGAAAAAGGTAAAGAACATTAAACACAGTGGAAATATTACCTTTGACGATGTTATCAATATTGCACGTACAATGCGACCACGTTCAATGGCCCGTGAATTGTCCGGAACATGCAAAGAAGTTTTGGGTACAGCACAAAGTGTTGGCTGTACCATCGATGGCCGAGCACCACACGATGTAATTGGTGATATTGACAGTGGAGCCATCGAAGTACCAGCAGCATAAGTGAAATTGTGAAAAATACAAAAATCAACATTTAAGAAATAAAATCGATATTTCATCATATAAAAAAATTCAACTTTTATTCAGCATAAATTCAAAATTTGTGTTAAGGATCTCATTTAATGCAATTGAAGCGTTTTTCCAATCATTTTTATCAATGTTCAATTGAAATTTCAAATTCTCAACAAGTTTCAGCATTCTTTTCAGTTTCTTACTACTATGAAATGCATGAAATTTTAAGACAGCAATATCCAGACAAATTCTTTGAATTTCATTGACACAAAATAAAAAACCTTTAATTACAATTTCCCTTATTTGTAGCATATTCAATAACGTTTTCCTCCTGGGTTGGCTCAATTTCCGTTCCCTGAACTCTTCAATTCGTATTTCAAGAGCATTTTTATAATTTAACGTTGCTTCAAGTCCATTTTCAATGATTTGCATTAAAAATTTCAAGAATTTTGTGATTTGATCATACTCAGAGTCACGAAAAATTTCACTTGATCTGATTTTTATTGATAAAAATTTCATAACTGGAAGATTTTCACTATCACTAAGAAGATTTTCTGGTATTTCCAGGCGTCGCACTTGATTCAAGGCAATTTCAAGTCCACTGATTTTCCGTTGGAGCTCAGAAATTGCATGGAAATGAGATTCATAAGAAAAATCTTCAATTTTTGAATTAAAAGTCAATTCTTCATACAAAAAACCCACAACATCAACGACATTTTTAGTCACATGTCTTAAAGATAACTCTCCATGACTGATCCGATCTCGTATGCGAGGACCTTTGAGTGAAACAAAACAGTCATAAAATAGTGATAAAGCATTATCACTCATTAATTGTCTCGCATTATTTTTGTTAGTTTCATTGAAGCTTTTTCCTCCAACACACACATTCAAATCCATGATCGTGTCTAAGGTGAAATAATAACCATCGATTCTTGCTCTTGAATCAAAATTCGGATTTGCTTTTGAAAACAGGCCTCGCACATGAGTTTCCAGTTTAATGAGGAGTATGACAAGAGCTCGCCCATATTCAGCTTTTTCATTTAAATCATAGAAATGTGCCAATTCTGACTCTGATTGATACAAATTTTTATTTAACTGATAATCTGAAGGCAGTTTTTCACGTAAAATGTCAAATTTTTCAATTGATTGAATCGCAAAATTTCGATAATTTATTTTAAGGTTCTTCGATGATGTGAAATCTCTTCCTAGACTTAAAATTATAATAAGTAAAAGGTTTGAATACACTTCATCACAGTCCGAGGTGCCTAGAAATCCATGCCATGCAATGTTCCGAAGATTAACTGACAAAGGTGATCCCATCAGGAATCGAATGAAAGGAATCTGTGAAGATAAAATTCATTGATTCACGTATGAGATAAAATATGACATTAAATTACAAACCGATTTCGGGAAAATTTCATTTAAACTGGGACTTTTAAGTAAGTCTTTGAACAAATGTGGTGGGTTACTTCCATTCAATGTGAAAAATATCTGTAAATTTAAATTGAATATAAAATTTTGTCTTAAATTAATTATAAAAATGTCTCACATTTCCAAGACTAAACTCGAGTAATGAAGTGTAGAAGAGTATTTGTTCCAATACAATAATTTCTTTGGGTTCATGGATGTTCATCATGAAAATTATTTCATTTACTCTACCAGTCCATGAAGTGTACTTCTCAATGACATCTATATCGAAACTTGTTTTTCGTGAAATTTCATTCAAAATTTGAAAATATGCTGGAATACGATTCACACATAATTCGTGACTTTTCAAGATTTGATCCAATTCTTCAATGTTGGTGTCTTAAAATAAATTGAAACGGATTTTAATTGAAATCGAATAAAACTAAGGAAATTTTACCGTTAAATTCCATCCATGAATTAATGACTTCCCAATTCAAGAAATTCCCTGTTTCGTTCAAGAAACTTTCATGGTTTTGTGTATGAATTTTGGGGGCTTTCCATGAATAAAAGGCTCTAACTTGAGGTGAAAGAGTTTCATCGTGATCTGTGTTTTTGTTTATCATAACGTTTTGTTTATTAGGGGTGCACATTGAATGCCTCACTGATGCGAATATGAAGAGAACAAATAAATGGAGGAAGTCAGTCAAAGCTGTGACAAATTTTATCCTTCGCTTCTTTTATCCGTGCCCTTCAACCGTTTTTGAGCCCATGAGTGTCAGAAAAATAAAATAGATTCGGAAATAAATTTACTCTTCCCTAATATTATTTACATACAAATGTCATAGTTGTCAGTTTTTGCGGGAAACGTAAAAAAACAAAAGCAACAAATTCAAACAATAAAATTAAATTAAATTATCAAAACAATTAAGTAAAATTCCTAAAAAATGGTTGAAAGAATTGAAGACCTTAATTTACCAAATGCTGTCGTTACCAGATTGATGAAGGTGTGTCCTTGATCTTCGAGTCAATCGATTAAATTAAAAAAATCATTCATTTTCCTTCCAGGAAGCCCTTCCCGATGGCATCAACATATCGAAAGAAGCCAGATCAGCATTAACTCGAGCAGCGTCCGTCTACATTCTGTATCTAACAACAGCAGCTTCAACTTCAGCCAAAGAGAAGAAAGTCAAAACATTGATGGCAAATCACGTTTTTGAAGCACTAGAGGAAATTGAATTCGAAAATTTTATTGATCCACTCAAGGCATATTTAGAAAGTAATTTTTAATTTCTTTTAATGAAATTTCAAGTCAACTGAAATGAATTGATATTAAATTTTAATTTTCCATACAGATTATCGGTCATCACAGAAAGAAAAACGTGAGAGCAAAGGAGGAGGTGGAACTGGAACAAAAGCTGTAAATGGATCTGCTCACAAAAAAGATGATGATGATGAACCAGAAGTCATTGAAGATGATTAAAATTACACATTTTTTTTCTTTCTTGTATAATAATGCGATAGTTATTTTATTTATATATTTTTCTTTTGTTCAGTTATTCGTATTATTTTTTTTTCATTTTGATTAAAAGTGTATCAAACCATTTTGTATCTTAAAATTAAAAAAAAAAACTAAAATTACATTATTTGGAGTCTAACCCATGTCTATTTTTTTTCTTAATCGAAATCAAATTAATTCCATTAAATATACATTTAAAAAACCCTTTGAGTAATTTTTAAATCATAAATAATAAAAAAAAGTACGTTAAATTTTAAGGATTAAATTACATATTTTAAATTCGTTTAATTGAAAATAATGTTTGAAGATAAGAATCAATGAAATTAAACTAATTTTTTTGCTTGTTCGTTCCATTGATAGTAAAAGGATAATTGGTTTTGAGACACGATTAACAGTTATATATTGAGAGTTAATTTTTTTTTTATAATTTTTTAATGAAGACTCAAATTATTCATTATTTTTTTTATTACTTGTCTGAAGTTAGTAACGACCTTTAAAATGACTTTAATTTGATGAGGGGAAAATACATCACCACCCCCTCCCCCTTTTTCTTTTTCTAACTAGGGAAAAATTGAAATTCATGATTGGCCCTGGCATATGACCAACCCGCAACTGTCTCTGATCTTCATAAGCCTTATGACATTTTGGAGAACAATAAAATTTTTATCCCTTTAGTGGACTTTAAAACTAAAAATTTTTTTTTTTTTTTTCTAAAAAACTAATTCTTTTAAATTTCATAAAATTTCGAAATTAAATTTTAAATCCGTTTAATTTAAAAAAAAACCCGTTAATTTTTTAAAGCAAAAATTATAAATTTCGAAAGAAAATATCTTCTGGTTCGATGAACAAGCGACTCGACGGAAAGGGATAAATTTAAAATTTTTATTTAAAATTCAAAACATTTAAATTAATTCTTATATAAAATAGTCTCAGTTTCAATTATGACTCAAGTAATGAATTTTTTTCGAATTTCTTTTGCATTTTTTTAACTTTCTATTCCATATAGTCCTTGTTACGACTCGAAAAGGTCACAGGAGGTCTTGGTCAGTGACGGATTGGCCATACGGGCAATTGGGTAAATGCCAGAAAGGCCCCTGTCGATCATCCAAGTTAAGTTTAGCAGGCCCTGGCACCGTAAGTAATTTTTAATCCGCCCCAGAATCTCTGGGGTAAGTTCAATCACATGAAGTCAATTTAAAGGTCGTTGCTAACTTCAGTAAAGTTCAGTTATTTTTTTTTTATATTTGTTTGTTTTTTTTCATATAAATCACAGAAACTTTATAATTATATTTTGATTTTTAATTGGTAAAGATTTTGTTTAAAAAGGAAATTATTTTTAATTTAATTATTTTGATTTAAAGCCAGCTTTCTAGAATAATTGTATGTTGTGTTTAAATGTAATAATATATATTTTTTTCACACATTTATGTAGTTAATGATAAAAAATTAGACTGAGTAAGGAAATTTCATTCTATGAAGTCATCAAATTCCATATCTCAGTTTAATTATGTTAAAAAAAATTATAATTTTTATATGTATTTGTTTTAAGTGAATCCCAGTTAGATCCCTTTAATAATTGATTATTTTTTTTTAATATAATAGAGATTTAGATAATAATTATAATAATAATATATATTACTTATGATTTAATATTAATTTTTGTTTTATTTTTAATTGTATAATTATTTTATTTTATTATAAGTATATTTATATTTGTATATGTACGCAATACGTATAATTTTAATTCGACTTTGATTTTAAGCTTTTGTATTTATTAGTAATTTTTTTTCACGATACGAAGCATTTTGGATACCAGGAGAAAGCTCAAATGGTTATTGATCAAATTTTACTGAATAAATGCTATCATAATAATGAAAAAAAAATTATTTTAAATTCTAGGCAACGCTGGTTTATGTATTTTTTAATTTAAATTTAGATAAAACATAATATTTTTAATAATAATGATTCGTTTTCTTTAAATTATTAAATAAATTTTAACATATATGTATATTATTTGTGTTACACGTGTTGATATAACTTGAAATTTATAACGATTGTATTTTATGTTTTGTAAGTTTAAGGATTTGCACACACATTATTGTTTGATAGACAGATTTTGAGACTTTTAACAAAAATATTTCATTTAAACAACTATGATTTGTTATTGAAATTTAACTCTAAACAGAAAAATTTTAGTATGACATTTAGATATATTTTTTTTGACCAATTTAAAAAGCTCTTCCTATAATATTGCCTATGGATTTATGTGTATGTATTAGAAACTCACAGTACCTGATGATTATTATTAATTTTCAATTTGCTCCCTTTTAAAATGATTAATTTTTTTTAACCTTGACGTGATCTGCAAACTCAGGCTTGCAAATTGTAATCTGATAAATTGGAGCTGTCTGATAAAAAGGAGATTACATCATCGAGTAATAAATTCCGTTCGATTATAAAATCCCAGAAATGAAGGTCTTCCAATACCTCAAGTTCACCAAATTGGTTTTGACGACGTACTGGTCGAGGTGGGACACCGACATCAACTGGTACACCATTACTATCAACGTGACGATAAAAGCACCGATTTCCGAAAGGACACTTTCCACGACCCTGTGAAATTTAAACATATTATTTCATGAAATGTGACGAAATTGAAAAGGAATTGACTTACCTTATTAAAGTACTTGCAATCTTTGATTTGCATTGCATCTTTGTATTCATTGATAAGTTTATCTTTTTCCTCCTTCGTATCGACCCAGAAGGTGCTGGGACAAACAAAGTCACTTGTAATACGACATTCGGGACATGCTCGTTTAATTTTGTTATCAAATTGTTCGGCTTGACGCCACTTCCGAATGCATTCAAGACAGAAACAGTGAGCACAATTCGGTAGAATTCCAAATCGCTGTTCACGTCCCGGTTTTTCCATAATCACTTCAAAACACACACCACAAGTTTTATCCTTGGACTTTTGTATCGCAAAAGACAATTCCATATCCTTTTCATGTTGTGCAATGCATTCGTTATTGTGGGCTTTTTGTTGATCCACATCGGTTGGATGAAGGCAATTTCTTTGACACAATTCACATAAATCACCATGTATGTAATCGCATGGGTCGTAATGGCAGATTCCGCTGCCAAGCAAATAAGGACATAAGCTTGAGAATGCCGGTGTTATAATTGAAGATGAGGAGGTACTAGCTGAATCGATGATTGTTTTTTTTGTGGGAGCTGGTACTGGATTATTAATGTAATTGTTGGGATAGTTTTTGCCAACTATTTGGGCAAATGTTGAGCTAGATGGTTTTTTATTTGGAACAAATTCGGGTGCTTGTATCCAAATATCTGGGTCGATACTCGGTACAGCTGAGGTGCGTGATTGTTCTGTTGTTTGAATTGGGGTCATTGTAATTTGAGGTGGTATATCATCATCCGTATTTATAACATTAGCTAAAAAAACGATTTTAATCACTTTTTAATCGAAAAACTTCAACACAATTGACACAATTAAAGACTTCTACTTACGATTAACGTGTGGATATTTACAAAAATCACCGAAACGACATGAATTTTGGAGAAAATACTTGCATGTGGTTGGACTATTTACTACAGATGAATCACTAATTCCTGTTGTTTCCATAGAAATCGGACTTTTATCCTTCAAATTATGACTTTAATTGGACTCCAGTGATTTTTCTTCCAATGTTAAACAATTTATCATCAATTTTAACCTTGGAAAACACTCAAACTAGCTATTTGCGTTTAAATCTCTCTTTTTTCCAGACCTTTATTTTTCTTTTGCAATCAAAGTGTCTGTCAAATGATTTGACATTTAATTTGTCAAAACACAGTCTACTATTCAGCAATTTTTTTTGATCAAGACCATAAGCCACAGTAAAAAAAGTAATTTTTTATTAATATTTTTACAATCTAAATATAAATCAATTAATCACCAAATATGAGCGGACGTGAAGGTGGCAAAAAGAAGCCTTTAAAGGCCCCCAAAAAAGATGGAAAGGAATTGGACGAAGCTGATATGGAATTCAAGCAAAAACAAAAGGTAACCTCACCATTTCTGGTTTTATGTTATTAAAATTTGCAATGAAAATCACATTTAATCAATTTGAAATTTTAATTAGGAACAACAAAAGGCTCTTGAAGCTGCAAAGGCTAAAGCTGCCGGGAAAGGACCTTTAGCATCAGGTGGTATCAAAAAATCTGGGAAGAAGTAACAATGCAACTTTTTTGGACATTTCTCAACTAATTTAATTCTCTTATGATTTCTATTTTAAATAAAAAATTTTCATTATTTTTAACTTTATAAGGCATTGAAGTGTTTCATTTAAAATCTGAGTTTTGAATCTTTTCCTTGAAATTGGATAAATTTTGACAGGCAGGTGTCGATTAAATTGCAATGCATTCGTATTCACTGTAGCGAAATTTTACTGTATCTGTCATTTGTGATTTTGCTCAATAGCAGAATAGAAGGAAAAAAAATAACACAAAGAAAGAAAGTCTGGAATTTCCTTTATCTTTTCCCTGTTAGAACAGTAAATTACCGAAACAATGGACGACAGTTCACACAGCAGCAGTAACACTGAAGACACATTGGATCAAAGTAACGAGGAACAACGTCGGAAAAGAATTATGAAGAATCGTAGTAGGTAGGTTTTGTTCCTTGCGAAATTCAGAGTTTCTGTAAATTTCTTTTCACACCTATTTTTTTTTTGTTGCCTATTTGCATTGTATTGTGAATGACTTGCAAATTAAATTTTAATAATATCTTGTGATTTTCTTTTACTTTACTTTTTTAGAAATCAGACACAAGTGCGAGTTCTATCAACAGGCAACACACAGACTAGACAACAAAGTAAACCACAACAATCTTCGATGTCAGGTTTGGCTAATAAACCATCGACGTCTGGTGCTGGAAGTAATTTGGTATGATCAAATTCTTTATTTTCATAAAATTCGTTTAAAAATCTTTTTATATTTATTTTTTAGTTGCATTTGAATCTCGCCACACATCAAGCTATTGAAAGTAGGATTACACTTCGAGTTGACAATGCTTTGTTCCAAGTGAATCCAGAATTATTTGCTGCACATCAGGATACAATGCTTGGTCGGATGTTTACGTCGGGTCTGGAGATTGTTCATCCCAATGAACGTGGTGAATATGAAGTTGCCGAAGGCATTTCGCACAATGTTTTTCGTGCTATTCTGGATTACTACAAAAATGGTATAATTAAGTGCCCACCTACAATTTCGGTGCAAGAATTAAAAGAAGCCTGCGATTATTTATTGGTTCCTTTTGATGCAACAACAATTCGTTGCCAAAATCTGCGAGAACTCCTGCATGAGTTGAGTAATGAGGGGGCTCGTTGTCAATTTGAATTATTCCTGGAAGAGCTTATACTGCCTTTAATGGTTTCATCTGCACAACGTGGCGATCGTGAAGCCCGTGTAATTATCCTCCTAGACGATGATTTTGTCGATTGGGACGATGAACAAATCCGGGCAAATTCAGAGTCATGTCACACAATTTGCAGTACAGCAATGTACCGATTTTTCAAGTACATTGAAAATCGTGAAGTGGCCAAACAAGTACTCAAGGATCGTGGACTTAAAAAAATACGATTAGGCATTGAGGGATATCCCACATACAAGGAAAAAGTCAAGAAACGAGCAGGTGGCAAAGCTGAAGTCATTTATAATTATGTCCAACGTCCATTTATACACATGTCATGGGAGAAGGAGGAAGCTAAAAGTCGTCATGTTGATTTCCAGTGTGTCAAATCGAAAAGTGTCACAAATCTCGCAGAAGCAACTGCAGATCCCGTACTCGAATTTGATGCAAGTATGTAATCAATCAAAGCAAATTATATAAAGTTCGTTTCAAATTTAAATTTTTTTTTCATCCATAATTTCAGGTGGAAATCCAATTCCTGCAGCAGTTCGTCACATGAATCCAGATGCTGACGATGTATCACGTCAATTACAAAATGCCCAAATCGATGGAGTTTTGGATGCAGAAGGTGCCATTGGTGGTGTCGGAGCACTCAATAATGAACTCTTAGATCCACCAAATCAACCGGATGATAATCCATAATCTCAAATTATTAGTATTGCATTATTTTACTCAAACATAGTGATGTTCAACTGTATCAAATGCTCGCTTTGCTTTTTACGCAACAACAACAACAACCAACAACATTTAGCATTAAATCATAACTCATAAGACTTTTATAAATCTAATAACTGATGATAAAAATAATTAAAATTATTGTTTTGTGTGTAATCGTTTTCATTTTAAATGTAATTTATCTCAAATTTAAAAAAAAAATAAGTCAAATGTGAAAAATATATGAAATTATGGGACTTAAATAGTAAACTGAAGTTTTCTACGTTTTTTCCAACAACTTTTTTTCCATGAAATCTTAAAAACTGTCAAAAAACTATTTCAAGGCCATTTCAGCGCCATGTGTTGTGTGCGAGCCTTAAAAAACATTTCAATGTGGTCACGGTCATTGATAAAGTCGTTGAAAACTTCAGTCTAAGGACTTAAATGGGTTAAATAAAAGTGAAAAAGGATAACATGTGAAAATAAATCCAACTTAAAAACTGATTTTTTAACTGATTTTTTACTCATAGATTAAGTGAAACACAATTTTATTCAAAAATTTCATTCAACTTATTTATTTTTGTCATCTTAAAAAATAAGATTGTAACAATAATTCTTGTATTTATTCAAAACAAACATTTTTCGATTACATTTCTAATCTTTGTGTAAATTTTCATAATGATAATTCGGTTTAGAAGCAGAAAAATTTTTGATTAACGATTCAAATTTTTAACAGAACTTATGTGATATGGCACAAAATGGTTATCTTCGTATAATTGAAGAGCGCATAAAATAATAAAAATAGCGTTGAGCTGATTAAAAAAAATATTTCTTAGCTAATTTGACCTTATCTCACTTATTAAACTCAGATAAGAATTTTTTAAAAGTACATCTACGTGTTTAAAATAAAAATTAAACGATTAATTCCCTAAGATAATCAAGCAACATCTAATGACGCCCATCCAAATGATCGGTCAACAGCCATTTTCCATCTGCGATATCTCTGTTGTCGTTCATTATCACTATTTTTGTGTCTATATACAACATGTTCCACTCCCGTGTCTTTATTAATGTCCCATATTCCTACAGCATGGCCAGCTAACATTGCAATTCCCTTTAAAAAAAATTTAAAAAAAATAAAATTACATGAAATTGAAAAAATTTAAAGGAATGCTTACCAAAGATGTTGTTTCAGCCATAGCTGGTTTGATCACATCAATTCCAATGATATCTGATTGACTTTGCATTAGGAAATTATTTTCGGTCATTCCACCGTCAACTAATAGCTTTGTCAAGGGAATGCCACAATCACTGTTCATCGCTTCAAGCACATCCCGAACTTGAAAACAAACAGCTTCAAGAGTTGCTCGTATAAGGTGACCACGTTGTGTGTCTAACGTAATGCCACATATCACGCTGTATATACATGAAAAGAAAAAACAAAAATTTTAAATAAAATTCAAATCTTGCAATGGAAAATTTCCAATCATCAATAAAATCCTATAATTCACATATGTCAATATAAAAAAATCTAATTCTTGGAATAATCTTATTAAAATAAAACAACAACAAAAAAATATCAGCCGATCAAATCTAAAATGCATTCGTGCTCTATATGTACATATATACGTATGTACGTACACACACATAATTGCATTCAAGCAACAGTCTCATTGGATAAAAACGAGTTAATGAAAGGGGCTCGCCAATGTATGACGTCATAAATGTCGTTCTATATAAAGCGCGCATGTGAATGACAATGAAAGGCATCACATGAGAAAAATAATAATAAATAAAAATGAATAGAAACAAGATATAATAATAAAAATAAAAACAAATATGGACAAGCATTTTAAATTTATAAGAAGGTCTAAAAATAGATATTTTTTTTTTGTAAACAGGTACCGAAAAAGAATGAATGCATTTTGTTGATTTTTGTTTGTGTGTCGTGTGAAAGAAAGTTGATAATTTTATAATAAAATATTTTTTTCTTGTCCTTGAAAAAGAATTTTAATACGATTGTGTCTGTTTCTGGTTGACAAAATGATTTAATTTAATAAAAATTTACTCACCCTCGTGCATCTCCTCGCCACCATGGACTATAGAGACCACTGAAAGCTGGAACAAAGTACACATCGCCATTATCTTTGACAGTTAGGGCCTCAGCTTCACACTCCTTTGCATGTTTCAATAAATTTAGGTTGTCCTTGAGCCAACTCACGGCAGCTCCTGCAACTGCCACACTACCTTCCATTGCGTACATGGCTGGTTCGTCTTTTAACTTATATGCTACTGTTGTGATAAGGCCAAATTTGGAGTCGACAATGTGTGTTCCTGTGTTGTAGAGTAAGAAACAGCCTGTACCGTAAGTTGCTTTTGCCTGGCCTTTGTGTAAGCACTGTTGTCCGACTAAAGCTGCCTGTTGATCACCCAGACATGCACTTATCACAACTCCAGATAAAATTCCACTCCTTATCTGTCCATACACTTCAGAACTTGAGCGTATTTCAGGTAATTTTAGTGTTTTTTCAATTCCAAAGAATTCTAGTAGTGTGTTATCCCATTGAAGTGTCTCCAAATTCATTAGTAAGGTACGTGAAGCATTTGTGACATCTGTAATGTGAATTCCACCATCTTTGCCGCCAGTTAAATTGTAAATTATCCATGAATCAACTGTGCCAAACATACAAGTGCCATTAAGGATAGCATCACGCACTGCAGGAACATTATCAATTAGCCATCTAATTTTGACTGCAGAAAAATATGTTGAAATTGGAAGACCACACATTCGTTTCAAATGATTTGGATTTTTGTCTGGGGTGGATTCAACTAATTTGTTTACTGTCGATGAAGTTCTCAAGTCCAACCACACAATTGCATTGTAGAGTGGTTGTCCGGTCACACTGTCCCACACAATTGTAGTCTCACGTTGATTTGTAACACCAACTGCAACAACATCCGATGGATGACCACCCAATTCAATCAATTTTTCCATACACTTATCAATACATTCGTTTACAACCTCCATGATGGTTAACGGGTCTTGTTCGACCCACCCATCATTACCAGGATAAATCTGTTTAAGTTCCCTCTGATGCTTACACACAACTTCACCGGTTTGGGCTTTGAATAAAATGAAACGGGCACTTTGAGTGCCCTCATCGATCGCTCCCACTAGTTTTCCAAGCGTCATCTTTTTTTTTTTGATTTTATTGCGTTTCAATTATAAGCGTGTGTTGTTATTATTATATATTTTTTTTAATTATATAATTTTCTTCCGTTTTAATTATGTCCGATCAGTACAACAGTCTGATTAAAACTGAAATAATACAAAAAAATGTTGATCAGTTTATAATATACGACTACTTGTCTCTTCGGTTTATATGATGATGTATTAAATTCTAGTTTTTTTTGTTTTGGTTCACATAAATTTCAATATATACCAAGAAAAATGAAACGATATGTGTAAGCAAAATGCAGGCTCCAATTATATTGGGTTCAAAGACTCAAAGCAAAGTACATCATACGACACAATTGAATCAAATTTTGATGAATCAACCACAGGTGTACGAATTACAAAAAGTGTGTATAGAACAAAAAGGAACAAAACAGAAAAATTGTGCTAAATCTCTCGTTTTCGATTTCATTTTCATTGAAACAAGACAAAAAAAATCTTATCAGAGAAAAAAAAAATCTTACCTCTCAATGAAAACGCGAAGAAAAAAAATTACAATTTTAATTTCATACACTAAAATATGAAATAAAATACAATAAAATTCAAGTCCAAAGGTGAACTTTGACGATTAATTGACAATTTTCTTATCAGACTTCAATTGACGAAGACGAGGACAGACATCATTGAAGTACGACACTGTTATTGTTGTTCAAAATAATTTTTTTTCTTTAAATAATTTATTTATGTTTTTTTTTTCACCGACTTAATTTATGTATTTATTTATTTTTTGTTTTGAAACAGATTATTTTTTTTTACAATTTGTGACGTAATTTGATAACGTGATCAATGGAACAACAACACACCCTCGAATAGAAAAAAACGTATTTTAATTGTATCAAGTGAATTTAACAATTATTCACTGTTAACTTTATTTAATTTCAATTAAAATTTTTATGAGACATGTTTTTTTCTTTTCAAGGTTCGCGAATTCCTTTTAACATGTGTCTGAGCCGATGCCAAATTCAAGGCGACTAAAATCAAAATAACGGGTAATTTTGACAGTTATGGATTGGTCCATTCGAATTTTTGACAGATCAATGTTGATATTAATATTTTGCAAAAAAAAAGTAAATAAACACACAAAATTTTTATAAATTTAATTTTTAAATGCAATTTAAAATGATAAAATGGGATTAAAATCAAAAATTTTTATCATTTGATTTAAAAGTCAATTTAAATGACGTAAAAAATTGTTTTGAATTTCAGTACAAAAATTAGGAGAAAAATATTTTTTTATATTACGTGTCCTGATTCAATTTTTTTTTGGTTAATGATGAAATCAGATCAAAGCCACGACAGTAAAAACAAAAGTGAGAAACTAGCACAAATCAGAAAAATTCTTGAAAATGATGTGATGGGCTGTGATATGAAACTGTCTTTGTTTGTCTCATCTGCAATTACATACCGTTATGATTCCTGTTGTGTTCCATTCCCAATCCAGTTTAAAAATCATCATTTGAAGGAGAAAGACATCAACAGACTAACAACTGCAATTGAAAAAATTCCATCTTTACATGATTTGATATCAGTTTTAAGTGACACAAAACAAGAAATTAATTTAGATTCCGATGTAATTGAAATTTTATATTGGCTATTTGTTGAAGCAAGAGGACCCTGTTTAAAGACGGTGCCAAAACAGGATTTTGGGAAAATTTTATCAAAATCACCACAAGAGACACAAATTAAAGGACCAACACATATCTTTCAAGTTGAATATCGATCAAATTCTAGTCAAGAAGCTGCTTTTCAAAGTCATTCCAAAGATTTTAACACTTCGTTTGCATTTCATGGAACAAAATTGTTTTACTTGCATAACATTTTGCATCAGGGATTGCAACAGCATTTGAGCAAGGTCTACAATTTTTTTATTGATATGAGTTTAATATTAATTTTACCTTATTTTTCCACAGAACGCACTTTTCGGTGAAGGTCTTTATCTCAGTAGTGAGCTGAATGTAAGTCTCCCATACAGTCGTAACGGTCTTGGATGGCAAAACAGCATAATTGGTGATAGTATGTCGTGTCTTGCGTTATGTGAGTTTGTTGAGCATCCAATTTTTTCAAAACATTGTTTGAACAAAGGTATTTTTTTTAAATTAAATTTAAATTAAAAATTTTAAATTAATTTCATACCTCTTCAATTAGACACCCGAAAACGAACTGAATTACCAGAAAAATACATAATTGTAACGAATAACGATTGTGTTCGTCTACGATACTTGATTGTCTATGCAAATAAAAATAAAACAAAAACTGGAAATGCAATTGGTGCTCAAACAATTCAAAATCATGATAATGGAAATAATTTCTGGTCTACCTGGTTTAATTTTAGAATGTTATCTATCATATACCTGTTGATACTGGTATTAGTCGGTTTTAATGATAGTCCATACATAAAATATTTAAAGAAGAATTTTATGAAGAAGGTCCATGATAATTTTAGGATGTTGCTGGGAAGAGAATGAAAGATTTTTTATGAATATACAAAAAATTTTATATAAATTTTAATAAAAAATTTGAAATAAATTTTAATAAAAAATTTGAAATAAATTTAAATTTACAAAAAAATTAAAAAATTACTTTAAATTGAAGAAAAAAATCAGAACTTGATCGTGAATGACATACACGAGCGCATTTCTATAGATAGACATTCCTTGAAACCATCAAGGACCTTGATAAACTCGTTGAAAGCTTCAGTCAGGTCAAAAATGAACAAATAAAAATTTAACGGTTTTCATTTACCAAAAAATTTGAATTTAATTTCACAACCCTTCACTAGACTGATTGCCAGCTGACAGTCATTTATACCAAACCAAAAAAAAAATACACACACACACACTTAAAAGGCACAAGCAGAAAAACATTCAAAAATTAAAGCAAAAAATCATAATTCTCCATAATTTTTTTGTACCAATTTCAATCACACAAGTAATTAAAAACCGTAGATAATTAAAATTAACGTGCAAAAACAATCAAAAATCATGTAAATCTGTGGACAAAAACTAGATGCAGACATTTTCTTGTCATTGTTGTCTTTTTTCATAGACGAACACAATAAACTCAACGCAATTCAAAGTAAAATCTTTTTGTTCTATTCTTACACAAGTAAAAAAATTTCATTATGAACAAAAAATCTTACAAGAATCAATCTTGCTAATTATCAATTTCATGGAAACAACAAGTAAAAACAAAATTTTTTCTTTGTGCTTAAATTTAAACAAAAAAAATAAATGTAAAATAACATCGGTGTGTTAATTAATCAATCAAAGCAAATATAATAATAATAAAAGTAAAAAAAAAAACAAAAAAATAAATAATAATAATACGAGGCATCGAGTTGATAAGTATTAGATAAGACAAAATAAAAATTCAAAGTCATTTTTTTATACATTGAAAGACAGAGACAAGAAGAAGAAAATTTAAGTATAAAATTATGCCGAGAAGTGCTTCAATCAATGAAAAACCTGATCTCTGCTCAATTGATTGGACAATCGTATCGGCGGCAAGGTAAGATTTGAACCCGCATTCAATGGAAAATTGATAAGAAATTGCAAAAAATTGAAAATAATTGCCAAATTATCGCATTGAACATTGCACCGGGTTAAAGTTTAGCAATTAGATTTTGTTAAAAATACATTTATTATTTATGTGTCTCATGAATTTTTAACGTATTAAGGTAAAATTTTGTAATCGACACATGATTTTTTGATGAAATAAAATTGCATAAATTATTAAAATGAATTTGGATTGTGATACGTGATATTTTTTTTTCTTTTTTTTGTGTATAAGCAACAAACTATAAAAGTAAAAGTAATGACTGTTTTTTGCATAATCTTTTTATTGCAGATATGGATCAGGTAGTAGTCAAGCATCGCAAACAAGTGGTGACATTTGTCGAATTTGTCATTGTGAAAGTGATCCACACAACCCACTCTTAACACCATGCTACTGTTCCGGAAGTCTCAAATATGTGCATCAGTCATGTTTACAGCAATGGTTAACAGCCAGTGAGACAAGTTCATGTGAATTATGTAAATTCCCGTTCATCATGCATAGTCGGATAAAGCCGTTAAATGAATGGAAAAGCCTGGATATGTCTGGTGTGGAACGACGTCGTCTCTTTTGTGCAATATTATTTCATGTAGCAGCAGCATTGTGTGTCATTTGGTCACTGTGTGTGCTCATTGAACGTGCGGCCGACGAAGTGAGAAAAGGACAAATTGGTTGGCCATTTTGGACAAAACTAGTTGTAGTCACTGTCGGATTGACGGGTGGTGTTGTCTTTATGTATATACAATGCAAGCAGTATTTGAATTTGTGCAATCGATGGCGTGCCAGAAATCGAATTTTGTTGATACAAAATGCCCCGGAAAAAGTGCCAATTAGCAATTCACCAGGACCTATACGATATCCGGGAAATGCAAATGTAACAGATGCGAGTAGTAATTCGGCATCAATGTATCGGACAATGGATTTTTATGATGGTGGAATGCATGGACAGGCACAAGTCATTGCAAATATTGAAAGTGAACGTGAATGGATTTTAGATGATGTGAGTCAAGTCTCATTTAAACCATGTCGACAAGGCTCAGGTAGTTTGACGCCATTTCATGATTCAATTCACAATATGTTTGATCAACAAACAAATAAAAGTGCATGTAGTGGTAGCACAACATCAAATAAGTTATCAGCTATTGTTATGACCCCACCATTAGAAGATCCACCATCATCATTACAAATTCGATGTCTGGACTCGGCAGTTTTTATTGAAAATAGTGACATATTAGGAGATAAAAATAATACCCAAGGAAATGGCCATAGACATTCAAGTGTCCTGCTCTCACCATGTATCAGTGATCATCATTTAAATAATGTGCAGGAACCAGGAACAAATAAACTTACACAAAATGCAAGACGTTATTCAGATACAATCGGTGCACAACCACCAACCCTTTATAACATGACTGATATCTTAGGACCCGAAGTCAGACACAATACAACTCCAAATAGTAATCAAATACCAATTACGCACAATGCAATGTCTTCTGACGTAACATCACATCGACAAACCGGTCACAGTACTGGAAATCCTCTCAATTATACCTCAAACAATGACACAAACAATGTCAGTCCAAGCAATCATTACAATTATCGTTTTAAGCAAAAATCCCTGGAGGACGTATTGGAACCAAAGCAGTCAGACATTTTTAAATCAATGCCTAATTTAATCACGAGTGATAACACGGACTTAACCGACAACAATAACCGCCATTAATTATCTTCATAAAAAAAATTTAATAATATTAAATATGTGAAAATGCAAAGAAAACCCACATGTTATTGTGTGATATTAATCGTAATTATTTTTCCACAAAAAAAAACACACACACACAAATCAAAAAAAAAATGAAATTGAAGTCTGTTATCACTTTCAACATGAAAATCATACAAATAATCTTAATATTTTTTATCAATTCTTTAAACCCACAAAATATATGCGTGAAATGAGTTTAAATCAAATGAAATAAAATTAAAAAAAAAATTGTGAATTACTGAATTACATTTAAAATTAAAAAATTTAACACCTTAAACAAAAAAAAACACACACACACAAATCAAAAAAAAAAAAAAATGAAATTGAAGTCTGTTATCACTTTCAACATGAAAATCATACAAATAATCTTAATATTTTTTATCAATTCATTTAAACCCACAAAAAATTATGCGTGAAATGAGTTGAAATCAAATGAAATAAAATTAAAAAAAAAATTGTGAATTACTGAATTACATTTAAAATTAAAAAAATTTAATACCTTAAAACAAAAAATTTACATTTTTCCATGATTTTTCATACTCTCTTAATTTTACCAGAACATCTCTCTTTTTTTCTTAAATTTTTTTATTTGAACGATTGTAAAACTAGACAAATATCTTTATCGTTAAACTATCGTCTAATAGAAATACGTTAGATTTTATACTGAAAACAAAAATTATAATAATTATAAGTAGCATTTATCTGTGTCAACTTCAATGAACTTATTAAAATGAGAAAATCTTGCAATTGAACGGTTTAGATAAGTGCATTTCAGTGAGATCTAGGTCATTGAAAAAAATATTGGACCCATTGGACTTAGACCCGATAGAAAAAAAATTGAAAATATTTATAAAATTGGCAATGGTAACGGTTTTTTGACAATTTTTCGACTTTCACCAGCTCACCTTGTTAAGAGTCCGATTCTGTCAGACACCGAAATTAATTCAAAAAACCGTGACAGAAGGACGCGATGTCAGAGTGAAGAGATAACGTAAAAAGTTCATGGGTTGAAATTCATTTTGACATTTGATTTTTTTACATACAAAACTTTGAACTTTTACGTATGTGTTTGTATAGAAAATACACGTGACGTTGTTTACAAGCATAATATTCAGAAACGTCAAATTTTTTTTGACAGTTCTGTTTCAGTAGAAAAAATGAAAACTTCAAAAATCGAATATAAAATGTCATTTTTCATTTATGACGTTTCCATATAATCTATTCTGTGTAAATACACATATGTAAGCATCAAAAAATAAACGATTGTCAAAATTTTACCTGTCAAATAAGTCACTGTTTGACATTTAAAGCCTGTTAAGCCTAAACCTTGATCGTCCTACAAAAAAGATTGAGTGATATTAAAATTAATATTCATAGCCTCGTTTTTTAAGCCAAAGACCTTGCTTCAATGCACCGAGCTATGATTCGTAACCTCAGAGTGACAGATGACAGACCGTCAGTAAAAGCGTATTTTTCTATGAAATTCACTTATCTAAAAGAAAATTATCAATTGCAATGAGGAGATAACCTTCAATTTGAAATTTCATTTCTTTTTCTTTACAAATTAGCAACCAAAAATTTTATTATAAAAAATATGGATTGAAATTATTGTGAGATAAAAAAAACACTTATTTGTAATAACTGTGATTATATTAAATGTACTAAAATCTAAATATCCATACAAATTGTACTTATTAGAGATTGTTCCTTTATTGGAGTCCTAATAAAAAGTTCATGTAAAGGCGATTATCCTAAAAAAAATTATGATATGATTAGAAAAGAAATATTTCAAATAAGCCTTTTTACCTTTTAGGAAGAAAAAAAACCTCAAGGATTATTAACGAAAAAATAAAAATAAATTGTAAAAAATTATACAAATTTAATATTTAAAGTAAAAAAAAATTAAGATGAAATTTAAACTGAAAAGGCTTAAAATTCTTGAAAATAATAAGACTCATTAAAATTACATGAAAAGCACGTCTTTCGAACCATGGTGTCATGTTCTATTTCCTAAGATATAAGAAGAAAAAAAAATTATTTTATGTAACAGCAAGATGAACACAAATATGAATTAAATTTAATGAATTTAAACTTGAAATAAGTAAAACAAAGGTTTTCGCTCCCTTTTTCAGTTTCAAATAAAAATTATACATATGAAATTGTACATTAATTAAGGAAAGTAGCTGATAATTATTATATAAAAAAAAATAGTTTGATAGACAGGACAACAAAAAAAAATGGAATCAATAATAAAATCCATATAAATTTTGAATGAAAAAAAAAACCAACACAAATCGATTAATTTCCAAATAATTTATTCATATTAATAAAGGGAAATGTTTCAATATCGTCCATACACGTGCTAATGAATTCCTTCCACGACTCACATGCAAGACCTGAAAATTGAATGCATACAAAAAAAAATTGAATTGAATTGAAGAGATTTCATGATTGATATGTAACTTACTTTTTTCCCACGCTTCACTCGGACAATTAACAAAAACGTCATAATAAATACAATTCATGATTGAAATGAATGCGACATCACACTCATATGGATTAACACTATAATCACGAAACTGGGTCTGAATGTCCATTTAACTTGAGCGATGGGTATGGTGAGTAAATCTAAATAAATCCTTATCACATGTTCTCACCTCAGTATCTTCTTGATTATCGTAATATATACACGTGTGTGTAGATGTATTTTTTGTACAAAAAAACGAGACAGGGTATGATAGACCCAGTTTCGTCTTCTACGTAATTTTCTTAAAAGGACAATTACATTATCAAATGATGGGTTTTCGTCAAAAAAAATTTTTTTGAACAAAAATGTGGTGAAGAAACAAGTGATAATGACGAAATAATGACTGATTTTCTTACTAGACCAACAATAAGATCAATGATCAAAGATATCCTCCAAATTAAATCTGCAACTTCCACCCCTATAATTGACTTTGGAAAACGTAAACGATGTGATTTATGTCAATATAAAGACGATTGCAAAGCTAGTTATGATTGTTCAGCTTACAAAACACCAAATTGTTAAGCTCACAGAGCTTCAATTAGTGCTTATTATCAATTAACTAAAATGTAACGTATCATTTTTTGTGATAATTTCAGCTAGCTAGTGAAGCTGAGGTGAAAGTGGTATAATCAAAATATGTTTCAAAGTTTCAAGAAACATCTTTAATTATTCAGAATCAAATATTCATTTGAATTAATTGCTCAAACTTTTAATATAAAATCATCAAAATAAAAATTCGTACTCATACTTCCCAAAAATAACGGTTTTTTTATTTAAAACAGCCAAAATCGGTCTTTTTCCTTCATCTTTTGAAGTCTTGTGGTTTAGACTGATAAAAGGCATCCTAAGTTCTTATTTAATAATAAGTTGATATCACTTTTCTTTTATTTTCATTTTTTATTTTAAAATATGTGATGCGGACTTTCAGACCCAGATTCGTCCTTAACGTGACTGATTTGAGATTCGTAATTATAGTGTTAATCTCGAATGGAGCTTCATTGTATAGTTCGCGTAAAACATCTTCAGAAACCGTGATTTTTTCAACGCAATTTTCAACTGATTTCATTAAAATGTTTTTCCAGTCACTCGTTTCCATTAAGCGATTTGAATCTGTCATCGCAACTCTTGAAATGTAATTTTGGATGGCTTCAATTTGAATTGTGCTGTTCAAATATAGCCCGTTTTTGATGAAAAAACATTCGTATTCAGCCTGTAATGGGAGGAAAAATTAAAATAATTTGAATTTGAAATTGATTTTTGTACTCACACAAACAGAAGTGGCTTGATTTCTATAGATTTTGATGCGATCACATCCATTGAAGTCACGATTATCTAAGAGTCGTGGGCGATTGCAGCAGTCCTATGGTAAGTTAATATGAAATTGAGTTGTTAAAATTAAATGAATTGAATTTAACTCACACTATATGCCGGCTTTGGTTCATTTTTGCAAGACACTTCCGAGGATTTGGAATTCAAGGGATAAAAAATCAGTAAAATGAAAAATAATTGCATTGATTTTGTCATATTTTATCCAAGTTATGATCAATCTGATAAATATAAATGCTTAAAATCAACTAATATTCACTTACAATACAATAAATTTGTATCAAATTATTGAATAAACCAATTATTATGGGTAAAGTGGAAATTTTTGATGACTTTTTTTAGGTGATGTTAGAGGTAAGCTGTAATTTTTTGTGGGTGCGTGGTTTCCTTTTCAAATTCAGTTTTTTTCCTATAACCGGTGGATTTGAAAAAAACTGTCGTTAATGGGGCCGTATTTGGCATCTCGCAATCTAGGCCTTACATGTACAATAAGCTTGTATGGAAAACTTGTGTTCAAAAACCAAATTGTTTTAAAAATTTCAAATTCAAATTTTCGAATTTAAAATGACCTCAGTCACTGAAAATGTGCCCATTTGAATTGATTAAGATCACGTCCTTTTTTTTAACGAATCTACGAGCTGCAAACGAAAGTCGCCGTATCCAAAAACTGCAAATTTGACCACCCTGAAATGTATAGCGCACCCCTAGAAATTTCAGAATTAAATGATAATATTCGCGTGTCATCAATTTCAAGGTCATTGATAACTTTTTGTAACAAAACCCAGTCAAATTCCATCAAATGTGAATAAAATTTCGGGGTTTTCAATTAAAATTTATTAAATCTAGCTTAAAAGATGCTTGACCATCCCTTGCGGCACTATCAAAATTCGTTTAAAATTAGGATTATTTGTAAAATTGAATTAAAAATAGAATTCATTCATAAAATCAAACATAATATCAACCGTGATCTTGATTAAGGCTATCATAAAGCCTTCAAATATGAATCAATTTAATAAGTTTATTATAAAAATAATAAAAAAGCATTCAATCGCGAAAAGTGTGATTACACGACCAGAACAAACGATGCCTATTTATTAAGACAATATTTGACAATTTTTTTTATTCAATTCCTTGTCATTAATCGCAATGGACCATAATTTGAAAAAAATATTCCTCATCAGTTGTTTGCTTGTAATCACTTTTGTGAGTGCATCACCACGTCCCAAAGATAAAATCCCAATTGATGATATACCCAAAGTGAAAACCAAGGAGGAGTGTAAGAAGCTACCTGGATCCCCTGTACAGTTAGGACATTGCTGCAAATTTCCACAAGTTGAGTTTGACGAGTATGCAACAGAGTGCTTAAAAGAAATCGGATTTAACCCAAAGGAGCCGATCATGTCATCATGTGTACGTTAAATTAATTTTATATTAAATTTACATTTTTTTTTAATTTAAATTCAAATTTTTTTTCAGAAAATGCATGAATGTCACTTCAAAAAAGCAAAATTCTTGAATGGAAATAAAATTGATAAGAAAACTTTGATTCAATACACAAAGAAGGTGTTCGTTAATCAAACAGCATGGATTGAAAATGGAGTTAAGGCATTTGATATGTGTGTTGATCATTGTTTGATATATGTCGATGATATCCGAAGTGCATTTGATACACATCAATTTGATTTGAAGCAATGTGATCCCATGTATATGAGTGTTGAAACGTGTGCTTTTATGCATCTTTTCCGGAATTGTCCTGTCAGTGATTGGAAAGATAGTGAGTTGTTAATATTTTTTTTATTTTTAATAATATAAAATTCATGCTTTGAATTGTGCATTTTAGATGAAACTTGCAATAAGTGGAAGGCACATCTGGAAATGTGTCATGACGAGGAAGAGACGATCGTGATGCTCAATAACGTGACTGTTGAACAAATGAAGGAAGAGGGATTGATCAATATTTGATTTTAATTACATCCATGTACCATTTATGTCATTTCATGAAAGGAATTTAGAAATAAATAGTTATTTTTACCTTGAAATTTCATGATTTTGATAAGAACCCTCATAAAACAAGAATTTACAATCCAATTGTCTAAGACGGGTTTTTAAATCTTATAATAAACATGTAATTTAAATTTTTCTGCTTCTATGAATCTGTTAATTCAATTCATTTCAATTAATCATGAATTAATCAGAGTTATAATCAAAAATGAATGAACTGTAAGTCGAAAACGTCCTGCAATCCACCCACAGTGCAACAAGTGACTGCTACCCCAGCGCCCTCTATACTCACATTTTATTTTGAAATTTGTATGAAATGCACCCTGAAAACGTGATTTTAACCCCAACTAGGAAATCTCATATTCGGAGTGAATCGACTAGAACTTCAGGACATTTTCAATTTACAGTGCACATTTTTCAAGAAATTTTGAGCTGAGTCATTAAAATTAAACATTTCATTATTGAAAAGCTTCTTCTTGAAAAATATCGGATTCATTGAGCAGAAATCGACTTACCGTTAAGACAATGACAAAAATACTCTTAAAAACGTTCATTGTGTATCTCATTTTACACACTATTGTGGCTCAAAAACGCAAATCAAGTAAAGAGCAGAAAGTTGGGCCAACTGATTGTAATAAATTTCCTGGATCTCAACGTAGTATTGTAAGAATTTTGTATTTAATTAATTTTATATTAAAAAAAAATCAATTAAATAAAATAGCTCGGTTGCTGTAATTACCCATTTCTGCAACACGATGAGACCTCAATCCGCTGTATGGAGGTCGTTCCTTACGTGTATGCGCCTGGTCTATTGAGCAATTGTGTAAGTGTGAAAAATTTTCAATGGAAAATGTAAATTTTAATATTTTTTTCATTAATTTCAATTAATTTAAACAGTACGTCCATACATGCGCCTTCAAAAAACATCACGAGTCCAATTCAAGTATCACGGAAAATCGTTACCTGGATTTTATGCAAGAGTATTACAGTAAGTTATTGTTCCTGTTGATTGAATTTAATTATTAATTATTTTCTTTTTAATTTCACAGTTCATTGGAAGTGGCTCAAAATAATCGAGCCCGTGATTGACGAATGTAAGAAAATCGCGTATGAGACTGATATGGAAAAGTACGCCAAGGCTCCATTCAACATAGATCCAGATATGTGCTTCTTTCCGTATCTGAGTTTTACGTCTTGTATTTATTCGAAAGGATTCAGAAATTGTCATGGGGATATGTGGCTTAAAAGTAATTTCATTTAAAAATTTTAAATTAAATTTTACTGAGATTTTTTAATTTAACGAATTATAGCAAAAAATTGTCAGAAATGGATGACTTTCTTCAATACATGTGATTCCCTGGAAACGACGCCAAAATTAATCAATATCATTAATTTTCTTAATTTATAATTAAAATTCATAGCTTATGATTTTAAAAAAGCACATTTATTTATTCATTCCATGGATAATTTATACTAAACTTATCATAAATTTCATTTATGTTCGTTTTGATCTGTTTGAAATTGTGAATCCCAACTCTTACAAAAGATGAATGTACTCTAATAGGCTCCATAATGCTATTATTCTTCGTGTCAACGTAATGAATTTGAGAAACGTAAGTACTATCGAATATTTTTTTACTAATTGTTCCAGTATTAAATCTAATAGATTTTTGACCTAATACTAAGCAATCTAAATTCTTACAATATTTCATTATTGAATCAAAGTCGTTTTTTTCAAAATCATTTATCATTTTAATGATTAAAAGCTGCTTTAATTTTGAAAATTCAATTTTCTTTTTAAAAAACATTTCTAAATTTTTTTCTGCAAGATAAAGAAGTGCAAATGAATACAGTTTTGGAAAAATAAAAAGATCACAAAAATTTAGTTTTTCTAGGTTTTTCAGTGTAAACTTTTGTTTGGGTATTTCCATTAAATAATCTACAACATCAAGAATTTCAATGTGTTCTACGAATTCTATTAAATTAAGTGGCACAAATTCAACTTCCTGGGTGATTGATAACATTTTTAAATTGGGAAAATGTTGAACTTTAAAACATGGGGGTAAGTAAAATACATGATCTAATTTTATTTCAAAAATTTCTTTTCCGATATGTTTCCAAAATAATGTCAAATTTTCGTTGGCAAACTCTGTTCTATTAAAACGTAAAATTCTGTATTTAAATTCAGTTTTCATAAAAATTGTAACAGGAGCTGTGTCAAATGACAAAAGTGAGTCTACAAAACTTAATGTTCTATCAAGTTTTGGATCAGACGAACAAATTTCAAACCACGATTTACACACCAAACGGCAGACTAATTGATCTCGTAGTTCCAAATATGAAAATATTTTTGCAAGAATTTCAAATGGTAAATCTGTTATCACGTATACTTCGTGGGTTTCAGGATATTCTACGGATTTTTTTTCTGCTTTTTTCTCAATGTCTTCTCTTGTTACACTTTTTAAATTGAAAACGCATTCTTTTAATTCTGGAAGATTTTCAAAAAGTTTTTTGATGACTGAACTTTGTTCGAATGAATATATTTTTAAGTATTCCAAATTTTTCAAATTTTGTTCAATTAATTTTATTGCAAATTTTGTTACGTTTCTTGGAATACTAATGAAAATTAAAGACTTCAATTGTTTCATTTGTTCTGCAATAACTTCTATACATTCATCTGTTGATATCTTTTTTATATTTTTTAGTTCTAAAAATTCAACTCGTGGAAATATCACTGGTAAATTTCTAATATTAATTTTACAACTTTCAACTGATTGATCTTTGCCGTAAAAGTAAATTGTGAGTTTTGTTAAATTAGAAAATGGATCGCAATTTTCTATTTTTCCAACCAAATCCAATTCGCAACTCATTAAATGTGGCAATTTTTGTGACATCAATTTTAACATGTGGTTGTTACATTTTATCGAACCAATCCAATGTTCAAGATTTGGGCAGCTTTTTATACACGACTCGATGAAATTTTGGCATTTATAGCAAAAAGAGGAATTTAGATCATGCTCAATAATTTTAAGAGAATTACAGTTGGCAACTTTATGATCTATTTGACAATTTTTTTCACAACGTTGTGACATAAATCGATTACTACTTATATGCACCGGCTTAACTGAGATAGTTTGTAATTCTTCATTTTTTCGTATGAAATGCATTTCCATCCTTTTGACTGTCCAGAGAAATGAATTAGTTTGTAAAGGCTCATATTCAAAAAATACTTCATTAAAATTTAATAAATAAAAATTTAGATTTGAAAAAATGTCATGGATAGTGTTGAAGTTTAATAGAATATTGCAATCAAATGAAATATATTCGATGTTTGGTTGAAATTTTATGTTACTTAACAATAAACAAAAGTTTTCTTTTGCTGACCAAGAATCATATGTAGAAAACAATGTTTTATATTTGAATTCAATAACCTCAATCGTTGGATTAGAATGTAATATTTCAATGATATCAGTTTCTTTATCGAAGACTTCCAGTACTATTTTGTCTTTTACCACAATTTTACTTCCAACTTTCACTTCTTCCAAGTTAGAGTTTTCCATAATTCCTGTTATTAAATCTTAAATAATTAAAACAGCACTTAACTAAAATTAAAAATGGTTATATTTTTAAAATTCTTACCTTCTACTTGCACAGTTTAATATCAATTTAATAAAAAATTGAATTGTATCCTGTATTTAATTTTGAGATAAGACTAAGATAAGATAAAAATTATCAAAATGATAACATATTAACCCTTTGTGTAGTGATGCCTTTTTATTATGCATTCTAGAGCAATATTGCACCATAACATCTTACAATACCTCTGAGAGCGAAGAACATCTTATATGAATCAGTTATAAAATATTCAATTATAATTTATAAAGTTGTGGGTGTTCTTCATTGATATATTAAAATAATATTTCATTCATACCAATATCGGAACTAAAAATATTTTATGTATGATTTCTCGAAATATTATTACGAATGTTATCCAAAAATAAATGTAAAGTATCATAAATTGGATCATGACATCATCAAAACAAAGACTTCTCTTTTAAATTTACTTCAAGAAACTCCATTCGATAAATTTTTTCATTAATTATAAATTAAAAACATAAAATCTGTATTCAAATTATGAAAAAGTGTGGATTACATTGAATGATATGCACGAGCGCATTTTAATAGATAGAAATGGAAATTTTTGAAAAATAACGGTCATTTTGAATTTGTGGTTTTAATCACGTACCGCGGGTATCTATGCGATCCTGTATGTTTGCGTACGACCCGAAATTTTTTCGTGACACACGGTTTTCTGCCATTTTGAAAAATCGGCCATTTTCATTTCGATACAAACACGAGACGTACGAAATGAGCGTCCACAAAATCGCATTTTTTTTCAAATCATCGAGAAATTTTCTAAAAAAATAATCATGTGTTTAAAACACAACTAAATTCATAACGACTTTTAGATGAATGAATGAATATTTGTATGGCGTCATCGAACAAAAATCGTCTCACTCTCTCATTTTATTGTCTTTTCTTGTGTATTCAAGATATGGATACAAAACACACAACAAAAAGTACAATACAAGATATTTGATTCATAAAAGTGCTGAAGAGACACCGGGCTTCGTGAAAATTTATTTATTAATGCAGTACAAGCAAATTATTCGACATGAGTGGATTATAAAATTTATTTACAGTTTAAAGTTAAATTATATTATTTTAAAAACTAATTAAATATTGAATGAATTCAAATACAAACAAAAGATAAGATAAGATTTCAGTACAAATTACATTTAAATGATACAAGAAAAAATATTTGTCATTCAAGAAAAAATATAAAAATACGTTATTTGTCAGTGTATTAAATATCAGCAACTGTGTGAGATCGATTTTTCTAAAATAAAATAAAATAATAGAAAATTTATAAATTAAATCACGTTTAATTACCGTCCTAGTGCTAATTTACACTAATTTATCGTACTTTACATTGCAACGATAACAATAATATTAAATTTCCCGTATTGAATCATGTTATCATCAAATCATCTGTAAGAGATCGTATTTAACTCGTACTGGAGTGCGGAAAGTGTGTAAGTAAAAATTCACATGTTGATTTGGATATTAGATGAGATTAAAATTTACGAGGATGGTTTTGATTTCAATGCAAATTTGAGTGTTTGTGTATTTTGTATAAATGATGTCAGGGTCATATCTAGATCTGATCATAAATCGGACCCTTCTGAACCTATTTTTTTGGATATATTCGATATCACCATCAACAAAGGCCCTATGCTGAAAAACTGTCAACCCAAGCAAACGCTTTCAGATATGCCAGACAAACACGTACAAGATTTTTGACATTTCCGTATGTGTATCTATACAAAATGAGCTGTCAAATTTAATTTGCTTACCCCTTAACTGGTTAAGTCCATAGAACAGAATTTATTTTGACGTTTGAGATTTTCACATACAAATTTTGAAGTTTCCGTATGTGTTTTTATAGAAAATAAACGTCAAATGAAATGTCAAGTGAAAATCTATCTTAAAGACTTTACAGCTTGTGCAGCCGTTAAATTATCTTCAGCAAACGGAGTTCGAACTGTCAAAGTTTTATAAATGTCAATCTTCTTTCGCTGAGAACTCCCCTGAGACCGGTTAACCCGCAATAAGTCACCTTAAGACCTACAAGGGAACTATCATAGTCACTTTTCAGCTTTCAAAATCACGATTCCTAATCTCATGGTTTCAACGTCTCATTCAAATATTCAAATTTTATACATTAGTAGCGTATCTTTTTTCATATTTAAAAGAATTTCAATTTGACTACTTTTCAAAACATATTGCATTAGTTATTTTTAGTCTCTAGTCTGAGAGCGTCGTTTTAAATTTATTTTAAAATAATAATAATAAATTGGATTCTGATCAATTTATGTTCATCCGTAGTCTGTATAATCGGAATTTTTATGTTTACTTTTCGAGACATGTTTTGTACATTGTTTTAAATAAATTATTTGCATATTTTTCATTGTATTTTGTGTTTCAACCAAAAAAATTCAAATAAATTCCAGAACAGTACATTAATTGTCTTAATCTTGAAATATTTACTTGTGTTTAAAAGAAACATTTTTTTTTTTAAATTTAATTTGGAATTTACCATTCAAGCTGGAATCGTTTATCGAGTGCTTGCGATCCTGTCTCATCTCCAAGCGGGCTGAGGAGATTCAGGAACAAAAGGAATACGTTGAATTGGAAGAAATCAGATCGAAGATGGCATTTTCAATTCAATTACCGCGACAACCAACCGAGGGAGATGAAATCGAGATATGTGGTGTTGTGCACGAGCCGTTACAAGTGTAAGTGTCCAGAAATAAATGTTTGTTTATTTTAAGTACTTTTTATGATTTTTTTTTAAATGAAAATAGTTTTTATGGGTCAATGATAATTTATGTTAATGTTTTTTTTTTTTAATATAGATTTTCATTAAATCTCACTCAAAGTCCTCGTCATAAAGCCATTGCATACCATCTTAAAGTCGATTATGAAAATCGCCAGATAATTCAAGATTGGCGTGATTCACATGGATGGCAAAATTCCATTTCAACTGAACTAAGCTCAACAAATATGGGACAACATGATCAACAATTAGGTTTCAGATTTCGTTTCAAGTTCCGGAGAAATTCAGTTGATGTGTTTGAAGAAGGTGACAATTACCTCGCATCGCATGAACTTAAAATGGGCCTTAAAAATATCAACTATCTGGAAGTGTGGGAGGATACACGTCAGAGTAATAATCATATGGTCAATATAGTGAAGTTGAATTTCACCTTTGCTAATAATGGAACATAGAAATAGAGAAGTAAAAGAGAAATACAAAAAAAAAATATTATTTGTTTCACGTGTATATCAAGTTTTATTATTATTTTAAGTTCATTTAATTTATTTTCATTAATTTTAAATTTAAATTAACGTTTAGATTTAATTTTAATTTATTTGTATTACAATAATATTGTTCCTTGTCGTGAACATGAAAATACGTGTCTTAACATTAAATTATTTTTATTTTTTTATTTTAAATGTTTACATTTAATATCGATTTTATTAAAAATTTATGTAAAGTATTACTAATTTACCGATTTTTCGTTAAATTTATTAAACAGGCATTTTGCTGCTCGCTTACGCTGCCTTCATGCATTTTTTTAACTTATCTGCCCAAAGTTAACGTACGTGTACGTACAACTCGAACGTCTATATACACGTATACAGTTCTGTATCTAACTTGTACACAGACGTGTATGATTCTGTACGTATAGAAGTCAAATCTATGAAAGTTACTCGATTTTTTTTTTAAATTCGGCCCTGTTTAATAAAATTTAATAAAAAAACCACTATGAATGAAAAATATGTACAACAATATTTATAAGCTAAATGTTAATTTTACTTTTAACATTACAGATAAGTTAGTATTTGATTCTGATACGAATTTAATGTTAATAAAATATACACAAAAAGTATTTTGTATTATTTTTATGCACAATTTTAAGGATCGTAGCGTTAATACTAATTCGAAAAAATTACAAAAAAAAAAAAATTAAAAATAAAAATCCAAAAAATTGCTCTTCTTATCGATTTTTGGCAAACGAATGAACCGAAACTTTTACCAGGTCAGCAGTTAAAAGTTTGACAGTCCATAATTACGTACAAGATTTTTGACATTCCGTATGTGTATCTATGCAATGAGCTGTCAAATTTAACCTTCTTACTAGATACGCACGTGAAAGTTTTACAATCTCTATTTACGTACAGAAATTTTGAAGTTTCCGTATGTGTTTCTATACAAAATGAACTGTCAAGTTTTATCTGCTGTCAGTTACGCAAAGTCCATAGGATAGAAAGAACACATTCGGAAACGTCAAAATTTTTTATGTGTAATTTTCAAACGTCAAAATAAATTCCGTTCTATGACAGACAAAACTTTACAGATCATTTTGTATAGATTTTGTATATACGTAAACTTAAAAAAAATTGTACGTTAACAGAAATTATCAAACTTTAACCTGTGTCTATAGAAAATTAACGTTAAAATGAAATTCTACTCCATAGACTTTGATAGTTCAAAAAAAAAAAAAAATTTGGAAAAAAATATCGGTAAATAGATTTTTCCTTTGATATTTTTAAAATTTACTGTGAATGATCCCTAAGAATTTTTTTTAAATGTAATCGAAAAGACCGATCTTCTAACTTAACATAATTTATTAGCTCATGCATTTGAAAATACAATTAAAATAAAAATTTAATTCAAATAAATATGATGATGATTCGCATAAAATAATAAAAAAAAAATCTTAAAATGGCATGGCACAGGAAAAAAAATCAAAACATATTTAAAATTACACATTCCTTAATTTCACGTTGAAATTTTAACTATTTTCCATTTTAAATCCTCCAAGTTGTAATTCACCTTGTGCATTTGTCGTAATAAAATTTGACTGTTGCATGTTGAGTGGTATCGTGTACAAAGTATTTCCATCTGATGAGGTGACTGCTTTGATATACGTCGTTTTAGATGCTTGTGTTGTCGTTTGATTTGTTGTGTATGCAATTTGTCCGATTGTTTGAACGGTGTTTGTGGCACCTGCAGCTGAGGTCATTTGAATTTGAATTGGTTGGCCTTGGGAAATTTGGTATTCAGGTTGGGGCTGGATTTTAATTGATTGGTATGTGGGTTGAGGGAGTAAGGTTTGTTGTTGTTGCTGCTGCTGTTCTTGTTGTTGTGTGACTTGTTCTGATTCAGCTACGGCTTCTTGCTTGACTTTGACTTGTTTTCGAGACTGGAAATTGAAGATGAAATTTTAGTATGAAATAATGAAATTGAAGTCAAATTTAAACTCACTTTAATTTTGGTCACTAACGGATTCGTTTCACTGTTGTCACCAGGACTTCCCTTTTCCTTCTTAACTTTTACATTTTCACCACCAGTATCTGAATGCGTTCTGAAAAATATATCAAAAAAAACCGTTAAAATTTAACTCTTCAAATAATTTTCAATCAATTTTACCTTCTGTGCTTATTCAAGTTGTCTTTACGTGAGAAGAATTTGTGACACAAATCACATGAAAAACTTTTCTTTCCAGTGTGGCTTACAATCTAAAAAAAAAAAATAAATTAAAAATTGAATCTTTTTAAAATACGTTTCATTTCTTACATGTCTCAACAAATGCTCCTTCCTACTGAAACTCTTATTACATCCCGACTCCTCACATTTGAATGGTCTCAGTCCAACATGTGATTTGAGATGTTGCATGAGATGTTCCTTGCGTTTAAACACCTTCTTACATACTTCGCATGTGGTCAATGTTTGTGGTGGATCATTGCCTTCGTGTTTTATCGACGTAATGAGTTGCATTTGTTGCTGTGCCATGATTGATTCAATTGTGGGTTGTCCGTCATCAGCACCACCATCTGAGTTGTTATTTGATTCGTTTTTGAGTTGGATTTGAGTTTGGGTCTGAGATTGAGGGATTGAGATTTCAATTGATTGGGTTTGTTGTTGTTGTTGTTGTGGTTGTTGTTGTATTTGTGGTTGAGATACCACTTTTTGTGATGTCTTATTTTGATTTTGGGGTTCGGCTTGTTTGGTTTTCTTCGCTGTTTGTCGTTTCACTTGAATTACAGGTTTCTTCTCCTCTTGTTCCATTGTGATATCACTTTGGGACACTTGAGTATCGACTGAAACTTGTTGTTGTTGTGGAGGTGCTTGAATTTGTTGGGGTATTATGTGAGCTTGTTGTGATGGTGCAATTGAAATTGTGGTGGGTTGTTGTTGTTGTTGTTGCTGTTGAACTTGTACTTGATTGAACACTGTTTGTAATTGTTGTGGTGTGAGTTGGAATTGAGTTTGTTGTTGTTGCTGCTGCTGTTGATTCACTTGATTTTGAAGTTGTTGTTGCGCCGCAGCTTGAGCAGCCAATTGAGCCTGAATCTGTTGCTGGATATTCAGATTTTGGAATGCTTGTGTTGAAAGTTGCACGGTTTGTGGTTGTTGTGGCATCAATTGAACAGTTGGATGTCCATCAGGACTTTGCTGAATCTTAAGTTGAACATACGCGACTGGTGGCTGTTGTGGATTGTATTGTGGCTGAGGTTGAGGTTGGGGTCTAGGAGGGGTCATTTCATTATTTGTCATAAGTTGTGACAAAAATTGATTACTAGCCTCAATTGTGCCATCACTTTTAATCATTAATGGTACTACAGTCTGATTTTTATTTGTTTGACCTTGAAGTAACTGTTGTAACGAGATCGTTTTTGGCTGGTTATTTGTCATTTGAGCTGGAATCGTCATAGGTATTGTTTGAGGTTGTTGTTTCGTTGGTGTCGATAATACAAAATTAATTTTAGGTTTTTTATCCATTTCAACTTTTGCCTTCTTCGTAGCATTTGTCATTCCAGACAAGTCTATACTAAGTGGTTGCACTTTTCTCGGTGTTTTCGGTGTATTTTTCAATTTCAAAAATTCATCAACGGAAATACTTCCAGTCAAATCACCCGACTCATTATTTCCAGATGTGCTTGGTTGGAGATTGAATGTAGCAGCTCCAGGTGTTGTCTCAGTCAATTTATATTGAATTGGACTTGCTTTGAGTGTTTGTCCATCAATTGTCAAAGTATATTGTGGCATACTTTGTTGTTGCTGTTGAATTACAGGCTCATTTTGTTCCTCATTTGTCTGAATTCCAACTGCTTGAATTATACTACTCAAAAAATCTGAACTAACATTTGTTGGCGTCACTTGAGTTGTAGGTAAATTTGTCATTTTTGGTGTTGCTGTAATTGTAAAACTTGGTGTTAGGGGCGGAGCTTCAGATGTCACCTTTGGTAATGTAGGTGCTCCACTTTTGATATACACTTGACTGCCATTTCGCATTTTTGTACTTGTCAAACATCCTTCGAGCAGGTTTTGAGCTTGGACACAGTTATTCTTGTAATCGTAAATTGTTTCAACTTGTTGTACACAAGAAACACACAAAATTTTTGGAAGTTTATCATTTTCGTCAACCTACAAAAAGAAAAAAAATGAGGGAGAAAAAATTGCGTAAGTACTTCTTCGAATCACAACAAATTTCACACAGAAAAAATACCGTTAAACTTACATTTATGAGTAAGCCTTTACTTATTTTAGCTTGCAACTGCTTTTGTTTGCCTTCCTCTGAGAAAATATGAATTTTTTTGCCTTGACTGGCTGTACATAAGCGACATAATTCATAAAAATTTACACAGCGATATTCACCCATTTTTATTTTCGCTTTAATTCAACTTCAAACCAAATTTTATCAGTTTTCTTCACTTAGACACAATGCATGCACAAATAATTTCTCCATTACAAGTAAAATTTTATTGAAATTTCATCTCAAAACATCATTTTTTGAATAAATTTATATTTTTCCTTTAATTTTCACACAGCGTCGTTGTTTACAATTCACTCACTGAATTCTTTTTGTGTGCTGGGAACATTTTGACAGCTCCTTGTTTTTATTTCAAATAAATGTAAATAGTAAACAAAGAAAAGGAACACAATTCAAGGAAAATTGAAAGGTTCAATTTTTTTTATTAAATTCATTAAATCAACGTAAGATTTTTTTTTCAATGTGAATTTAATTTAGATTTTAATATTCCATTAAAAAAATATTTCCAGATGGATATTGATGATTTTTTGGATATTAATAAACCGATCAAAAGGAATGTTGTGCCAGGACTTATGTTGAATGCACATCGTCCAAGCACGAGTTGCATTTCAGAACCTCTGCCCAAACGTGAAAAGCTGGGAAAGGATTTTGCGAAATCTGTGAAAGCGGATCAAGATGATGAGATTATGCGAAAACTCCTGACTAAGCGTGAATTGAGACCTAGCAATATGATGACATTGGATGATGACAATGAGGCAGAATTTAAGCCAAAATTTAAAGAACAACGAGAAATTTATGGGAGATATAAGTTTAATAGTAGTCCATTCAATCCAAATCTTCCCATTCATCAATACAGAGATGGAATTGTAAGAAGAGTTCGTGAATGTCCGATTCTGATAATAAAAGGTGAAACTGGTTGTGGTAAAAGTACTCAAGTGCCACAATTCATTTTGGATGATGCATATCACAAAAATGAGTATTGTAATATTATCATCACACAACCACGTCGAATCGCTGCATTATCTTTAGCTGAACAAGTCTCAAGGGAACGTGGATGTGAGTTGAGCACCTTAGTCGGATGTCACATTGGCTTGGATCGCAAAACATCGGATGATACAAGACTGACATATTGCACAACGGGAGTCCTCTTACAGAAATTGGTGCAAGCAAAACGAATGAATATGTACACTCACATAATACTCGATGAAATCCATGAACGTGACGAGGAAATGGAATTTTTACTTATCACAATCAAGCGATTTATGATTAAAGATCATGGTTCAACGAAAATCATTCTCATGTCAGCTACAATTGATACAGATGAATTTGCCCAATATTTCAGATTACCACGAAGTAATGGCGGGTGGGTGCATGCCCCCTCAATTGACTTGGAACAAGATCGAGAATTTGTGGTTAAACAGCTTTATTTAGATGACATACAAAGAATTCAGGATTGTTCGAAATTGGAATTCAAATATGAGAGTCCTGGCATTCATCAAGAGCTTTATCGATTAGCTGCCAAATTGATTGCAATGCATTCCAATGCAACAAGTACTCAGAGTATGTGTATTTTGGTGTTTTTGCCAGGTATTCATGAAATTACTACTTTACAAAATATTTTGGAGGAAGAAAATAAAAGGTAATGAAATTTAAATGTAAAAAAATATTAAATAATTTTTTTTTTATTTTTCAGATTACGACAAAAACAGGACGACACAAAATACTGGAAAATCATGGTCCTCCATTCAACTGTCAAGGACCAACAATGTGTTTTCCTCCCAGTAGGACCAGACACCATTAAAATAATTCTTGCTACAAATATCGCTGAAAGTAGTATCACCGTACCCGATGTCAAAATTGTAATTGATTTCTGTCTTGCACGATCACTAGAAGTCGATCAAGATACTGGTTTTGCCTCCCTTCGCTTGAAATGGGCCTCGAAAAGTAGTTGCAAACAGCGTGCAGGTCGTGCTGGCAGAACGACACATGGTCTTTGTTATCGTCTAATTTACAAGGATTTCTTTGAAGGTGAAATCAGATTGAATGAGACTCCGGCAATGCTTCGATGTTCCCTCGAAAAAATAGTATTAAAGGCAAAAATGCTTGATGAAGATGTTCCGCCAGCCAATATCATTGGTCTTGCAATAAATCCACCAGATTTAACTGATATCAAATATACTGTGATGAATTTAAAAGAAGCACGTGGCTTGCATTTGACCGTTAACCGAAAATATGTCGATGATGATGGTGATATTACATTCATTGGACGCGTTATGGACGCATTGCCCATTGATTTTAGAGCAAGTCGATTAATTGTCATGGGCTACATTTTTAACATGTTGGAAGAGTGTGTGATCATTGCAGCTGGAATTACAGTACAAAAACTGTTCATTACCGATTTCGAGGATCCACTTAAGACATTCAGTTCAAAATTGACATTTGCCGATGGTAGTGGAAGTGATTTATTTGCCATGTTACACGCGTATAAGGTATACATTTTTTTTTTCAATAATTTTCAAGAAAAATGAAAAAAAAATTCATTTCACAGTACTTTGAACGCAAAATATTCGACAAACATTTCCACATGGACCAACATTTAGTGAACTCCTTGGAACGGCATTGTCTCGATCATCGTGCCTTAAATGAAATTTATCAACTTAAAAATGAGATATTTCTCCGTTTAGAGCCATTTGCTTTGAAGGAAAATGACAGTTATCCACTTACAGATTATGAGCGTAATTTATTACTAAAAGTTTGTATTTGTGGTGCATTTTACCCCAATTATTTCCTGCGTGCATCAAAGATCAGTCTTGAAGATACGGAACGCACCATTTTCCATGAATTAAATGGACGTGATCCTTGCAATACGATTTATTATCGTGGAATTGGATATGAACAAATGGGAATGTTGTATCAAAATCAAGTCAAGGCATATTTACGTGATCGACATGTGATTTCATCTCCAGATGACGTCAAAATTTCCTTTGATAAGGGTGTTGATAAAATGTTTGTCACATTTTTGGGTAAACAGGAGCTCATTGATGGTGGTAGTAGTGAGAAGAAACCTATGAGTGATTGGATGCCAGGTAAAATTTGTACTCCAATTTATAAAGTAATAAAATTGGCACGAGAACGAAAATATTTGGTATTGAATGTCATGGAAAAGCAAGCCATGGAAAAGTATGCTGATAGTATTGGAGCTGGTCATTACAATAATGGGGTTTTCATTCCACATAATATCAATGTCAAACATGATGATCTCTGTGCCCTCCCTGACATTTACACAAAATCAATATTAGGTCGTGTTACATCAATTACCACCCCCAACAAATTCTGGATTCGTCCGCTAGATAGAAATGAGTTTATATTCAATGCAATTAAACAAGCACTGAATCGTACTGTACTTGCACCAATAACAGAGTTAAGTGAACTTAAAGGGAAATTGGTGGCTGTTTTTGTTCGGAATGAAGAAGCACGTTTTTTTGGTCATCCGAAAAGTTACCATCGAGCACGTGTCATAACAGATATCATCACAAATGGACAACATCGATATCAAGTGCATTTGATTGATGAAGGTGAGGATGCTTTTGTTGATATTAGTTTAATGCGATCATTGGAAGGTGTTTGGATACGTGGAAGAACTTTAGGATTAATGGATGACAACAAAATTTATCTTGCTGACATTCCACCACGAGTATTTGAAGCCACTCTTGCTGAAATTCGTCCATCATATGTGATATCAGGCGCCGGTAAATGGACTCCCGATGGTGTTCAGAAATTCAAAAACTTGTTATCCGATGAAAATGAAATCAATATTGAAATTTATTCCATATGGAATGGAGTTGTATCCGTGATTTTGTACAATAAGGAAAAGGAATCAATCAACAAAATATTGCTAAAAGATCAGTTGGCACATACATGTGAGGAAAGTTATCCATCAAAGTACGATCATGCAATTCGATTTAATGTCCAGAACTTTGAAAAACGTGATACAAATGCTCCGTTACCTGCCTCACAAGAAATCATGGATTATCTGAAAGAATTTTATACTGTTCCATTAAAACCGCCACCTGCTCATTTTTGTACGAAGAAATTGAATCTCAAAGCTCCAATTTCACCCCTTGAGACTACTGTTCATTCAACATTCCGGTCAGCAATTGCCAAAAACATAAATATCGATCGCTTATCTGTCAACTGTGTCTTACTTGACACAGACCCACAAGATCCGACCGAGCGATTAGTAGTTGCAGCCAATATCGCAAGCTTTTCAAATCGTAACGAATTAAGTCTTCGCAATACAACAATCATGCCAAACATTCATGGATTTGCACAATTAATGGCAATGTTATTTGCACCAAAAGTGGAATTACACAGAGATATTACAGAAACACGATACGCTTCCTTGTTATGTGGCCTCGGATATAATCGACGCAAAAAAACTTCATTGTTCCCCGAACACGATCTCATAATGCGTTTTGATTGTTACATGGATCAAAGTGATATGCTTGAAATCAACAAGTTGCGATACACGATGAGTGCGTTATTGCATGTCCTTCCAGGTCAAAAAGTGCCAGACTTGAAACCTGACGATCGAGTAAAACTCAAGAAAGAATCTCTCTATACATTGATAAAGTTGTTGCAAAAAGACAGGAAATTCATTGATGATCGCATGCATAATGCGCCTGATCATGTATGGGGTTCTGTTAAAGAAGAGGAATTGCAAATCGTTGAAGGGACACAAATTTATGGTGATCAAGCGATTTTCCCAGCTTTCACTTTCATGAAACTCGAGAATGAATCCCCCGAACAAATCGAATTGTATCGAAATAACAATCAAGAGTTGCATGCACTCGTATTTTGCAAAGTCCCATTGACAGATCCAATTGACTGCCTTCTATGTTCCAAGACATTTACAAAAGTCAACGATATACGAACCCATTTGTTTACAAAACTACACAGAGATCGAGCGGAGCAGTGTCATGCCAAATTTCAACTTGAACATTTCCGACCGGAACGTGCTCAGAGATATTTCTGAAAATGAAAACGATGAAATGAAATACAAATCAAATTAATTTTTCGTATCATTTATTAATATTTCGTTCTATAAATAGTCAAATTAATGCATAAACAGATGAAAAAAGAGTAAATTTAATTATTAATATTAACATAAGAGATTGAATTTCAATTTAAAAAGAAAAAAGTACAATTCATGAAGAACACAACAGATATGAAATGTGATTGAAAGCCAAATTTTTAAGTTGCGTATGGCTTTAATTAATTTATTAACAATATTTTTTTTTTGTTTAATGAGAAAATTACATTATTATGTTTAAATAAACTAAATTTGATGATGCATCTTTGTGTATTATTTTTTTATCCATATTTGTTTCAATTACTACACTCATTCTTCATCATTTTTTTATTATTATTTTAATCATTATGATTTTTTCTTATACTTATCGATTTAACAAACAAAAAAAATGTAAAGTTTTGTTAAATGTATGAAAAAATTTTGGGGGTTGGAAAAAAGTGTTTACAAATCCTCATCATCCTCGGGTAAGGCAGTCTCTTGAGCTTCTTGTAGATCTTTCTCAATTTGAATTTGCCATTCTTTGTCCATTTTGACTTCTGGTGGAAGTAGAGCAGGCATTGCGACGAATTCTAGATTTGGATCACCAACTAATTTCCGGGCCAACCATAAGAAGGGCTTTTCAAAGTTGTAATTTGATTTTGCTGAGATGTCATAGTACTATGAAAAGAATATTATTAATTTGAGGTTTTTATGTTATTTTGAGGTTATATTTACCTGCAAATTCTTTTTCCGATGGAATACAATACTCTTGGCTTTGACTTTACGATCTTTGATATCGACCTTGTTACCACACAAAACAATTGGAATATTTTCACAGACACGAATCAAATCACGATGCCAGTTTGGTACATTTTTGTATGTGACTCTTGATGTTACGTCAAACATAATGATAGCACATTGGCCTTGAATGTAGTAACCATCACGTAATCCACCGAATTTTTCCTGACCAGCTGTGTCCCAGACATTGAAACGAATTGGGCCACGATTTGTGTGGAAAACCAAGGGATGTACTTCAACACCCAATGTTGCAACATATCTCTTTTCAAATTCACCAGTCATATGGCGTTTTACAAAGGTTGTTTTACCGGTACCACCATCACCGACTAACACACACTTGAATGTTGGAATATCTTGTTCGGCTGCCATTTTTCCTGTAATTTCATAAAATTATGATTAGAATTTGATTTTTTTTTCTATGCCTACTTATAAAATATCATCTGTTGCCAATAATAATATGACGTCATTGTACAGAAAATTCAACCCCATACAATCATAGATGCGAATCTTCCCGAAAAATGACTCATTTAACGTGAGATGCTTTGCACCACAACATGAAATACATTCATAAAACCCATTTACAGTGTAAAATACCTTCACATAACCCTTAAATTACATTTAATTTCATTTTTAAACAACGACCTTTTCACCCTTCGGCGTCTCCTGATTCCGATTAACTCAAATTTAGTTAAAACCGTATTAATTCAAATTAAATTATAAAATTTCAATTGTACACTTTAAATACATATGCTTTTAGGACTTAAAATCCTGAGTTAACTCGTAAATTTCATGGAAATTCCGAAAATAAAGGAAATAATTTCAAGGAAATGGAGGGAAATACTTACACACCTTATTTATTGATATCTTGTTTTTGTTTGTAAATAAGTTACTGGTTTTCTTAAGCAAAAGGAACCGCTTTACAATTATCTTTGTTTTCCGCTTATATTAAAGTGAAAACAATGCTTCAAATTTATTTATTAAACTGATTTTCTTGATTAATTGAAAAAGTCCAAAGCGTGGATACGAAACGACGATGTGACATAACCCAGGTGGCATAAAAATGGATGTTAACTGGAGATTTGATTGCAGCGCCCTCATAAGGTGTGTTTGGGAAGTATGAAATTTTAAAGTTGAATTTGATTTTTTAACTCATTCGCGTCATCCGTTGCGTCAACGCAACTCCTACTTTGAGGTGACTTTTCTCGTTCATATCAAAAAATTTCTTTGTCAATCTATTTTAGAGTCTTAATTTAAGATGTTTTGTATCAAACAGTTGAATGGTTTTTGAATTTAAACCAAAAACTAAAAATATATGGGCTAAACCTTTAAGAAAAATTCTTCCCTTTTTTTCATTCTCGTACAAGATTTCTATATGTATTTGTGTAGCACTGATACGTATTTTATTTTGGCTCTCCTGTAAAATTTTTATATGAAACATGAAATTTTCATCGAAGAGAAAAGTATTCACTTTTACCTAAAAAATAGATTGTAGAAGAACTTTTTGTTCAAAACTCAATATTTCTAAGAGCGGCGTTGAATAAGTTAATTATGCATGATAAATATAAAATAAGAAAAAAATAACTAGCAAAGTCCATTGGATAGAATTTCACTTGACGTTTATTTTCGTTTGACGTTTACGGAAACTTCAAAATTTTATTAACGAAAAAATGAATTCAATTCTTTGATCTTAGCCCATTAAGAATTAAGTCCATGAAAACCAATCAAAAATTGAGCTAAGGCCATTGAACAGAAGTTTGAAGTTTTTATATGCAAATTGGTTTAGAAAATAAACGTCAAATTAAATTTATCTCTTCTACTTTGTTAGTAGAACGAATGGTTTTGGAATTTTGTGCAACTTTTGAAAAATAAATTCTTCTCCATCATGGTATTGGCTGGTTTATTTCATAATTAAAGGGGATTTAAATTCCAAAATTTTTATAGAATTTTTTTTAGACGTCACATGCTACCTGGAGTCAGGATAATGTTAAAAGAATTCTTTCAGCAAAAAGAGAGTTTTTAGAAATTGTCTTGTATTTTGACCGTTTTTGGATGTAAATATTTTGAAATTCCTTTACAGATATTTGAAATGTAAGATATGATTCATTAAATTGCTTCAGATGAGAAACTATGAGTTTTCTGAAAAAAATTTTCATTGAATCCAATATCAAAGTAATTAAAATAAGAATTTAAAATATTTGTAGTTTTCATAAAAAACCGTTAAAAGAAGATTTTCTTTACAGAATAAAGTCAAATTGTTTCTAAATTTTTTTAGAAACATCAAAAAAATTTGTGTGCTACTTGGGCACATTTTTATTTCACTTTTTGCTTGTTCCAATTTGACGCATGACTGTTTGGGATTTTACTGCACAGAGTGAAAATATAATATTTATTGATTTTCTTTTGTAGTTTTTCTCGCTGTTGCGGTACACGCTAATCAAATCAAATAAGTGAGGATAAATTTTGTGAATGCTGTCTAAAGCATCTCAATAAAATTAATCAAAACCACACTATAAATGTTTTGTGAGTTTCGGGAAGCAAAACAAATTGTGTGTGTCACAAAAGATCCACAAATAACTGATTGGCAGTGAAAATTGTGCAAATAATTTAAAGAAAAATAATAAAGTCACAGTGTAAATTGCATTGAGCAAAAGTTTGAAGAAGGAAGAAAAAAAAATAATCATACAGAAATTATTGTGCGTGTGCATGAAAGAGAGATAAAATATCTCTGCTTACAGAAGAAGTGCTAATGATTCTAAATTCTTTCCTTGAATCATCAAGTCAAGGCTGTTGACAAGTCAAAAGAAAAAAAATATAAGAGGAATAATTATTGGTCATAGGAAAAATTCATATGATAAAATTATAAATTCAAAGTGCTGACATATAGAAATAATAATCATTTAAAAAATAAATAACACATAAAAGTGAAATTTTTAACGAATTAAACCGAGAAAAACTAAAATAAATCAACAAAATGACAAAAGATAGATTAGCAGCTCTGCAAGCGGTGAGTTTCAAATAAATTTTAAGAAATTCTTAGACAGATTAACGCCCAAAATTAAATTTAATGGAATTGCTTAGAGACACATACATACAAGTAGCTGTGTGTGTGTGTGCGTGTGTATGCATTGAAAAAAAAAACAGAAATTGTATTGGCACGTACGACCGACCCAATATAAAAATACGAGAATGAAGGTCAGGTGTCAATGAGTGAGTCAATTGAGGAGTTTATCTTTGCATTCATTGACAAAAAAAAAATTTCATATCAAGACACGTAACAGAAAATAGTAAAAGTAAATAAAAAAAATACATACAAAGAGACAAATTTTTTACATGTAAATGATAATCTAATTAATCGTACATTTGAGTGATAGGTATCAATTTATAGGGGGAATTATGGTCTCAATGTCACTTACATCGTACAAATCTCATATTGAATATCCTGAATGGCAATGTCACGTGTTTCACAGTTTTCAAGGCCGAATTTCAATGATTTCTTGCCTCAACTGATTCTAGCTCGACTATGACTCATCATCACTCTTATATTAAATTTAAAAAAAAATCATAAAATATCAAGATAAAAATATTTTGTCTATGTGTGTTGTTCCACTAATATATCAAAAAAAAAGAACAATACAATTTTCTGAAATAATTATGACTATTAATACCTGAGTTGGTATTTTGCAAGATAGCGAATGTATGTTATCTGATAATATTTTTTAACTTAAAACAAAAAATTATCATAATTCACTTCGTTTCACACAGTTTTGTAATACAAAATCTTGGTGGGTAAATTGAAAATGTTTTCAATGAAATGCATTCGATGATTGGATGACCTTCAACTCACCAGCATAAAAGTGCTTCCTGTTCATTTTAGTAGTAAAAAAATATTTTTTATCATGAAATGTGGTTCAAATCCCTTCATTTATATCACAAAAAAAAATAACAAAATTTGAAGTCATCTGAGATTATATTTTTTTTAATTTTTTTTTTTTCATTTTTATTCATCTAAAAAATGATTAAAAATCATAATGAGCCATGACTAAACGATTCTGATGAATTGATAGTGTTCTTGGTTAAATATTACATAAGCGTTTCAATGTAAAATGGAAAATGAGACTTTCTATGGTCAATTTATGATGATGATTGTTAGGTTTCATTTTTTTTATTCTCTGTAAAATCAAAATGGCCTCACTTTACAGGTCACGTGGTCATTTTGGTAAAAAAATGCGAATTTGAATCGAAATTCATTGACTTGGGATGTCATATTGAAAAGAATTCTGTAAAATTTCTCTACAAAATTGTTTTTGTTCTTAAGAAATGACAATTTTCAATACACATTTTCTTGAAATGAGATGCCGTTAAAATTTTGATGGACCATTTGCTAAGAACAGTGGTGGACTGGACACACACCCGTTTGTGGCTTCATTTTAAGGGCAGCCAGTTTTATACGTTTATCCCATTTAAATTAGTACTCTTTAAGTCAATTTCAGGCAAAAATTCACTCAAGAAATGTAAAACCAAAATAAGCAAATAAAAAAATTAGACGAGAACAGTTGGTGGTCAATGGGCCGATTTGGCCAGTCCATCTCTGTAAGAGCTCGACCGTGTGCGTCAATTCAAGACCATTATTCGACAGCAAAATATTCTATGGTGGTTATTTGTCATGTGCTATCAAATGCTTCATTTCCTATCATAGAGCCCACAAAACGCCTTAACAGAGGTGACAACGTCATTCACGTCACGTGACAGATGGGACATTTGAGTATCCTGTCAAATGTCATGAAGATCAACGTGAAATAAATTTAAGGCAAACAGAACGCCAGGGCCGAAAATTTTTACTACAATAAGCCCATTAGAGGCTTTAGAGGGAAAATGCTCAACGTACAGGGCGGAAAATGAATCTCAGTTTGGCCCTGTCCACGTGATCATCTTAAAATCTGTCACATTGAAGCTCAAAACTCATTTTATGCTTACCATCCATCCCACAAATACCCTGATAACAATTAAACTTCATCATAAAAACTTAATTTTTCCACACTGAATTTAAATTTCCATAATTTATCCGTTAAAATCCTTTTTTGTTCATATTCTGACACCCTGACTACAAATTGGTTCTCCTTCCATTCACAATAAAACGTTGTTTTTTGTGTGATAAATAATTATCAATTATTATCGTTTCTTTAGTATTTTATTATGGATAGCATGATAAATGGTTAATTTAGTTTCTATTATTCTATTTTATTGTAACATTTATAACGTAACGTAACGTAATTGTTTGTATACATATCAGATTAAAAGGGTGATGTTTCAAATTTATACATAAATTGTAACTAAAATTCATTTTGTTAGTAAAATTATTTGGAATGAAATGTATCACCAAGTGCGTGAATAAAATAATTTCCATTCACAAAATGTAACTGTTAAATTAATAGTTGAAATGTCATGATATTTTTTTTCTCTCGTACTTTTGTCGTGATGCCTTGTTCGAATCAAATCAGATGCAGCCCAAAATTTTATTTAATGTTACAAAATTACTCGGTTCATAGCAATCAAATACAGTTATTTTATTCATATGACTTTACTTTGCTTATTATTTCGTGGGTTAATTTAACATACATGTGTCATCTTTCGTTTCATTTCAGTTTTTTGGTGTGTGTATTTGTGTAACTCACACATTGTGTCACCTAACAATATAAATATTGTAATGAAATTATACTCAAATATACATTGTTGCCATATGTATTTGAATTGAAAAGACAAAATTTGTGTAGTTTAAAGTCTGATTGATGACATCATGAGAATGAATAAGTGAATGTTAGTGTCACCCACAGTCATTATGAAACAAAATAATGTAATGTCATGCATCCAGGGTCGATGAAATGGATTTTTTTTTCAGTTGAAATGGAATTTATTGGAAATTTAAATGAGTTCAGTGGTTAGAGGGGTCCATGAAATGTAATTTGGAGCCTCAAGTCAAATTTCAAGGAATTCAATTTAATTTCACCTGTCATCGTTCCTGATAAATTTTATTATAAATTTTTTTCCTTGTACATTGAAATAAAAATAAAATTCATATGAAAAGTAATAAAAAATGATAAAAAAAGGGATTTCAGGTGCAAAACCTTTGTTCAATGTTTAGTTTTGATGTTAAAATAAATTTATTTATACACATTTTTAGTGCATTTCGTAAGAAAAAATGCACTATTACAGACGGTTTGTCCGCCGTCACTCTGATCCTCATTTAGTTCCATAACTCCTTTTTTGTTAGACAGAGGAGGTCTTAAGGATGATTTTAAACTCACTACTTTTGAGATTGGGCTCATGGATTGGGCTCCAGAGCCTCCGAAGCCTGAAAATTCGTTAAAAACGGTTAAAATTTTAAAATTATTTATAATTTGTTTTGTTGGGTGAAGAAGTTTACTAAAATGAATTTTAACTTAATGGCTCTAAGATTAAGCTCAGGAATTGGGCTCAGAAGTTGGGCCCAAGAATTAGGCTCCAGAGCCTGAAAATGTTCAAAAGCCCAAAATGTCCGATTTTTTCAAATATTTTTTTTTTAAATTTTTAAAATGGCGGATGTTTTTCAAAATGGCGGAAAATTTTCAAAATGACCGTTATTTTTAAAATGGCCGTTATTTTCAAAATGGCGGTATAATTATTAAAATTAAAACTTGATTATATTCAATGAAACAAGTCCCATCGAAATGCACTTTTCTAAACCGCCCAGTGGTTAGAATTTCCCATTTTTTTTACATTCATTCATTTTTTCACTTTTTGTTGGATGGCAAAATGTAACATATTTGTCTTTTATTCAAATCCTTATAATGTAATGTAATATAAGCATAAAAGGCCTTAACTTGTTTCATATTATTATAGTTTCCTTTTTTTGTCATGAATATAATAGTGTTTGGGCAGACAAAAGAAAGGAAAAAGGAAAACAAGTCTTAAACTAACATTGAAAATATTTATAATGTAATTTACTCATGTTTATGGGGTTGCTATTCAAGGATGCACTCACTCAAGCCATGGGGGGCTCCTTTGTACAATGTACATGGTCTTTTATTGTCATAGCTGACACGATTTCCTGGATAATCGGGGTCAGGTCGATGGAAGACAAGTCGAGCCGAAGCGAACTTGCTCCATTGACCCACCTGACGTGGAATTGCTTCATTTTCTTTCCATTTCTGTAAGGATCAACGTCGAAAAAATTAATTTTCAAGCTAATTCTGGCGAGAAACAGGCACGGCTGATGTTTTTTGAGTGAGCTTGTCAGATTCTTTGCAACCCTGCTCGTGACTGTGTCCAGGTACGCAAATTTGCTTTGATGTGTTGTGAGAAGTGAAATTCTGTAAAGCTGTCACATAGCAAAAAGCTATATTTGATTTAATCTAGGACGGCCAAAGATCTCAGAGTATACATCAGAAAGCTTCAGTCTGAAATTTCTCATCCCAAGCAGTCACCACCAAATCCTGCCTCAAATTCGTGTTTCACTCCAGGTCAGTTTTCAGGTCATTTTCAACTCACACTGCAATGCCTTCCATTTTTTCACTGAATCTCTCTAAATCCTTGTGACATTTAAAATAAATAAAATTATCTTAAAATAACCTCAGTTAAATTTTCCATTAATATCCAAAAATATGATATGACACAGTTTTCCATTTCATGACATGTAAGCTCTAAAACTAGCGCTCTTAAAAGGATTTTCCCTCTCCATGTGTGTGTGTGCCTGTGTGTGTAAGTGTATTATGATATACAAATTATGTTACAACAAAAACCTTTTTCATCATGATCATCATCATCCTACACTTACTAAATATTATGTATATCAAATCATTTTCATTATATAAACTTCATGGTACGTGTGAATTATACACTTTTGTTTGTCTGATGTGTTTTCTTCCTCTCTCCTTATTGCATGAAATGTGGTTGGAGGCTACGACTTAAATATGGTGACATTTAAAGCAAGCAAAAAAAAAATAATATTACATAATTCTCTAAAGTATACCTTTTTGTGTTGTGTTATGTTATGTTGTGAGGTTCTGTGAGTGTGTGTGATATCCAAAAAAAAGTAGAAGAGCACAAACTAATTTGTCCTAACAACTTTTCAAATAGCATATAATAAAATAATTAAATAGTACTTGGCTTGGTACACACATTATCTCATGTTATGTCGTTTCATGTGAGAACAATGAATTTTATTATCAAAGTATTTTAACAATATAAATTTGTATTATGTTGAGACACTCTTTTGGTTAGGTGAGGTTGACAATTGGTTTTGGTCGCATGTGTTGATTTTGAAATTGAAATTGCATGAGGAACTTTCAGCTTCATTTTACGGAAAATTTCACATCCCAATAGATGCATCGTCAAAGGCCCTCCTTGAATGTAAATGTCCGGCCCTGATCAACCCAACTCATGATAAGAAATGCAAATTTCCTTGTACCTAAAACTATATAATCCACAGTTATAAATTTCAAAATTCTTCATAAATGTTGTCCATTTAAATACAATTTGGCTCTTAATTCCATAAAATAACCCTTTTTTTCATTTTAATATAAATGTACCTTTCATATCAAATCCATATGTGCCTTCAAAAATATATTTATTACCCCAAAATCACTCACATACGTTTAAATATAAAATAAAACAACAACAGATATTAGAACAACAGCAAATAACAATTTAGTAGCAAGACAAGAGAGAGACTACCTAAATATTAAATATTCAACAAAACAAGTCATAAAATGGATATTTTTTATTGAGTTTTTCGTTTCAGTTTTTTCATGGAGACCGAAGAACATTAAAATGAGTTGAGGAAACATAAAATATGAGTAAAATATATTTTTATGTTAAATTTTGGGGATGCACGCAAAAATATACAAATATAATTAATCATTTATCAAAGCAACACACACACATAAACACACACGCAACATGAAACTCTGTGAAGTGATGACGACACAATACCAAATCAATAAATATCGGGTTAAATATTTCGAATACTTGCATCACGATGAGTTTGAAATTCAATGTGATAGTAAACAATTTTAGTTGAAGCTTAGTTTTGAATATGTTTTTATATGGACATGTGTAGAGAAATTGTGTGATGTGTGACACAAAACTATGCAATGGAGAAATTTTTCGGTTTATATGAATTTTTGATATGAATTGTTGATGAGTTTTTGAATTCTTGTCTGAAGTTGAGTTGAGTTGCATTGCAATGAAGGAAAATTTTATCGAGTTTGACCTAATTTATGATGATTATTGTGGAATTTTAAACTGATTGTTGATTGAGGGTAGTTTTAATGCACAGATATTCGGATAACGGGGATTTGAGGCCTGTGTCTGGCTCTTCTGTCATGGTCTGGATCAAGAATTGAGGCCAACTCGGAAGCAATAAAAGGGATAACCAGGGCGTGATTGGTTGACGTTCACTGTCCTCAAAGTGAACTGACCTTATGGGATTGAAATACAGAAATTTCCTGTGTCCATGATTTATTTTAAGTCAAGAAAATGTGCTTCAAGGTCATACAAGGACCATTTAGATCGTCCGAGGCGTATTTTTCTCCAAGAACAGTGATCACATAAAAGTTTTTGCCACAAATTTCTCTCTTTTTCGTCTCAACTGGACCTTATCCTTAAAAAAATCGTTAACCATGTGCACGATCCATGTCATAATTGTGTTAAATTTCTCCAATTTCCTTCCTTAAATAAAAAAAAAACTTTAAATTCATAGCAAAAAGAAGAGAAAACGATTTATGATAATTATTATTTCCATAATCCTAATTTTACATTTCACCAGTTTATTTACATTCCCATCTGAATTGCCATTCGGTGTACACTGTACAGTTCTAGGAAAAAAAACTCTTACAATTTATTTAATGGATAACATTAAAGAATCTAATCAACAGACATTAATTTCATTGTCCTTTTTTTTTGCTGCTATCCTTCTCTCTTTTTTTTGGTGGCGAGATTTGGTGGAAGAATGAATCTAATTTAACACTTTTGTAACAAGTGTTTTTTTTTTGTATTATTCTAATTCTTATGAAATTTTTACATAAACACACACACAAAATTAAATGATTAGGATATTAACATTCAAAATATGATTATTTATTAATTTAAAAGTCAAAATAAATAATGACACTGATTATTTTGATTCAATGACAACAACAACAACAACAAAAAAGACAGAAGATTTATGACATAATCTAAGATTTACATAAAATATGTTAAAATAGATTTTATTTAAAAAGGCAATCCTTAATGTTTTTCACGCGTGGCACATAATTTCAAAATAATCTTCTTCATTAACATGAAAATATTATCATGATCCTTCTCCTTTTCAACTCACTCATAATATTGCCAGTTTCCTTAATATACACCAATTTTTTTTTTACTTTCAGAGAGATATTTTTAAACATTGAATACATTCTTGTATAAATTTTACATGTAATATAATTTATTATTATTATGTTTTCCATTATCACATTATATGGTTTATGTGAAAAATTTCATCAAGCACGTATCAAAATATGTGTGTCAAGTTATTATTATTATTATTATATAAGAAATTTCGCTTTCAATTTTTAAAATATCGCTCGTTCCGTGCAAAAAAGACACTTTGCAAAGGCTTTGTGTCTTTTATGCACGGAACGAGGGATACAAAAAAAATTATAACGAGAATTTTGAATTTTTTTTTACTTTTCCATTTTATTGATGAAAAAAACCAATCAAAGTCCGGATTCATTGATTAAAATAAAAAATCAAGTTCTTTTCATTTTAATTTTTTCATTTCAATTTAAAAAAAAAATGTAGTTCATTTCATTTTAAGAGCTTCACATTTCATTTTCACATGAATATGAAAAAAATGTTAGAGTAATGTGATAAATGTTTTAATATTTGTCGTAAGTGTATAATAAAAATAACCATAACGAACTTTTATTATCAGACTGACAATGAGAAGAAGATTCCACTGACTTTGATTATATAAAGTGTAAATTTTTACTCTGTATGTCAGTGGTTTGTATAATAAAATTTCGTTTTTTTCCGTTTTTTTTTGTATTTTATGAAATAATGAAAAATTTTACAGGGGGATCAATTTAAAATGATCGAATAATATAAAAATTAGCATTGATTGACCTATTTGGATCTTTGTAGTCCAGTAAATTGAATTCAGTTAAAACTCTTACCACTAAAAACCACGGACTCAAAAATATTTCAATGGTTGAAATAAGATAACCACTAAATAAAATTAACATTTTGCCTTGTTTTCAATTTTTAGGTGCATTTTTAGTGTGAAAATTTTCTTTAACATCGTTTTTTGGGTAAATTGAAAATAAACCACACAGGAAACGAGGAAATAGATTTGAAATAAGTCTAATTTAATCCTAAATAATTTAATTTGGTCTTAATTTGAAATGTCGAAACGGAAAACTTCCCGTCATAGCTCATAAAACTTCGATACACACGTACAAGTGAGTGCCAAGTTCTATATTGGTTCTGTACAAGTCCTAGTGCTTTAAAATAATGTGAATCATCAAGTTTTTCTTCAATATGGATTTGAGTGCCTGACCGGTTAACTCATCAACCGTATCTGTTGCGTTTACGCAACACTACTTTGAGGTTACTTTTCTCGTTAAAATCAAAAAATTTCTATGTCAATCTTTTTTAAGAGTCTTAATTTAAGATATTTTTTAACAAACGGTTGAATCGTTTATGAATTTTGACCTTAAACTTAAAAAATAATGAGCTAAACTTTTAAAGAAAGTCGCGTTTTTTTATCTCTCGTACCAGATTTCTGCATAGTTTTGTGTAGCACTTATACGTATTTTATTTTGGCTCTCCTGTGAAATTTTTATATGAAACCTGAAATTTTCATCAAAGAGAAAAGTCTTTCCTTTTACATAAAGAATAAATCACACAAGAACTTTTTGTTCAAAACTCAATATTTTAGGAGCGGTGGTTAATGAAAAACAACGCACCATTTTAATATCGACCACACTGTATTCAATGAAACCAGGGCACGTGTTTAATATTATTATTTTTTTTTATCAATTTTTCCTTTTATTTTATATTCTTGTCTTTTGTCGTCTACAACGACGTGCTTTGATATCCTTTACATGTCTCTCATTTTATTTTTGGAATTCATTTTAAAATAAATAAATGTCCTTGAACTCTTTTTTTTTCTTGCAGTAGTAAAAATCCTTGACAAATCGCTTTCTCATCAATTGTTGCAGGATATCTTTCTCTCTCTCATTTTTCTTTCTTTTTTTGTGACTGACTGACATGAAACGAAAAAAGATTTATCCATTTAATTTATATTTCTTTTCATTTTGAAAATCAGATCACGATAAATATAGAAAGTATTTTTCAAAAAATTTTTCCCTGCCACGATGGAGACGTGTCTAAAATTTATTACTTTTATCACCATCCCTTCATTTATTTCTACCACTTTATGTACTGTACTTGAAAAAATTCCTCTTTATATATTTTTTTTAAATGATACAGCGTGTCATAATAAAGCGTCAGAAAAATTTATGGCTAGGAAAGTAAAGAAAAAAAAACGAAAAAGAACTGTTGCTGCTCATCTACACCTACATTCTTCATTTAATCTAACAAGAGCTTCAAATAAATTGCATGTCATGTACTATTTTATTTTTATTATTATTATTATCATTCTTTTAATTATACACACACGCAAATACACACACACTCACACACAGACACGCACACACAAGGAAAATATGGTGAGAAAAAACATTTTTTTTTTATATTTTCATAATGAAAATCATAATAATGAACAGGATAATTAACGAGATGTTGAGATGGAGATATGAGGACAATTTAGTTTGAAAAAAAATCGATAAAAATTTCATGCTGAGACACACAAATCAGATTAAAATGAAATCCTTAAAATAACACTACACGTGCTTTTCAATGCATTTCCTTGCATGAACATAAAAATAGAAATAGATTTTTTCGTCATTTTACTTTTTTAATTACGTGCTATGTATTTTCCTATAAAAGTTTTCCTTGCAAAAATCTTTTTTTTTTTTTAAATCCAAGTTGATTAAGTTAAAAATAAAATGAAAAAAAGTAAAAATACTGATTATGTAACGAAATTTCTCATTAAACTCAATGGAGAGCAAGATAAATGTAGAAAAAAAAATTTACAGACATAAAGAAAAATAGAAAGAATAGAAAAAAAAATTTAACGCACTTATCTGAACAAGATTACGTCTTAATGGTGTGTCATTTAAAGTAATTTTCTTATTTTTAACTCTCAACTCATTAAACAAAAAGAAAAAGAAGAAAAAATGTAAGCTACTTGTGTTTTCTGTCATTATCCTTGATTCTGTGTTAAAATATAGCACTATTTTCAGAGTAATCTCAATGGGAGCCTCAAAATATCAATTTTCAATCAAAACCCCCTTAAATAAAACACTGAAATGTGAAAGCCAGAGGCCAATTAACGAAAAGGCAAGGGAGGGGCTCCGTCTCCCCTAATTTTTTTATATTCGTATGAATAAATTTTGTTACTTGGCGAAATTATTCATTTATACTTTGATCTCCCCCCTTACCCCCTCCAAAAATATTCCAATTTATATCTGTCCTTGGTGACCCCCTTGGCAAACGAAACGCTTTGATTTTTCCATACAAGGCGTTTCGGGATTAAATTTCAACCTGATGAAGATGAAAAATCTAAATCTTGTGAGCACTCGTCGTTGAGGTGCCTTATGATAAATTTTCAATTTACAGTGTTAAAATCTTCATTGTTTCATCTCACTCAATATTTTTTCATTATAAGCACACATGATATGTAATTTAATCAATTATGATAATGACAATGATCGCTTTTAACTGGATAAATAATAAAATAAAATAAAATTAATTTAAATGAATTTAAATTTTCACAGCAATACAGCCAACGTTTGTAATGTATATGTGTAAGCAATTCCAAAATAAAATTGATAATTTAAATAATTTAATGAACTATCAAAATTGCATTTTATTCAATATGATAATGATGATAATAAATTATGATATTTGTCTTTTTTTTTGTTTATGCAGGCTCAGAGTGACGACGATGACGTTGCACCAGATGATGTTGCCGTTAATGTTGAGGGTAATCGTGATGGATTTATGGATGATTTTTTCAATGAGGTCGAAGAAATACGAGAGATGATAGATAAGATACAGGCCAATGTGGAGGAGGTCAAGAAAAAACATAGTGCCATCTTGTCGGCACCTCAATCAGATGAAAGTGAGTCATTTTTTTCTGTGAAATTGCGTCATAATAATTTTTTTCTCCTTTTTTTAACAGAAACGAAACAAGAACTCGAAGATCTTATGGCCGATATTAAAAAAACTGCCAATAGAGTTAGGGGTAAACTTAAGGTATGTCTTTAGATACACACGTTTAATTTATTACTTTTGTGATATGTACCATTATTTGCGCATTTCTCGGCGATTTGAAAAAAAATGAGCGTATTAAGGACACGGATGCTGTCCGTCTGTTTCAACAAAATGGTCGACTTTTTTAACACCAGAGATTTTTCTGGAAAATCACGGTGAATGGCTGAAATATCCACAACCGCGAAAAATCACGGACATTTCTCAAATCGCTGAAAACCGTGAAAATGTAAAAAATTTCTGAAAACCGTGGAAATGTCAAAAATTGCTGAAAATCGTGGAAATGTCAAGAATCGCAGGAAATGCCGTTATTTTCAAAAAATATGTTATTTTAAAAATAAAATGGCGTTAAACCGTGGAATATTCTAAAATCGCATAAATGAATGAAAATTTGCAAAACTGCGGAAAATCGTTAAAATTAAAAAAATGGCGATGTTTTCATAGAAGGCGGAATATTACTAAGTTTTCCTAAATCACTTAAAATGACGGAATTTTCCAAAATGGCCGACTTGTCAAAATTGAATAGTTTTCCGGGGCTGTTGGTGAATTTTCTATCTATACAGAAATGCGCTCGCGTATATCTTTCATGATTACGTCCTAATTTTCCTTTTATTATTAGGGTATTGAACAAAACATCGAACAAGAAGAACAAGCCAATAAATCAAATGCCGATTTAAGAATACGAAAAACACAACATTCAACATTATCGAGAAAATTTGTTGAAGTAATGACAGAATACAATCGAACACAAACAGACTACAGAGAAAGATGTAAAGGCAGGATACAGCGTCAATTGGAGATCAGTAAGTCAATTCATTTTCATGTTTTTTTTCATCTCTTCCTTTTTTTCCCTCAAATATAATAACACACATTAATCGAATCTTTATTACAAAACTGGCAGCAACGACAACGAGAAAATTTTTTATTATCATTAAATTTCATTTAATCAAATGCATGCAATTCAAATTATATATTTTCAATTTTAATTGTCACCACAAAAATTAAAATTTATTGTACTCATTTCTTTTTTTTTCTATCAATTATACGCGTCAAATATACCAAAATAAAAATTTCCAGTAGAATCATAATAAAATTGCAATATAAATTGCAATAATTCGACGTGAAAGATGATATTAAAATTTATTGACGACAAAATGACGACAATATCAAGTCATTTAAGGCAAATAATAATTGAGTGAGTTTCTGTATTATATCACCATTAAACGATTGAATTTTGATGTGTTTTTTTCTTAGTAGCAATATTAAATTGATGGTGATAATAAATCAAAAGTGCGATTAAGATTTTATTTTTTGATGCTTAAGGGTATCACTTCAATTTTATTTCTTTCTTTCAATGTATCAAATGTCGTCAAATCTTCGATAAAATGTTCGCCAACAACTAATAAAGTTTCTTCTCGTTCTTACACTTGTTTCCACTCTTCCTCATATAAATGGCACAACACATATAAAAAATGTGAATAAAAAAAAAAATAAATATTATTTTATAAAAACAGCCGGGAGAACGACAACAAATGAGGAACTTGAAGAAATGTTGGAACAGGGCAATTCAGCAGTTTTCACTCAAGGCGTAAGTGTAAAACTAACAAAAAAAATAATTAAAATTAAAAGAAAAAAGAAAATTATCGCCCAGAGGACTGTTCTGAATAGTAAATTAAAAAGAAAATACAAAATTATTTTTAATTTGTTTAATTTTAATTCCTTACGTCAAGTAAGCCTTGAAATAAGGAATTAAAATCGATTAAAAGTAATTTTAACCTCATTTCAATACAAGAACTTTTTTTTTTGAATTTAAATGTAAATCGCTCTACTTTTTTATAACAATTTTTAAGTAAATTTCTACACATTTTAAATAAATATTATATTCAGACCTCTGATTTCTTTTTTTTCTGAATGTTTAGTGATATAAAAATTTTATTATTATTTTTTGTTTCTTCAACTCATTAAATTTATTTATTTTTCTATATAAAAAAAAAAAATTTACATACATACAAACACACACAAAAAAAAATTATGAACATAATTAGATCATAATGGAAACACAACAAGCCAAGCAAACGTTGGCTGATATCGAGGCACGACATGCCGATATTATAAAATTGGAAAATTCAATTAGGGAATTACACGACATGTTTATGGATATGGCAATGTTGGTCGAGAGTCAGGTCAGTATTCAAATTCGATTTAATTTTATGAAATTTGAAAGTTTTTTTATTTAATTTAATTTTTTATGATTTGAATTTTAAGTGGATTTCTTTGTATTTAAATTATAATTGTCAAAAATTATGATTTTTATGATGTAACTTTGTCAGGAGCTTTAGGTACCTTAGAACCTTGGGATGAAATCGGCACTTGTATGACATTAAGGGTAGGAAATACAAGCTCATGTGGATTAATTTCTTTTTTTTACTCCGAAACCTTAAATTAGGAACCAAATTTCAATCATAAGGGACGAATTTATGATCATTGAAGATCAAATTTCAATCTGAAGAGACAAATTTTTGTCATTGATGGTCAAATTTTTGTCATTTAAGACCGAATTTCAATCTTCAGGGACGAATTTTTTCCATTGAAGGGCAAATTTTAATTTAGCTGATCAATTTTTTGTCATTTAAGACCAAATTTTCCATCTTCAGGGACGAATTTTTGCCATTGAAGGTCAAATTTTAATTTAAATGATCAATTTTTTGTCATTTAAGACCAAATTTCAATCTTCAGGGAAGAATTTTTGCCATTGGAGGTCAAATTTTTGATCAGTCAAGTCCAAATTTCAATTTAAATGAACGAATTTTTGTCATTTAAGACCGAATTTCAATCTTCAGGGACAAATTTTTACCATTGAAGGTCAAATTTTTGTCATTTAAGAGCGAATTTCAATCTTAAGGGACGAATTTTTGTCATTGAAGGTCAAAATTTCATCAGACAAGTCCGAATTTCAATTTTAACGGTGAAACTTTTGTAATTGAAGACCAAATTTCAATCTCAAGGCCCAATTTTTGCTTCCCAGGAATAAAATTCAATCCCCAATTCCACCTTCAATCACATTTGACATCAAATTCAATTCCGGTAACATTATTTTCATGTCATCGAAATGCCTCTCGCCCTGATAAATTGCCACAAAGTGCCTGAACCGCCCTCCACATAAATTTAAACATAATTTTGCCGTGTAATAAAAATAATGAAAGTAATATATATTAAAAAAGATAACTTTTATAATTGAATTTGCTACCTCCACAAATTTATTGCCTAGTGAAAGCGCACTAGAATAACAGAAAAGGCGTTCAAAGATAAGACAAAAAAGTAAGAAGAAAAAAAATTAAAATAAAATAAAATAAAGGGAAACAGAAATAAAAAAAAAGTTACAACAATTTTATTTGGATTTCATTTGATTTTATATTTATTTTATTTACTGTGCAAATCGCACACTGTTTTTTCCCTTCTTATGTGTCGGATTCAATATTTAACGATACTTTTTCTACTTCTTACGTTTTTTTATCGTCGTCATCATCATTAGACAGTATCATAAATTTCCTTGAATTTAGAATTTTCCTTCATGTTAAATTGAATAAATAAATATCCGATCTATTGTATTGAGAGAGACCATTTGAAGGGAAAAATTTATTGGTAATTGATTAATGGGTGTTTTCTTTTCAACTTTTTTTCTTTTATTTTTTTTTACATTAAAATTTTATTTTCTGATTCAATTTAAACAAACAAATTTCAATTTGACTTATATACAATATGGATTGAAATCGAATGAAAATGAAAAAAAAAATCTATTTTTAAATACTTATTTTAAATCAACAAACAAAATCCAGGGTGAAATGATTGATCGCATTGAATATCACGTTGAACATGCTATGGATTATGTTCAAACAGCGACACAAGATACAAAGAAAGCACTTAAATATCAGAGCAAAGCACGTCGGGTAAGTTAAACAGAATATCATTAACTAATGTTTTGTTTTTTTTTTGTTTCTTTTTTGGTTTTGATATCATTTTATAATTTGACCCCAATTTTCCATGAAATTTTATCACACACATTATGAATTTCAACGAAAATTTAATAATGACACCACAAAATGTTGTCACATAAAACAACATGTTTACCCATTTTTCGTATTTTTCACACACATTTAATATCAAAAAAAAAATAATAATTTTAAATCATCATCATTAACCACCATCATATACCATCATTAAATATAATATTCACAATAATAAACACATAACCTCACATTAAATGTTTGGAATGCAATTTAAACTGCATGTGCATGAATTTTTATTTTCCTCTTATTTTTTTCTAACTTTTAACGATAATAAATTTTATTTTTTTTCTCCTATTTTATTGCTTGAAATATTTTGTTTGTTTTGTTGTATCTTCCTTAAATTTAAAACTATTGTATTATTCTTTATTGTTGTTGGGAATAAAATTCGACCTAAAATTGGGTGAAAATGCGCAATTTTCAATGGAACATTAACATTTATCATCACACCGATTCTGTATATTTCATTTCAATTGTTTGTGTGTGTAATTCGACTGTATATAAAATCTGGAAATGCATTTTGTTATTGTTATTAAAACCGCATTCTATTATTACCATGTTTATTTTCTATTATGGGTATTTTTTTTTCTCTCTCTTTTTTTTCCTTTTCTTTTATTATTATTTTTTATGATATTATCCGATAACTTTCAAATTTTCTGCCAAAATAAACACACACACAATTCAAACAATTCCACAAAAACGGGTGATGGAAAAAAAAACTAATGAACAAGATACCATTATTAATGACACAAATACTAATATTAACTCGACTAACACAATTAATGACATACAACTTGCTTCTGAACACACAAAAATCTCTAATTCTCCCATGAAATACCAACAAGATTCGCGAAATGTCTCTTCGACGGGGTCAAATAACAGGGTGAACTGGTTGACAGAATTGAGAATCATGTGGAACAGAGTAAGGATTATACCGAGAAGGCGCACACCGAGCTCAAGGCTGCACAAGAGTACCAATCAAAGGCGAGAAAGGTATTTCACAATAAAAAACAGTTATCATAATTTAATGACTAACAATCCAAGTGCACTACAATTCAAAGGAATGTGCAGCATCGTACTAATACTCAAAAAAAAATTTTCTTGTAATTTCTTATGATCCTCTAACACTTACATCATGGATTTGTCCTTGAATGTATTTATTATTGTACATAAACTTTATCAAAAAATTTCCTTATGAAAATATCGTTCAAATTTACATTAATATTCATTTTGTTGTTAAATATGTTCAATGTAAGCGATAGTATATATTGATAAATATCCAAGAAAATTGCTTTGTCATTAATGTTCACTGCAAATTATTTGTGTGTGTTATACGTTTTACGTTTATGTGTGTGTGATTGTTATGCTCAATTTTTTCCTTTTCATTATTAAACTCAAATTTTCATCATGATGAAAAAAAGTGACAAACACGCAATGAGTTTGAATATAATGAGTAAATAAATGAATAGCAATCTGAATAAGGGAATGTCTTGAAAGTACTTTGACTTCATTGTACTTCCCCCTCAGACCCCTCCTCTTTGACTGGCTTACGTTGGTGAGGATATTTTAGACATTAAGGTGTGCAATTCATCTTAAACATGGGCTTCAGTACACGCACCTTAAACATTTTTGGGCTTGGCGAACAATGGCTACACATCATGAAACCCCTAGGTATTTCACAACTTGCAACCACTACTCAAAGAGCAGTAACACCCCTTAATAGGCTAGTAGGACTATGATCTGAAGTAGTAAACCTCTGACTAAGCAAAATGCAATTTTAATCTTCTAAATTCACTTCATCCATACATTGTCATAGTTTTTAAAGTTAACCAAGATTGATCCAGTCCACAATCTAAGTAATCTATCTATTCCGACTTACCTTTACATAGACACCTGGTACCCAAGCCGCTGGACTCCTCTTCAAAAGTTAGTAATTCAATTATTAAGATTGTAACTGCCAGTTTGAATAAGCCGCAGTGTAGCTCAAAGAAAAACCAACTGTCAATGTCAAATTTCATAATTCCTTCTTTCTGAACGTACTGTGGACGAGACAAGACGTCTCTAGATATTATAATTAAATTTAATAAGTTTGAGAGGCAATAAAGTGGCTATAAGCCTAGAAATAAACTATAAACATAATTATAAGATATCAAAACTTACTACTTACAGAAATGACGATACCTGTCATAAGCTAACATTAATCTAGGACTCAAGTCAATTCTTCTGATTTTCTTCTGATTTTCTTGTTTCTTCTTTTCCTCATTATATTACGATTCAATACTGTCCCACAAACTTTCATTTAAATGTATAAAAAAAGAGTTAGAAGAACATGCTCGACGAACACTTCAATATTGAACTGAAACCAAAGTAATACATAATTATTATAAATTTTCCTCTACATTAACAGTAAAAAAAAGGCAAGGAAAAAAAGTTTTAAGTTACGCTTCGTAATATTTTAATATCGTTTACCCCAAGCTTAACATTGTTGTCAATAGTCTTATTTTTTTCATTATAATTTTCAATAGAACACAATTTTTTTGTTATCACATAACTTTGTCCTACTTTATAATAATTAAAAAATCGTCAAGTTTGTATTCAATTTCTCATGCTTATATGTCTGTTCCATATCCACAAGTCCTTTGTGCTTTTGAATTCTTTTTATTTTCATTTTTTTTTTCAATGAAAATGTAAATGAATGAAAATTGGTGAGGGTTGTTATATGGAACATATTTTTGTTTGTTTTTCATTTTAAAGTTGATCGTGGGAGGAGACAGAATTTAATTTAATTTTATTCAATGCGACAAACTAAAACAGTAATTTTAACTTATATTTTGAGCTTTTTCACATTCCCACGTGACACTGTTTTTGTCTTGATGTTTTACTTTCATTTTTTTTTAAATAAAATGCCTGAGTGAAATAAATAATCGTCATAGGCTTTACATTGAATCTGAATCTTAATAAAAATGAAAAAAAGAACATGAATAAAAGAAAATTTGTATAAAAAAGGAAAAGCAAAAGAATGAAAGGCACAATTATTCAAAAGAGATTGTGCGTGCTAGTGTCCCATTTTAATATAATTTTTTATTATATTCAAGTGTGTGTGTGTGTGTTTGCACAAAAAACTCATATTATTACACAGTAAAAGCTTCCTTTATATCGAACATAATAAAAACAGCCAGACATTATGGAGCCACAAATAAACCTTTTATCACTAATATCGATCTTTCCTTTTACTGATATTATAAATAATAATAATAATTTTAATAAGATTACCGAGAATTTTATTTCAATTTTTTTTAACTTTCACCCTCATTTGATATCACTTTAATTTTACTTTTATGCTACAATGTTTTATGATGTCAACTATCAAAGAGTAAAATGACTAAATTTCATTTTATTTAATTTAATTTTCGCTGAAATTGAACAAGCAAATTCATAATTCAATTGAAAGACGAGATGTTTTCTTTTTTAAAAATGTTGCGAGTGTTTTATGTTGAAGATGAATTTGAATTTGATGAAATTAGAAATGAAAAGTAAAAAAAAGGAGGAAATTGAATTTTTTTGCTTTCAAGATGAATATTTAAATGACAAAAAATTGTATAAAAGAGATTAATTTTCGTGTGGTTGTGATTCAATCTTTGAGATACCTGAAACAAAATGCTTTGATTGAATTGATTTAAAAACACCTAAAGTTATGCAATGAAATTTAAAATGTAATTAAAAGCTGTAATTTAAGCCTTTTAAGAGGATTATTTTGGATTAGTAAGTTTCTAGCAGCTTTACAGTAGTTGTCAATAATTGCGTCATACTCTCAAGGGAATTTCCGTTGATTACAGTGCGACCTTGAAATGTTCATTGCATAACTTTGGGTCAAAAAATTCATTAAAATTCGTTTAGTTTATCTTGATTTACATTTCCTTCGATATTTACTTATGGTCTCTTTTTTTTCATGTAATAATCAAAGAAAAAACTTATCAATATTATTAGTATTACATTGATTTACAATAATAATCTTCATCATACATATTAAAGGATACATATTTTTTTTACATTATAATAATTTTTGTGTCAAGCCGATGCCAAATTTACCTTTTCCTTTATCAAATATTTACTTTCTACATTTTTGATGCCAAGGGAGTTATTTTCGTATTTGTGTGTGTATGTACGTGTGTTTATATGAGTGTTGTTTTACTTTATCGGTAAGACTTCAAAAAGTAAAGGAGTATCATAAAAAATTCAGAATATACGAGTTTTCTTGTTATTTTTTATTTTTTTTTCGCTTTTAATAATAAAAAAAAATTGAAGGAAAACAAAAAATTACCTAAATGTTGTCATACGTGCCTCTTTCTCTTATTTTCCCTTCGTTATTAGCTTTATTACTTTTTATTTCATTTTATTTTATGACAATAAACCGTCGGTATGTCGTGCGTATGTGTTACAATAGAAATTGACGCGTGTTCGTTTTAAGAATCATCATCTTCTAATCATAAGGCTTCTTTTTTTACATGACGACAACAACGAAGACAATGATTTCCGATATATGGTATAAAAAAAGACTGTTGCTTGAAAAAAAAAATATATAAATGTAAAAAGCAACCACACTAAAAAAAAAATAACACACACTTGTTTACACAATTTCTTTTTTTCATTTTTTTAAACATGAAATTTTTCTCTGTGTGTTTGTAATGTAAGTGAAACACATAAGAAAAAATTAAATAATCGATACAAATACCCAACCTTTTTAAGCTTTTGTCCAAGCCATATACATACATTACAATGCAAAAAATACGATGTGGGCAATGGTTTTAATAGTGGTTTGCAAAAAAAAAATAAAATAAAATGGAAAACTATAACACGACACAATTTTTTACACGCAATATGCATTTAATGTGAAAATTTATATTTGCCAAATTCAAGAGCATGTGATTCAGTCTGAAAATGAAATGGGATGCAATTTCATCAGGACTTGAAATAAAAATTTTTATGATGATTATATAAACGGACTGTGAACGCATTACATTTCAACCTTAAAATGAAATGAAATAATAAAATGGTTTATTTGTGTTAAACAAAGAAAAAATGAAATGTTTCTTGTTTTGTTATAAAATAATAATAGTAATAATATCATATTAAGTTAAAATAAAAAAAAAATAACAAGAATAAAAGACCCAAGTTCTGTAATAATTTACGAGATTAAGATAATGTAATTAACCCCCTTAAGCAATGCTTTTGTATTTTTATACAAACACACACACAAACATTAATAATGAATGTGTCGAGGTAAAAAAGTTTATATTTTACATCTTTATCAGAAAATTTTTGTGGAATATAATCAAAATTTTGTCGATACACAATTTCTAATCTCATCCTCTTTCATTTTTTGTGTGTGTGTGTGTGTGTGCGAATTTAACGATGGCTAAAGATATAATTTTTGTTATCTTTACTTTATACTCCTTTTATATTATTATATTTTTTTTTTTTACATTTTATCACATTTTATAATAATAATAAAAATAATAAAAAGTTTGTTTTTCCTTCATCGTATTCCTTGTCATCCCTTATCACAATACAGAAATCCATTGTTGACTCACACACTTGACTTTCGAGTGTTATTAGAAGAAGAAAATACTCATGAGACTTAAGTAATTTCAGGTGTTTTTATATCTTATATCCTGAGATATCCTGGAGAGAGAGAGATATGAATAACATATTTACAAATAAAAGTGTTGTCTCAAATGAGTGTTTATCTGATAATGATAATATAAATATAACATTTTTTTTATTACCTTGTTGCATTTTTGTGTCATAAAAAGAGAAATTATGACGGAAGTTTTAGTGAGATTATCAATTATATAATGAAATATCACATAAGAGTTGTTTATACTGCATTTGTTGAACTAGACAAGGTTCAAGGTCACTTTTCTGGCTAAAATTATAACGCGCTCTGTACGTAAATTATAAGGAATTATAACATGCATAAAGTAGTAGTTAAGGTTGGCTGTTTGAGTTTCACTTTGGCCATGAAATTTTACAATGTCAAATCTCTCCATTTTTTCGACTGCTCGAATTGAGTTAAAGACTAGTTAAAGGTTGCGACTGCTTGGGATAACAGGATAAAAGCTAAGGCCCTCTGATAATGATAACAGGGTATGCACGATGGACCCAACTGATGGGCTGAGTGTAGGGTTAATAGCCGCTCTATAAATCTGATCTAGAACTGCAAACGAGTTTATTGTCCATACCTTTTTATCAGCATATCTGAGAAAGTTGAACTATATCTCATCAAGTAGTAGAACGAGCAATAGACGACTCTAACCATTGATCTAACGTGTTTCAGTTCAGCAAAGTGTCCTCATTTCCTTTAAAATCTGATCAAAGCTGACTTATTGGTTGGTTTCACGTGGGTTTCAAATTATGTACTTGTTTCATTAAATTCAATTATTTAAATTATTATTACAGTTCAATTTTCAAATTTTAAAGGTCATTTATGACTCTTCTCTTTGACAGCTTCCAGTAAATTTAACTTAAATTTATGGTCCAAATCCGTATCATTCGTTTTCCTTTTGTCACAAGTCCTTTAAGGATCCGCACAATGAGGAAATGAACTGATTTTTGACTGAACAGGTTATTGGACATCATTTTATGTGATTCGTCGATTCAATGGAACTTCAAGTCTAGTGCCTGACTTGTGATTAGTCGTCAGATCGAATTACCCTCTCAAAATGAACACTGAAACAATTTGAGGGATAATCTGAGCGTGATTTTTGTTATATCATTTCTCAATCCCCATAAGACTCAAGCTACAGATTACCTCTGTTAAGTACTTGTTTTGGTTTGGACCTACCAGCATTTTTATCTCCATAAGAGGTCTGAGTGCAAACTGTCATATCATCAACCCTGAAACTCTGGACATTTTCTTAGTATCGATCTCTCTTTTCCTTTTTTCTCCATTAGAGTAGTTCCTTAAACGAAAATTGAATCAAGCATAATTAAGTGTAAATTTCAAATGAATTTTCAGATATTGAAGATGTTCTCCTTATAAAATCACAACACCCTTCTAACAATAAAAGGAATTCAAACAGTAAAGGTGATGAAACCCTTATTTTACTTACTCTGACCTTCATTGTAACGCTTTTTAACTCTCCATCATTGAATTAGAGATTCCCTTAAGACCTCAAACTGACTAATATTCATTCAATACATTCATTTTCTTTTATTCATGTAAAAATATCGATTATTTTAAACAAAATTCTCATAAAAACTTCATTAGTAAAATAATCACGTTCGCTGTTTTAAAAGGCAGAGAAGAAAAAAAAATTAATAACCCAATTCACAATTATACATATATTTTGTTTCATAATAATAATAATAATAATGGTAATTTTACATTTGTGTTTCAATGTGTATGCTAACAAAGCAGAACTTTAATAATAATAACAAAATGATCGAATTCACATTAACATTTCTTCCGCGTATTCTATTTTTATTCCTTTTTTTTTTTCGTGAAAATTGGATACAATCCCCCAAAGCACAATATTCATCACATTCATTGTAATAACATGTGAAATGATCTAAAATTTAGCTTTCCACAGTTCATTTTCGATGGTTCATATAAAAATTTTGTGTGTTTTCTGTATTTTTTTTTTGTGTATGTTAACTATTTGTGATTGATTGATTTTCTTTCGCTTTTACTTGTCCATCCAGTTGATTTATGTGTATCTACAACTTTTAACGCATATTTTTGGGTGTATGTTACATTGAATTTCATATAAATAAGAGAGAAAAAAAAATTAAGAAGAAAAATATTGATGATCTTTAATCAATTATATCATTATTATTGTTGTGTGCGTTTCCTTCTCCTTCCAATTTCATTTCAACGCTGTCATAAAACGTGTCGTCGCCCACATTTAACTTGTTCCTTGAATATACATCTGTTTATTTTATTTTTTGTGTTATTTTCCAATTTTCTTAATTGATCACACTAATTTATTTAATTTTTTTTCCTATTTTATTTTTTATAATTTATTACAGAAAAAAGTTTTAATCCTTATTTGTTTGGTTGTAACAGCCGCTGCATTAGTGATCGGTTTATCAATTTATTTTGGTGTTACATTTACTTAAATTGAACTGATTATCAATTTAATTTTTCTTTTCATGTAAATTAAGTAAGTTTTCGTTTCAGTTTAACAAAATTTTTACGAACTTTCTCTCATTTTCCATTTTTTTTTTGAGATTGTAATCAAAAGTTACGTTGAATTTATGAATAAATGAGAAGTTAAATAACAATAAAATGAAACTACTGAGAAACAAATTGTATGGTTCATGTTGATTATTTATTGATACATTTTTATTTACAATACCTAAAACATATGAAATGAAAACTTGGAAAAAAATTCGATCGATTGTTTGACTGGCACTGAAGAGTTAAGGAAACGGTATAATTGTGTTCATAAATTTAATAATAAAACACGAATCACTTTTTGTAAGAAAATTATTATTATGATGTTAGTTTATGAAATTGTTTTTTTTTTCTTTGGTACGATACAAGCTAATTTAGGAATGAATAAGGGTGAGCTTGGTGATTGAGTGTCTGAATTTGGAAATTAATGTAAGGAAAGGGAATGAAATTTAACTTCACAGCAGTATGGTTATTGATTGTGATTTCATTTAATTAGGACGAGGAATTGAAAGTCAAAATCGGTCAAATTTTGACTGAAAATAGTGAAAATTGATCGTACCTTGGACCTTTACCCGACACGTCCTCAATGTGTCAGTGTGTTGCCCCACCGACCTGTTCGCCCTCTTCTAAGAGCCCATCAAATCAGTTTCTTTGTACGACAACGAGACGCATGTCATTCATGTCAAACCATTTATCTGAAATTTTATGATTTCCATGAGCAGTGGAGCCATGAAATTTGAATTTTCCTTAAAATCCGTTAAAAAATTTAAAATTATGGTTTTAAATGAAATTTTCTTTTAAAAATTGGCGTTTCAATTTAAAATTTTCATTTCAATTCAGTTCCAAAAAAAGAAAAAATATTAGAATGACGCCTTGCACACTTTAATATGAAAATTATACAAAAAAACCTTAACGGACAGCTAATCAATTATCTTTTCCGGTTTAATTCTATCATCACTTTATTTTATTTTTTTCCTTCAATCCTCACTTTCCTCATTATTATAATTTTAATGCCTCAATTCAATGATTTCCATTTTATTAAAAAAAAAGAAAATAAAATAAAGAAAAATTGAAGCATGATGAAAATGAAGAACGAGATAACTTTTTCAAGTGTGGAAAATTAATTTTCAATGACCATAAAGAAAAAAAAATGAAAAAAAACGTGTGCACCATCCTTATTTCGATTCATTAGCTTGAAATGAGAAAAAATATTTTTTTTATTTTTTTTTCCTTTCAATATTTATTTTATTCCTCATTTCATTCATTTTACACTCTGTTCTGCCCTTATAACTCACATTTATGTGAAGACGAAAGAAAAAAAAACTTAAATTTAAACTTAAACACTGCGCTGTACAAAAAAAATGTACATTGAAACAGGTATCCGATTGAACTGTTGCCAAGAAAACTAAAATTAAATGTATAAACTTAAAATCTGTTTAACTGAAAATAAAATAAGAAAAAAAATTAAATTGTTGAAACTAATGTTCTTACTGATTCATTCCATTAAGTTTTGTTTTTGTTGCACATTAATGGAATTTTATTATGAAATTTATGTAAATTACCAGACGTCTCCATTAAATTTAAAAAAATAAGTTTAAACCCTTAATCGACGATTTTAATCTAATTCAATTAAGTTTCAAGGAAAATTTCATTGAATTTTGACATGAAAATTCAAATTTTTGACCGTTACATTGAAAATTCACTTAACTCATTAACTGCCGTTGGTCGATTTTTTGACCAGTTCTTTGGAGCTTGATCTCTGCACGTATTTCTGTGATATTGTACGTCACTTTCAACCGGCTCTCCTGTTAAATATTTATATGAAACTCAAAATTTTCATCGAAACTAAAAGTGTTCAATTTCACACAAAGAACAAATCCTAGAAGAAAATTTTGCTCTAAACTCAATATTTCTAGGAGACGCGGTTAATGAGTTAAATGAAAAAAATTACATTAAATATTGATGAAGCATTTCAATGTAAATGAAAATGTAAAAAAAAATCCTTATATTTTCAGTTTCAGTTTATTTTTTGTTCCAGTTTTTATATGAAAATTTCATACAAAATCCACATCATTAATAATTACAATCAAATTAATCCTATGAATTTAAAACAGGCTTTACCATGCTTGTTACATTGAATAGCGGGAAAATGTAATAAAAAATAAAATACTAATAATAATAATCATCATAATAATAATAATGAAAACGTTCATTCTCAAATCCCAAAATGATGTTAACTGTGTATAAAAGTTTTATTTTATATTAAAAATCAGCTGAATTGAATTGAATAAATAATTTCCACCACAGTAACCAAAGAAAGAAAAAAAAAATAAATAAATTGAAGTCCGATTTGGTTTGGAAATGTGATTGTATGTGTGTGTGCTTTTTTAACATTAATATGATTGCATAATAACTCAAAATACCGTCAGATGTATGCCTACTTAATATTCCGACAATATTTTATGGACATTCGTTTATTATGTGAACCAGCACCTTTTGACATCATTTTTATTAAAATAATGCTTTTTTCTCCCTGTCTCTCATTGATAAGGAAATTTGACTGAAATGAATTTTTTTTCTTTTTTATTGAAAGATTTGTGATTTTTTTGTGTTATTTTTTGTGTGTTTGGATAAGAATTACATGAAAAAAAAATTACACAAGCCAACTAAATCCGTTACAGAAGAAAAAAACATGAGCGCACAAAAAAAAAATATTCATGAAATAAAATATGGTCGCATCAAATCCAGTGGGCTTAACAGTTGACTTGTTTAGCCTTCCAAATATGAAAATACACACACACATATAAGAAATGAGATGATAATAAAATGAAAAAAAAAATGTTGATGCTTTTATACAGGAAAAATAGACTGTTCCCATGTGACACATCAGACATCGTAAATACTGACTCTGTAATGTAGAGATTAAGATAGAAAATGAAAAAACATTCATCATTTCTCGTGTTTTACTTTTTTCCTCTCCTCTTTTTATTTTTGTTTTATTAAAATTAATATATATTATCATAACATGTATAAATGGATTTGGTTTTTCAATTTTTTTGCTAGAGGTCCATTTTTTTTATTAATATTATCTTATTTTCATTTTATTTTAATAATTTATATCATAAAATATTGAAATCGTTTTCAATTTAATGGTAAATTTCATTTTAAACTTTAATTTTTTTTCCATTGAATTTTTGTTTTGCATGAATTTTCCACAGCACGTGATTTTCCTTTAATTTGAATTTGAATTTGAATGCAATTTTAACTAACATTTTTTTTCATCTAAAAATACTAACTTTTGATGCAATTACATTTTTTGCTTTTAACTCTCTTTAAAAGTAAAATATTTTTTAATTTTAATTTAATTGTAGTTTTAATTTAATTTTTAATTTAATTTTAATTTAATTTTTTTTTCATTTTACTTTTATTTAGAAAAAGATTCTTATTTTGGCGTGCCTGTGTATAACCCTCATTATATTTATTATATTAGCGTTTGTTCTGTAATGAAGCGTTAAACGTCCGATGGAATTGAACAAATAAATTTGTTATTGATGTATCACAATATTCATGTCTTCAATTATTATTATTTTTGATGTATTTACTTAAAAGAAAAGAAAAGAAGAAAAATTTAATATATTACTATTAAAATTATAATTATTATTTTTATTGTAACAAATTCTGTTAATATCAAAAAAAATCATGTTAAGTTAAATTCGTTAACTAAAAGTAAAATACATTTGTTTAAATGTATATTTATTATTATTTTCTTTTTTGTTAAGTTTTATTTTTTTTTTAAATTAATTAAAAAAATATATAAAAAGAATTAATGTAAAAATAAAATTTAGTTTGATGGTATCAAGTATTTTCTTTGTTTTATTTTAATTTTAATTTTAATTTAACCTTAAGACAAATTTATTTTTTTTTCTATGCAAATTATGATTTTTCTATTAATATAAATGTTTTAAAGGTAATTTTTGAAATTTGAAATTTCTGGAAAAAAGATTTTTTTTTTGAAATGTCAAGAGACAATATTTGAGGTAACGGTACATCTTTGGAGTCGAATTTGCCGATCGTGAAGTTTAGATGACGTTGAAAGAACTTTGAAAAAGAAGTTTTTGTAAAATGCGCCCTCTAGCGTTAAAAAAGGGAGAAATTTTGGAAAACAGTGTGTTTTTAACTCTTTCGCGCATATAAGGTTTTCATGACTCCAGCGTTTTTTTTATTTTTATATTTCAAAAATAAAAAATATAAGGGTTGGTGAAGCTAAAATCGAAAAATAAAGGTTCATTTCATTATTTGAAAAGAAATAAAAGTGATTTAAATGATATTTTAATTATTTTGAAATAAAAAAATTAAAAAACCGTTGGGGTCATATATGACCCCATATGCACGAAAGAGTTAATATTGAATTTAACCCTTACTCTTGATTTCTTAGCCCTTTTGACTCCTGAAAAATTATCTTTTTATCCTTTCTTAGTCTTTTTGACTATTTCTTAGTCCTTTTGGTTATTTCTTAGTTCTTTTGACGATTTCTTAGTCATTTTGTCCATTTCTTAGTCCTTTTTGACTCTTTCTAAGTCCTTTTTGACTATTTCTTAGTCGTTTTGACTATTTCTTAGTCATTTTGACTATTTTTTAGTCTTTTTGACTATTTCTTAGTTCTTTTGACTATTTCTTAGTCCTTTTGACTATTTTTCAGTCTTTTTGACAATTTCTTAGTCTTTTTGACTATTTCTTAGTCGTTTTGACTATTTCTTAGTCCTTTTGACTAGTTTTTAGTGTTTCTGCACAGTTTAATCCTGAAAGAACATAAAAAAGGCGATTCACTGAATTATTTTAAATAGATCGAAAAAATCAATTTTCGTTTCATAAATTGTACCATTTTCTCAAATATTGCCTCTTAAATGTAAATCAAACGCTTATGATGATGCATGTTCAGTGCTTTAAATCCATTTTTTTTTTTAGTTTTAATTGAATCTAAATTTTGAATACACTTGTTGATTGCAGACACTTTTTAAATATTTTCGTATATGATAAATTAAAAAAAAAAATAGTTATTTAAATAATATTTAATGAACTTTTTGTGTTTGAATTTTTTTGATTGAAATTTTACTGTATTTAAAATTAATTTTTAATAATTATAATAAAAAAAACACTAGTACACGTTAAATTGCATTTTCAATACACACAAAATTTAAAAAAAAATATATTAAAATTAGATGATTTAAGATTTAAGACACAAAACTTACATGTCCGTGCACTCAATTCAACTCATATAAAATGTTCTTCTAGTTATTTGTGTCCCCCTAATTATTTGTTACCTTTAAAAATTTAATACAATCCTTTCAAAATATAAATGTAAACAATTCTCATATAAATATATATATTTGCACACCACCTTGCAGAAGAAGATCATGATCCTGTGTTGTCTCACTGTTCTTGGTCTGATGGTGGGAGGATATGTCAGTAGCTACTTCATGTAAACAAGTCAAACATACATACACGCCAACAAAATTATATACAATTAAATTGAACATTTAAAAAAAATATTAAAGGCAATCCACCAATATGAGAGATTAAAAGAAGAAGAAAAAAAATGTAATCGAATAATAATACAAAAATTAATCGAGATCTCTGTTTCAATTAAAACTTTAGTAGCTTAGTTATAATAATTCCATTTTCTCTTTCAATTAAAATGATAATGAAAGGAAACATAACTAACAGAACATAATATAAAAAAAAAAAAAAATTTAAATAGTGTGAAACATTACATTAAAGTAAATTTAAATAAAAAACGCCAATACATAAAAAAATTATAAAATTATTTAATATAGGAGTTAAGAAGAAGATTCAAGTGATATAATAAAACAAAAAAAATTGTATGTATGTTGAACGACAACACCTCGTTACAAGTCACCACCTAAAACTATAAAATTAAAATTAAACAGACCTAACTCTATCCTCACAAGTCACCACAAATTTAATCAAAGATCAAGCAACCACCACCATCACGATAAATCACCACCAGAAAAAAACTTGCATAAAAAATTGTAAACTCTCTGTCTGTGTTACTTCTACTACTACTATTTTTAGTATTATCATTAAAAAACCGTTACAGAAAAAATATTTGAATACAAATCAAGAAAAACTTTACAAAAAAAAAATATAAACTAGTGTGTAATTGTGTACTGCAACAGCAACAATGTCCTTAAAACTAATTGTTACAGGTATTGCTAGTTATTATTTTAAAATCTTACTTTTTATTTTTTAATTTCAACACAAATTTATATTAGTGACCATGTAAAGTGAAGTAAAATTATATTTATAAATAAATTGAATATTGTAGAGTGTAAAATATTCTCCCTATTACAAAAAAATGTATTTTCTTGTCAAATACACAATTTTATTTTTTTTTTGTTAAATGATTGTTGTGACAGTGAGTAGAAAATAAAAAAAAGTAAATTCAAAGTAATTTCATCATCAATTTTTATTTTAATTTTAACTTAAAATTTACTTCACATATCAATTTATACTAAAAAACTTTTTTTGAAGAGGTTACATTTCAGATGAATTTTAATGATGACTTCTTGTTGAATGTCATTACTTTTATGCAATACTAATACAAATATTTTTCCTTTTTCTTTTATTGATTCCTTTTATTTGAAATTGTAGAAGAAGATCATTATTTTGGTTTGCTTGAGCATATTGGTTATCGTAATCGGCTCATCATTGGTCGGATATTTTGGCATCTAATTACATTTTATCTGAATGCTAATAATTGTTAAGTTAAATGAAAACTATTATGAAAAAGTAAATTTTAGGGAAATAAGATTAAAAGGGACTTCCATCGAAAACAACGTAAAACTTCTTCAAGTAAGTATTTTTTTTTGTTTTACTATGATTTGAAATTTGAAAATTTACATTTATACAAAAATATTAAAAAATGAGAAAATAGTCACTGACCGGCATAGAAAAGTGCAATTCGATGGAACTCGATTCACAGGCTTATCAAAAAAAGACCTGCTAAGACTGACTTATCAATTTGCTAAGACTGATCTATCAATTTGCTAAGACTGATCTATCAATTTTCTAAAACTGATCTATCAATTTGCTTAGACTGATCCATCAATTTGCTAAGACTGATCCATCAATTTGCTAAGACTGATCCATCAATTTGCTAAGACTGATCCATCAATTTGCTAAGGCTGGTCTATCAATTTGCTACGACTGACTTATCAATTTGCTAAGACTGATATATCAATTTGCTAAGACTGATCTATCAATTTGCTCTGACTGAACTATCAATTTGCTAATGCTGAAATTCAATTTGCTAAGACTGATCTATCAATTTTCTAAAACTGATCTATCAATTTGCTTAGACTGATCCATCAATTTGCTAAGACTGATCTATCAATTTGCTAAAAGATTGATCTATCAATTTGCTAAGACTGATCTATCAATTTGCTAAGACTGATCTATCAATTTGCTAAAAGATTGATCTATCAATTTGCTAAGACTGATCTATCAATTTGCTCTGACTGATCCATCAATTTGCTAAAACTGATCTATCAATTTGCTAAGACTGATCTATCAATTTGCTAAGACTGATCTATCAATTTGCTAAAAGATTGATCTATCAATTTGCTTAGACTGATCCATCAATTTGCTAAGACTGATCTATCAATTTGCTAAAAGATTGATCTATCAATTTGCTAAGACTGATCTATCAATTTGCTCTGACTGATCTCTTAATTTGCTCTGACTGATCTATCAATTTGCTCTGACTGATCTATCAATTTGCTAAGACTTATCTATAAATTTGCTAAGACTGATCTATCAGTTTGCTTAGACTGATCTCTTAATTTGCTCTGACTGATCTATCAATTTGCTCTGACTGATCTATCAATTTGCTAAGACTTATCTATAAATTTGCTAAGACTGATCTATCAATTTGCTTAGACTGAATTATCAATTTTTCTAAGACTGACATATCAATTAACGATGGACAACCAATCTGCACTTAAATGCACTTCAAAACATCATAAAATTGTAATTATTTTAATTTTTCTATAAACCTTTTTTTTCACAGAATCATCATCAAGTAAAAACTACCCTTTTTTATGTCATACTCATCAATTTTCAACAATGCAAAACCACTGATGGAAAAAAAACAACAACAACAAAAAAACTATACGTGATCAAACTAATAATTATACTCCAACTCATGGACAACTTACATACTGTATAATAATAAGAATAGTAATCTTAAAAATGAATATTAAACATCTCTGAATAACAAAAGATTCACATTGAACAAAAAAAAACTGCTTGTGCTTTCATTAAATTTTTATTGTTATCAAGGCAAGGAAAACTGAATTATAATATAAATAGCTTGAGATATAAAAGAAAAGGATAAGATAAAAATTGGTGACGTCATTTAATTTTAATATTTCCTATATATACACATCTACACATAACATCAATATATGATAAAACTTAAAAAAAAGAAAAACTTTAACTGTAAATAAAACATTCTTCACTTCCACATTTAACTTTTAAAAATAATAAAAAAAAATTACTAAATTATAATGATACAAAAAAAAATGTGAAAAATTAAAAATCAAAATAAATTTTATAATTAGGTTTGCAAAATCTCTTTCTCTCTTTTATGTGTAGCATGTTCTATTATCAATGCATATAATATGAATAAATAAAATTACAAACAAAATAAAAAGTTCACTAATATTAAATTTAAAAAAAAACAACAACAACAAAAAATGATTTTATGTATCATACACCAATATAAAAAAAAAACAGATTTATATTTTAATTCATTTGTATAAAAAAAATAAGTGATTAATTAAAAATATTAAATTTAAACATTAAAAAATAATTAAATTTTTGTAGGGAAATCATTATTATAAAAAAATATAATTATTAAACATTAAATTAAAATTAAACATTAAAAAAAAAAATACCTTAAAATATTATGATTATAATTTTTAACTTTTATTTTCATTTTAAGATTTCCCTTAACCTTAATATATTTAATAATATAATTTATTATAATTATTAAAATATATTTTTGTTATTATATGATGAAATTTTGCTTAACTTTGCTTAATTATAATGAGAAAATAAAAAAAAAATTAATACGTAGGCAATTAAAACAGCACAAATAATAGATTAAATTGAAGAAAAAAAAATTATTACAAATGTGTGATATATAAAATAAAATAAAGTTATAATAATAACAATAATGATAATGTTGAGGTAACAACTTAAATGAAATATCAATCAAAATTATTAAAAAAAAAACTTATACATAAATATAAAAAATAATATTAGATTGATATCCTTAGAGTTGAAAGGCAATAAGTGTATTCAACATTTTTAATTTAAATAGATTTTTAAATCGAATAGTGTTAATTTATAAAATTATATATTATTAACATGTTATATATACAACAATATCTTAATAATATATAAAAAATTATATAAATATAACAAAATGTTCAATAAAAATAAAATTTCATGATAGAGAGCAATACAAATTATCGTGTTCAAATACATATTTTGTTTGAACCATAAATTGTATTTTAAAATGCCCGTGTTGTGTTGTTCAAACTATATTATAAACAAAAAAAAACAATTTAATCCTTGTATATTTATCATTATTCTTGCTTTTCATAACATTAAAAAGACAAAAAAAAAAACTTAAAAATAACCGCTTTGCTGCCTATGTTTATGATATATATATATGTGTCTTTTTCTTCTGTGTATATGACCTACAATAATAAATGTATTATTTTACATATCAAACATCAAATATCATCATTAAATTGAAACAAAATAATAAAAATATATATATATATTCCCGATATTTGTCCCCTAAAATTTTTCCTTATCTCGTGTTTCCTGTACAAATTTAAAATGAAAAAAATGAAAACAACACTAAAAATAAATTGATATGAAAATTAAACGTCTTTGTGATGTTAATGATAAACGTTAAACATTATAAATTACAAATAAATTGTTTAAATTGAATAAAAATCGTTAAAAATGGGAACAGGGAACAAAATATATATATATAATATAAATTATTATTATTATAATGATATAAAAATTGGCCATTATGCAAAAAAATATTAAAAATTATTTTTTTTTCAATCTAATAAGGCATATATATGTATAAAAACATATATGTTATATATTAAAATTAATATATTTTTAAAATAAAATATATAAAACGAAAAGCAATAAATAAATTTTGTGTCCCAATGAGTTCATTTTAATTTTTAAGTTTTATATTAAATTTGTTTTTCTTCTTCAAGTAAAATTTTCATCATTATCATCATGAAATTATATGAAAGGTATTGAAGGCCTAATTTAACATTACATATTTTTTTCATAGAAATTTTCTTTTAAAATAATACTTTGATTATACATAGAATGCGGCAAGAATACCTTAAAAAGCAACATTAATGATAATCGAAATGTACCTTTCAATTTAGCTAGATGATATATACGAAGAAAAAAAAAAGTAAATTAAAAAAAATACAAAAATTAAAATAGAATAGAACGTAGATCAAAATACAAAAAAATAATATTTATTCTCTTAATATATTAAATTAAATTAATTAAATTATACTTTGCTCTTGAAAAACGTAATGATAAAATGATAAAAATAAAACCCTTTCAAAAAAAACATAATATTTTCATTAATGTGGGTTTTCATTCTAAAGTGAGAGTGAATCACAAGTGTAACTGTATGACCAATTTGAGTACACAAGCCTATGGTCCATCAAAAAATATGAAACTTTTGTTTTACGAAAAATTTTTGTATCTGCCCTAAAAATTGAAAAACAAGGATTTAAATTTTTTTCATTTTTTCAATTTAAAAGTGCAAAATCGACTTGGTTTTGTATGAAATACGTATGATAGATAGATTGTCAGAAGGGTTTACCCACCTAAGCCACATGTTGTAGGGCTCTTTGTGAGTTGTCGCATAGTGACGTACCCTAAGCTCATCATTCAATCTACGTTCAAATACGTATGATGTTTGTTCTTGAAAGTTGTAGATAATAGTTTAGAAAAAAAAGTTTTTATTTACCATTTTACATGTTTTTGTACAAAAAATCATTTTTTTAGTCAAAATACATCGTCAAAAAACGAATTGTTGAAAAATTAGACTTAAAATTAACAAAAATTTTTGTGATAATAAAATCAAATGTTTTCAATGTATTTTGACTAAAAATCGATTTTTTTGTATGAAAACATGAAAAATGACAAATAAAAACTTTTTTCCCCAAATTATTACCTACAACTTTCAAGAACAAACATCATACGTATTTCATACAAAACCATGTCATTTTTGGATTTTTAAATTGAGAGATAAAAAAATTGAAACCCTTGTTTTTCACTTTTTAGGGCAGTTTTAAATTGAAAGATATAAAAAATTTAAAACCCTTGTTTTTCACTTTTTAGGGCAGATACATAAAAAAATTATAGAACAAAAGTTTCATAGACTATAGGCCTATGCATTCAAATGGGCAAAATAGACTCTTGTGATTCGTACCCACTTTAGAATGAAAAGCCACTAATAAACATAATAATAATTAACATGAAAAATGGAATAAAGATAAAAAGTTAAAAAAAAAAATTATTATTATTATATAAATTCACGTCAATTGTGATATTTACTGTAAAACTAGTTTTAGTACGATTATAATACCTCGGACAATGTTCCTGAGACAAAATTTTATGTTAACTAACCGAAAAATGCCATAATTATGAAATTTTCTCTCAATTTTTACTTGTTCATTATCGGATCTCATTTTAAATTTCAATTTCAAGTCAAAATACTTTTTTTTCTTATAATTTATATTAAAATTAACCATAAATTTCAATTTGACGACAAAATACAAAAAATGATATGAAATGGAAATAAAATGAATTAACATCATTGTAAAAGGATTAAAATTAAATGAAAATGTTTTATCATATAAAAAGAGAAAGAAAATTAATTAAAAGAAAAATTTAGTGACAATAGAAAGCAAAGTTTTAATAAAAAAAATTTCAATTCACATTAAAATGAAGGTAAAACTTGCAAATAGTTAATTTAATTTTTAAAAACATCTTAAGTTAAATAATTACACGAAAAATGCATGAAAAACATTTAACACGGAATTTTTTTAAGTAATTACATTTATTTCTTAAGCATTTAAATTTCATTTGAAAAAAAATACATTTTGGTGTATATATGTTACAAAAAAACACCATCATATTAGTAAAAAAAAAAAATTAAATTATATAAGAAATAAATGTTAGAATTGTGTTTTTATTACTTATACATTTTAAATAATTAAATTAAAATAATAGTAATAATACATAAGTTAACAGAGATAAAATGTATTATTAAATTAAATTACATTAAAAAACATAAAAGAAACTTTTCAACGTGGAAAACTAGTTAGCGTGTCTTTGTAGCAAATAATAAATAAATTAAATTAAAAAATAATTAAATGAGAATCAATTACTAGGTTCAAATGATATTTTTATTTTTGTCATGTTAATTTTGCTGATGCATAGCACAAATCAATAGTATTATTATAAATTATTATCATTAAACATATTATTATAAATATATATAAAAAGATTATTTGTAAATATGTAGCCTTAATCAGAATATTGTATATAAATATAATTCAATTGATTAAAAATGAAATTAAATTCCTGTTTAAATTAAGTTTTTCATGCATTTTTTATGTAAAAAAAATAAAATTTCCTTTAAATTACAATGAAAATATTAAACTATTACAGATATGATCATGATACTGCCAATGTTTAATTAAACATTATTTTTATTATAATTATTTTAATTTAACTTCAAACGACACATAGAAAATTTTCCTGTTTGAAAAAAAATTGTTAAAAAAAAATTATAATAACAATAAAATAATAATGATAATGAAAAAATGTCATGACTCAGAAAGGGTAAAAAAAAATATTAAAATCATTTAAAAGGGTGACAAAGAGGTTGAAATTTTAGTAAAATGAATCTAGTGATTTCATTCGATTTATTGAATTCCTCTAGGGAAGTTAGACAAAGGCAAGATTTCTTTTAAAAACAAGTAAAAAAAGTAAAATAATAACAGAAAAGCTTTCGAAAAGGTCTCATTATAAAAAAAATGTATTTAGAACATAAAGGGAAATATTACAAATAAATCATATCATATACATAAAAAACATAACAATAACAAATAGTTTCAACAAATTATCTCTAAAATAAAACATGAAACAACATGGAAATTATAGGATATATATAACAATTAAAAAAGAAAATACTTAAAAAAATCCCCTGTTTGAACACTGACACATTCCAAAATTTTAATAATAATAATTAATAATAAACATAACATTAAATCTTTCTTCATGTGTAAATAATGAAAAAAAATGTCAATTTCTTTAATAAAAAAAAATAATAATAATGATATAAAAAATAATTAATAAAATGAAATGAAACAATATGGCCATTAATTCAACATTTAAATTGTTAATTAAAATTATATAGAAAAAAAAATATTATTAAAAAAAAATATAATATGATATAGGTTTTTAAAACGTCTGTGAAGATTGCACTGGAACAAATGTAATTTTCGAAATTGCGATTTTCGATAAGGTCACGTTTTGAGTCATAACGGTTGACTTAAACGACGAGTTATTCAAAATTCAAAGGAAAACATTTTCCTGGTAGTTCTCATTCTCAATTCTGAGTCTTGTTTTATAAAAAATTGATTTCGAAATTTCGGTTCAAAGTTCATTGATCAGAATTTCTAAACATACAGTATCAAAATAAGTAGCATAGCCCACAAAAAGCCCAACATAGGTGGCTGTGATCATCTTGTACTTACTTACTTAGCTAGCTATACAACCAATTACTTAGTCAAAGCCTGCTGACAGATCTGTTTCCAGTGCTTTCTATCTTGTGGCAACTGTTTCCTGTTTGGCACTCTTAACGTCCTCAGATCCGAAGGGACGTTTTCAGTCCACCTTGCTTTAGGTCGCCTAACACGTCGACGGCCGTCTGGATCATTTCAGAACAGGGTTGCTAGGGCTAGGGTACATTCGTGCTTAATGCTCGACCCATCTTAATCTGTTACCTTTACGATTGCTACAATGTTTGTCATCTTCTGCCATCATTGTTCCCCCATTTTTTATATTCGAGTTCGAATAAATTTCGAAATTTTCACTTCAAATCATGTTCGAAAAATAATTTTATCGGTGCAATCTTCACAGAAACAAATAAAAATAACTTTTATTTGATCCTTAATTCAAAGTTTTTATACTTATTTTTCAATTTAATTTAACGTAATGTAAATTAAGATAAAAGTACCTTCATTATAATTATAATAAATATATTTATTGTTGAAAAATATAACATTGAAAGAAAAAAAGATAAGAAAAAATTACAAAAAAAATAAAATATTAACCTCTGCTTTAAGTCAGCGATTCAATTTAAAAAAAAACATAATTAAACAAAAAAATTATAATAATAATATAAAATATTATATTATATTATAGAAAATTTAACAAAAAAATAAAACAAAAAAAAAACACATACAAAAATAAATTGATTATTAACAAAATTATTAGAAATTGTGCTGTTTAGACATTTTCGAGCCTATTTTAATAAAACATTTATTAACAATAATAATAATTATAATAAAAAATTTGCTATTATAATACTTATAATAATATAATGATAATATTTTACTATCTTTGAAATTTTCGTTATAAAAATTTAATTAAAAAAAAAATCATAATAATACAGAAATAGAACAAAAAAAGTATATTATAAAAAAAAACAAAATTATTAGCTTCAAAGCATTATTAAATTAAAATAAAAAAAAATTAAATTCATAAAAAACAAAAAAATAATGAAAAAAAATAAAATTAAAAATAATAATTTAGAAGTAGAAGCAAGCAAGAAAAAAAACAGTTAGTAGAAAATTTGAAATTTAATAATTCAACGCTCTCTTAATAAAATATTATACAATTAAATGAAAAAAAAACTACACTCTTCAAGATTTGAATAATATAAAATTTAAAAGTTATTTCAAGACGTTTCACGTAAAAATGTCGATAGCAATAATAAAATTTTGATTATTTACTTACATTTCCTTCACATTACATTATTTAAGTTTTTATTTTTAATTTAACTTTAAACATAATATTACAAAGTTAATAAAAAAAAGTATATTAACAATAAAAAAAACAACAATGAACTTAAAGTTATAACAAAATAATATTAAATTAAATGAGATCAGAAAAGTTATTACGAAAAAAAACCCATATAAATAATAATAATGATGTTAATTATTTGTTTAAGTAAACAAAATAAAAAAAAAATAATAAAAGATAATAATAATGAAATGTATAATCAGTTAATTATTTAAAAATATTATATTGTTTATTATATTTATTATTATGATTAAAATATATATATAAATAAAAATTAATAATAATAATTAATTATTTAATTAATAATATTAAAAAAAAATTATATAAATAATATATTAATAAAGATATATATATAAACAACATATATATATGAATATATGATATAAAATTATTAAAATGCATAATAAAGTCAGTATATAAGTCATTTATATGCATTTTAACGTGCATCAAGTGAGATTAAATATAATAATGTAATAAAAAGTCATATGTGTACTTATTGTGTTTAAAAATATTTAAAAAAAAATTAATTGTGTTTAGTTTTCATTTAAATTGAATTGTTTTGCTGAAATGAAATGTAAGTATTATAAGACTTGCTTACACAATCTTTACTCGGACCTGTTGGGAATCAGTCAGCGTTCAATATAAAAATATTTTTTTTTCAGGGCAAGTAAAACATGGACCTCAAATATTAAGGAATAGCTGGATTGAGACAAGGACATGTAAGTATTTCATCAGTGTGGATACTGACCGATATACTAACACGAAATAATATAAAAAAAGCTCTTAGAGAGCTCATCAATGAAGGCTTCATTAAAATTAACCACAATACCATATCAATTAAGCACGATCTCTGAAGAGTCAGATCAAATCAGATTTATAGGGCGGTTATTAAGCCTCAAGCCATCAGTTGGGCCCATTTTGCATACCGACATCGTCGAACTGAGCTTTATCCTGCTATCTCAAGCAGTCAGTTCCTTTATCTAGCCTTAAAGTCAAATTGAGTAGACGGAAAAAGAGACATTTGAGATTGTAAAGTTTAATGGCCAGAGCGAGAATTGAACTGCCAACTTTAAGATTGATAATCCAACACGCTAACCTTTGCACCGTACAATTCTTGTTGTGGATCGGTCAGCATTCAAAGCAATAATTTTTTTTCAGGACTGGATTGAAACAAGGACAAGTAAGTATTTTATGGATACTGGCCGATATACTAACACGAAATAATATTAAAATAAGCTCTTTTAGAGCTCATCAATGAAGGCTTCATTTTTAATGGACTACAACAATTTGTGTTGACGAATGTTTTGTTCCAAATAATAACCATTTTCAACAAACCACATGCCATAAGACTGTAATTCAAATCAAAAAATCCGTTAAACTTCAATTTAAACATTAAAAAACCCGTCACTAGGAGCGCTTTATACACTTCAAGTAAATTCAAAAAACTCACATTAACCATATATGTTATAAAAAAATACACACCTTTAATATCATTCATATAACATATGAATTGGAACATTGTTTGTCTATACACACATTTGTATATCATGACACAATATTATTTAAATATAAAAAAAATAATATAATAAATAACAGGTACACCACAACAAAGGCGGTTTTGGCTGTTTCATTTTCATAGCAATGTTTCAGTTTTGAGTGAACCGTGACATTGTTAAGACGTGTCTCTAAGTTATAACTTTTAATTTATTTATTATTATTATTTTACCTGTATACAACAACAATAATAATAAAAACATACATACAGAAAAATATTCGGACTATTTCATCTGAATTTTTTAATAATATCGCGTATTGAGATTCAACACAAAGTTCATATAAAAGTTAAATTGTGTGTGTATGTGATTTTTTTTTGTACATTCATTCATTATTATATTAACATTATTTTCATATTAATTTGATGAGGTAATAATAAAATAAATAGTTATTTTCTTCTATTTATGTACTTTTATTAATGTACATACACGTGAAAAAAATTAAAATTAATAAGATCTGTGTTTAAAGTACCGCATGCATAAAATATTGGTCATTTATATAAATATAAGTTTTCTCAAAAAAATATGAAACATTTTAATAAGATTATTACAAAATATTTCACTTACACTTTTTTTCTGCGCCGTGTTAATTTTTCGTTTTGTGAATGTATTATATACGAACAATGTCATTCAAATATAAAAATACATATTATATATGAATTGTTGACCAAATAAGAGACGAAGAAGATGAATATCTTTTTTTGTGTACTGCATCATTAATGATTGTCTGGAATTCGGTGAACAGAAAAAAAAATTTGCAATATAATATAACATGAAAGAATGTTTTGTTGAATTTGAGGCCATATTTTTATTTAACTTTAACTTGAAATTAAATTCATATATAAATAAATTATATAATATTAAAAAAAATGTACAAAAAGTTGATATTATGATAAAAAAAAACTGGTGTTCCTTGTATAAGTGTATCAATATTAAGAAAAAAAATAAAAGACTTGGGCGTTGGGCCAAGACGGGAACCCACAGATGACATAATATTTTGTGTTAATGTTCTTGAACAAAAAATAAAAATACACACATTTGGTAGAGCGAAAAAACATATTGGACGCCTACATAAATTATTAATTTAAAAAATACTGTGTCTGATTGGATTTTGATATCATTAAATTTATCATGAAATGTGCGAATTTCGATTAAAAATTGAATTTATTTTTAAAAAATTAATAAGATTTAAGTTTTTAAAGGACTATGATGACTTGCAAATGGAATTTGCATATTTCACCTGATATTCAAGTGAATTTAATGATAATTTATAATAAAATCACCCACAAATTCAAATATTTATGTTATAATGATACTTTGTTCTTTTTAAATATCGTTTAATGGGGTGTTTCAGTTCAAATGTGTCACGTTTTAGGAAAAATATTCAATTCAATTATATCAAGTTGAATATAACCGTGCAATGAATCCTTTAGGTCTGTCACAGCGACTATCTGTCGAGTTCACTGAAAGCTGAAAACGCCCTGCAGTCTAAAGTGACTAGGTCGGCAGACGGAGATCTTTGATTGACGCTTACAGTACATTTAATGATTGACATTTTATTGCATTTCCAGTTGATTTGGAACAAAAATTCGAGTATTATGGGCACTCTTTTAGTCTATACATATTATGCAAGAAGGGGCGGATTGAAAATTGTTAACAGCCTTGGCATTCCTTATGATTTTCTTTAAAATTTTCACTTAGCTTAACTTTTACAAGACGATCGACTGCGGCCTTTCTGGCATTTGCCAGATTGCCCGTATGGCACTGTATGCAGCTTAGTCTGTGGGGCGTTTCAACTTAGAGTGCGCCTATTTCCGTATATATCATACCTTAAAAATCATTTTCAAGCCCATTTCAAATCCAATTTGAATCAATTTCAGATCAAAATGCCCCTTTTCAATATAAATTTACTCATATAACTTAATTTAAAATAAAAATAAAATAGTAGCAACTCCAATAAACACAGTAACTCTACAAAAAAAAACCATGAATGAAAATGTGAATGTGTGTAGGAGTGTTTACTCAACATCTACAGTAAAAAAATATGTAAAACAAGTATTCAAGTGAATGATCACAAAAAAAATATCATATTAGAATAAAAAATAATAAAATAAGATCAAATTATAATTTATTCAACCGGTACACAAATTTCAATTGAAAATTACAATTAAAATAATAATGAAAATTATTATTATTATTATCATTATAATATAATAATACAAATAATGTAACGAGTAGTGAATACAAGTGAAATTCAAATACTACTAAAAAAATTCATATTAAAAATAAAATTAAAGTGTATAAAATAATACTGAAAATGTGAATGAATGAAGCTGGATAAAATATTTATATAAATTTTATATGTATATTTTTTTCAAAGGTGTATAAAATATTTAAACAATATCATACACAAAATAAAAATAAAGTTGAAACTCGTTTTATTACACAATCGAGTACAAAATATGTATGAAAAATTTATGTTTATTATCATTTTATATGTTTATTTATAATATTAAAATAATTAATATTATAATTATAATGTTATTTTTAATTCAAATTACGATTATAATAATGATGATAATGATAATGAAATTAAAAAAAAAACATTAAATGTATATCACACTTAATTAATTATCATTATTTTTTTTATTTACAACTAATCACGATTTTTTATTTATTTTTTGAATTTAATTGAATTTAATTTAAAATTGAATTTAGATGAATTATTTATTTATTTCATGTTGCATTTCCGTAAACTCATTCTTTTTAATTGACCTTCTTTTAACATATATGTTTAATGGATAATATTAACAAGGAAAAGAAACATTCTTACATAAATTATTTCACAGATAAATTTTAAATTTAATTTTAAAAATAAATCAAGTTAATATGAGATGGTCAAAAAACGCCCAATTAAGATGATTCTTCCTTCATATATGTAATTTGTGTTTAAATTTAAAAAATATATAAAAATATAACAACCTTGAAGTTATTGTTATTATTAGTATAACTTTATATGAAAATTAAATGTTTATCAATCATGTGTGATCTACTTTTTGGATACAATATTTGAATATTTTTTAAGATTTGTTTATTCATTTTAAAAATATATTTGAGGAAAAAAATATGTGATAAATTTTTAAGATTTATTTGCGTATTTTTTTTTATTGTTTTATGTTAAAGTAGAGAAAAATAGAGGTACGCTATAAATGTATAACACAAAATAATGCTGCTACATCTTGAGTGGAATTACGCTAATTACATCAATAATTTGAAGGGTTCAGACCTGATTATTTTTCTGAGAAGGTGTGGACACTTTCCTGAACTTGAATATTTTAAGCTACAGCTTTGCTGAACTGACTAAGTCAATATTTCATATATTAAGAGGCTAAAAATGGCAAAATACACAATTTACAGCTCATTTTCGAGTAATAAAAATCTTATATTCGTACGTTTTAGGCAAAAGTGACCTGAAACAAAACTGTAGGGAATATTTCAAGCTGCAACTTTGCTGAACTAACCTACTCATTATTTCATTTATTAAGAGCCCAAAAATGCCAATATACACAATTTTGAGCTCATTTTTGTGAGCTGTGTGACTTGAAACAAAATTGTAGGGAACATTTCAAGCTACAACTTTGCTGCACTAACTTACTCATTATTTCATATGTAAAGAGGCCAAAAATGGCAAATTACACAATTTTGTGGTCATTTTTCGGTTTTGGATCTGAAAATCACTGTTCTCACACTGACATCTCTTTAGTTCCTCAACTTCCAGTGGCTTTAAATCTAGATTGAAAGGCCATACTGATCCAAACAAAGAATGTTTGACAGCGCATCCCTATTACAAATTTTCATTGACCTGCAAATTACAATAATTATTTGGTAATATTATAATTAACAATAAAACTACGTAATGTAATTCATTTTCAATATTAATAATATGAATTTATTTTATCAGATGAGGTCAATTAACGTTTTAATAATATAAAATAAAAAAAACGTCATATTACACAACTTACACACACTTACATAGACACAGGGACATTAATTGAACAAAAAATACAGCAAAAAATCATATGAATATAATAATTTTGAAATTTTATTGATTATTCCTTATACGGCATGATAAATTACAATTACATCAACTTAAAATTATTTTTTTAAGGTTCATTTCATTACATGTAAGGAGTGCGTAATTTTGAATGAATCAAGCAAATTCCATTTCGATTTCCTTGTACCCTGATCTTAAATGAAACCGTACATTGAAAAAAAATAAAATAAAATGAAATAATAAAAATACGAGTATAAAATGAAATGAAATGAAGGAAGGAAACTGAAATTCCAAGACATTAGCGTCACTTTTTAATTTTTAGTTTTTATTTCATTCTTGTATTTAAATTTAAAATAAAAAAAAATTGTATAGTGTTGTACTGTTTATAAATCCATATTTACACATTTAAATCAAGAATACCGTCACAATCCAAAAATTCTTGCAAATTTTATTATTATTATTATGATTATATTGGTTGTTAACGACATACAACACCTTTACAGGTATTTGTCATCATTTTTCATCGTAATTTTATACACAAATCGTATGCTAATAACAATCATAATAAAAAATAATAAAAATAAATGTAGAACTCAAGTTACATTTCTGTCAAAATCACGTCATCTTACTTTTAAAATTTACATTTAGAATTATTATTGAACATTTTTTCCTTTTTATTTAAAATTCTTTGCAGTCATTATAAATAATTTGATTTTTTTCCTGTAATTTTTTTACATTTAACTCCCATATGGTAAGAAATTCATAGAAAAAAAAATCATGTTGACAATACAATTACTCACTCACACACAAAATACTCATTGAATTTGAATGTTTGATTCAGTTTAGTTGTTAACTTAAAATAACAAAATAATGACAATGACATAAGGTCAGGTGAGCATTGTGTTAAATTTAATAAAATTCTCACGAAAAAAAAAATCTGAAATTGTAATTTATGATAAATTGTGTGTTCAGATCATTTAAATGAGATAATTTTAGACTTTTACTTGGGCATTTTCTATGAATTCTATTCTAGAAATTTATTTTTTACAATACAAATACTGACTGACACGCAACTGAAGTGAATACATTGTAAAATTATTATAATTATTGTAGTTTTTTTTTCTCTGTTCTTGACAATGAACTTACCTTGTTAGGTCTTGTCAATGATTTGTCTTCAATTCTTTAAATAAAAATACAATAAAAAATACGAGTGAAGTGAATTTGTAATGATCGTGTAATACAGTGAAAAATATACTGAAAAAAAAATTAACAATTGAAGCACAGACAGATAAATAGCATGCAATTATCATGCAATGTAAAGTGTCAGTTTGTAATCAAGACATTAAAAGTGTGTCTTCTTCTGTAGGAAAAAAAAAAATTATGTAATTAATTTAAATTTTTGAGCTGATTTCAATGTTGAATTGAATTTAAGTTGCCTTGACAATGAAAGCGGAAATGTGAGGAAAATGAAGGTGCATGTCCGATTTGGACTAGCCTTAGCCATGAATTGCATCATGCTCCAAAAATTTAATGGAAAGAACACTGAATTTCAATTATTAACGATCATATTCAAATTTTCATCGCCTGATTTTTTAAAAGAGGTTCAAAGGCCTCGAATTGGAGTGAAAGTTCCCAGACTTCGAACGCCTGGTATCTGGTTGGCTCTTTTCATATGAAAATTGAAGAGCTAAGGTCCAACCTTTGTCCTTGGCAAAAAATTTAGGGTTTCGATGTATCCAAAAACGACTCTTAGAAACAACGCTGGAGCCTTGTAAAATCCATCCTACCCCCACTCAAATCATTCAACCGGAAATGTCGAAATTTCACAGTCAAACATCACACATTCTAAATTTAATTCTACATGACACTGTAAAAATTGTAACTCTGGATCAAATCAAAGTGCAAATATATTATTTCTGGTCAAAATTTAACACCAGAAAATGACTTTAAACGAATAACAACAAAAAAATGACATCACAACACAAATGATACACATTACACACAAATTCATATGTTATTGTTTCGAACTTGACCTCTTTTTTTTATGCTCAATTGCTTTTAAATAATTTTTTTTTCTTCATACACTGTTGAACATTTACGCTTAACATTTTTATGATGATTATTATTCTGCTTTATTGCAAAAAAAATTAAATTTAAATTTCAATGCGCGAACATCATCAAACCTCAATCAAATAACAATAATTATAGTGATCGACGTTGTTAAATGTAAATGCTAAGTCAAAAGAGTCATCGATAAAGTGTTTGAAATGGTGATTGTAAAGTTCCTTAGGTCAAATGCAATGAAATGTTGCTGAAAGGTTGCGGGGAAACTTAAAGACCAATTTCAATGAAATTCAATACAAGTCGCTTTAAATTTCGCAGTTTGTGTTTTTTTTTAACGTAAAACTGTTAAATTATTCACAAAAAAAAAGTATTAATATCAAAAAATGAGTAGGAACGTGTGTGTGTGTGTGTGTGTGTGTATGTGTGTGTGCGTGGTGCCTTATGATATAATTTTGGTTTCGTATCTGATCTGGTTTTTTAAATTTTATTTTAATTTTTTTTTTTGTATGGTGAGAACGGTATCAAACTAAAAATATTATTAAAATAAAATCAAAAGTGAAAAAAATAACACACAGAAACAAGATTATGCAAAAAAATAAAATAAAACAACCTGTTTGATGTGATTTCTTGTTTGTCGGTTCGTGTTCTGATTGATTTTGAAAGACGCAATCTTTTATGTAATGTGGTACTTCATATTCCAATAAAATTATTGAATTTTTTCTCTTCATTTTTTCAGGATGCGGGTTTGAAATTCAAAATCTGATACAATTGTCGGCCAATCATGGATTTGCCGAGAGGTGCAAAGGTCACGCACAGTGGCCTCTTGCAACATAACAACGATGGCACAACAGAACTACAAAAAATAACACAAGCTGGCTTAGTGGCTCGAAGTCCTGAGGGCACTGCAGCCAAAGGCATGAATATTCGCGGAAATGAGGACTTGTGGGTTGAAATTCAAGCCAATACATTTCGAAATTGGGTCAATGAGTGTATTCGGGAATCAGGGCAACAAGTGAGTTACATTGAAATTTCTTAAAGATTCGATTTTAATTTAAAAATACATTTCAATTTCAATTTCATAGGTCATCGATATGGCAAGTGACTTTTGTGATGGTACACTGCTTTGTATTTTAGTGGAATCGCTTCAAAAACGTCCATTGAAACCCTCCTGGAATAAAAGACCAGCCAATCAACATCACTATCTTGAGAACGCTCAATGTGCCTTGAGTGCAGTCGAAGCTGACGGTATTAAATTGGTTAACATTGGAAACGTTGATATAGTTAATGGCAATGTCAAGTTAATTCTTGGTCTAATTTGGTCACTTATCGTTCGATATCAAATCGGTCGAAGTAAATTCCCGCCACGTAAATTGATGTTGGCGTGGTTACAAGCCGCTTTGCCCGAGTGTAGAGTTACCAATTTAACCACAGATTGGAATTCGGGTGTGCTTTTATCTGCATTGTTGGATTACTGTGAACCTGGACTGTTTTCACATTGGCGGCACTTGGATCCATCGCAATCAATTAAGAATTGTGAAAATGCAATGAATATTGCTCAGAGGGAATTTGGTGTGCCAAAAGTATTGGAACCTGAATATTTGGCTTCACCATGGTTGGATGAGTTGTCAGGTATGACATATTTGTCGTATTTCATGAAACCCGATGGACCTGGATACAATGCATCGATGCGATGGGTTAATTCGCAAGTTAAGAGACAAGTCACTAATTTTACGGTAAAATTAAATGAAATTTAACTTTCATAAATATTTTTCTCAATAAATTCATTACAGACCGATTGGAATGACGGCAAAGTCTTTTGTGAGATCATCAAAGGTTTAGGAGGGTCATGTCCTGCTCCAGAAAAACTGAGTAGTGACCCAGATATGTATGAGAGCAATATAAGGAAGGCCGTGGAAGCTGGAAATCGTTTAGGAGTACGTCCAGTTCTTGCACCAAAAGATATGGCCAATCCAGAAGTTGAACATTTGGGAATAATGTCATATGCAACGTCGTTGCAATTCGTATCTCCACGTCCACCATTAGCTGATATGTTGAGAGTTTTGCTGGTCACTACTTCGGGTCGTATTGGAGAGCCGACATATTTCCGCATTGAAATATTATCACGTGACATTGAAATTTCCGATATTAAAGCATTTATTGATCCACCACACTCGGATGTGTTGCATCAAGTGAAGGTCGATCAGAATGGTGAAGGCATGTATATTCCAGAGAAATATGGAATGCATGAGATAATTTTACAAGTGAAAGAAGATCAATTGGGTGGAACTTTCTTCAGAGTGTTACCAATTTTCCTGCATGTTCCACCACCTGGCATGTCACCATGTGCTCTTGGAAGTCTCGTTGAAGTACTTGTCAATGCAACAGGTGCACCAAAAACCGAAGATATCCTTGTTACCGCTTATAGTCCTTCTGGACGGTCTCACAAGTGTCAACTTAAGAAACTCGAGGAAGGTCATAGTGCCATATTTAAGCCAGACGAAGCTGGAATTTGGGAAATTGCCATAACATATCAAGGTCGCAATATCCAAGGAGGACCATTTACTTGTGCTGTCTTTGATCCAAGTGGAGTTTCAGTACACGGCTTGGACGGTGCAATGCCATTTAAAGCTCACGCATTTGAGATTGATGCTAGAGGAACAGGAGTTACCGGAGAACTTCATGTCGATATTGTGCATGAAAAGAGATCCCTTGTATGTGCTGTCGAACAGCTAAGTGTTGAGAACAAATATCAATGTACATTTATGCCACGTGCAAATGGCAAACATCGTGTTTATATTTATTTCAATGGATATGATGTCAAAGGATCGCCATTTATCATGAGAGTTGGCACAAAAGGACGTTCAGGTAAAACAAGAAGTAGTCCAGGATATGATAATAAGCTTAGATCAGAGAGCCCACTTTACAATTCATACACAAATAACAGCTCGATGTTGAATTCACGTTCAACGGAATTGTATTCAGCACGACGTGACTTGTATTCACCACAAAATACACCGAAATCTGGCTCGTATTCACCTTCACGTCAATCACCAGCGAAATTTGAACGCTTATCATCACCAAGACGTGATCTGTATTCGCCTCCAAGACACGATACAACAGATCATTATGCTTCGACATACAAAACAACATCGGAAACCAAGAAAACAGTGAGATCTTCACCAGTACACGATTATGTGAAGAAAAGCATGAGTCCAGCACCGAGACTCGATGATCTTTATTCGGGACGGCTTCTGTCTCCAAGTCCAGTGAGAAATGTAATTCCACGACCTTTATTGAAATGTAACTTAAATTAATCAATTTTTAATTTAACAGATATCTAACAGCACATTAAGAAATAGTCCGATTACATTTAGCAGCACAAAACACTATGAAACGAGTACACGCAATACAACGTCTAGTCCTTCGTTAATTAAGCCATCACCAGTAAATTACACCACTACAACAACAACAACACAAAGATCAGGAAGTCCTTCATTGAAGGTATAAATATAAAATTTTTTAATTTCAAGAAATAAATTTAAATATTTTTTCCATTCCATTTCCAGTCGGGATTAGTTGATTACGCCATAACATCAAAAACAACAACAACCTACAAAACAGGTGTAGGCAGTTCATCGAATCACTTACGCAGTAGTCCAGCTATTCGTTCGACGTCACCAGCAATTCGTAGTCCCAGTCCCGATGGCGTGGATTATGCATCAAATATCAAGGTGTCAACTTCAGGGCTTCGTCGTGACAGTTGGGATGCTTTACAAAAAACAAAGGAATCCCTGAGTAACATAAGTGAAAATAAATCAAATCGATCAATGACTTCCCTTGTTGGATCACAATCAACCGCTACAACAAGAGGAGGGCTATTTGCTGACAAAGAAACCGAACGCAATACGCAATTCAATAAATTTTCCTTAGCAAACTTGAATGCAGGTGCAAGTAGTAACAGCAAATCAACGACTACAGTGCGAGAATTCAACGAAAGCAGGTATGTTACAAAACAGGAAGCTAACACAGCTAATTTCAGCAGTTCATTTGGGACATCACGCGTTTCATCATTCAAACCGATTGCGGGAGAGAAGGAGCTGACCGGAGCAAAGGCCATCAAAGTACAGGATATTCCGGATGGGGTCCTTGGACGTCCAGTTGAATTTGAAAGTAATTTCCCTCAATTCAATTTTTTTAATTAAAATTTCATTTTAAATTAAATTTCAATATTTAAACAGTTGACGGATCACGCGCTGGTTCAGGTAATTTAGAAATTTTAGTGAATGGTGGTAGGGTAACATCATCAGTACGTGCCTTGGGAGGACAGAAGTTCATCGCTAGCTTTACGCCACATGAATCGGGCACACATGTCGTCCAAATAACGTTCAATGGTGAAACAGTTCCAGGTAAATTTAAAATTATTTTTAAAAAAAAACCTCTCTGTTATTGTTCGTTTCCTCTCTCAATCGCTCTCAGTATGTGCATGCATTGTTTAAAATAAAAATTCAATGTAACAGGTAGTAAAATTCACGTGTGTGAATTCAATGGAAACTGAAACACAATACAAAAAAAATAATAGTTTTCATTCATCCATTCATAAAACCGGTTTAAGTCACTCATTCAGCTTGTACACTCGATGGGCATATTTTAAGTCAATATGAAAGAAATTCAGGTGCTCAATGCAAAATAATAAAAATTTCTTAAGACAGTTTGAGTTTTAATCTCGTTCGTGTCGGTCATGTAAAAAGTTTACCTTAGTGGAATTAAAAAAATTGAATTGAAATAAAATAAAAAATAAACGGTTTTTGTGTGGGTACGCTGTACACAGGAAAGATCTGTGTTATGTGAAATAAACATTCGTGTATTGTTTTGTGTAGCCATTTTATTGCCTTTAAAGAAAAAAAAAATGTAAAAAAAATATATAAAAAGATGACGTGACATGTTCTCAATCGAAAATTCACGATAAATATTGATAAAAGAATTGAACATGAATGATCAATCATTTTCATCAAATAAATAGAAATTAAAAGGCTGATATTGAATTAAATTTAATAATAATATTTATTGTTTAATAGAAGAAAAAAAATCGAGAAAACAATAAAGAAATTTATGAAGCATAAAGTGCAGGCAGCGCAAGTGAAAGTACCAAATATTATTAATGATAAAGATAAAAAGCAGAAAATATTTGATTAAAATATAAAAATAATAGAAAATTTTATCTAAATAAAAACATAATTGCTAATATTGTGTATAAATATTTGAAAAGAAAAAAAATATAAATATAAAATTTCATATAATTGTACTGGAATTTAAAGAACCGTTCATTTAAAGGTACACACAACCTTTTCATTTCTTTTAACACTTGTTTCATTTCAATAGTGATAATTTTTTAATATTTTTTTTACATTCACATCATCATCCATCGCATACCATTCGTTGATTTGTGTTTATTTTGTCTCTTGTCAAGATGTCATGAATTTTACAATTATTGTGTCAGTGCTTAGAAATTTATTAAATTAAAAAAGTTTTAAAGATTTTTTTAAAATAATTTTCAGAAATTGCAAAAAAATTTTGATACATTTTTTTTCAATGAAAAAATCGAGGAAAAGTCAGATCAATACTTTGTTTTCACTTTAATTTAAATGAAATGTTGACTTAAATCGAAATTTTCTTAACCCATTAATGGTCACTGTTCAATTTTTGGACCTGTTACTCGAATTTTTCCCAAAAACTTCAAAATATTTAAAAAATCTTTAACAAGCTCATTGAAGATTTTTTTTTAATTATCAGCTGTAATTTGGATGAAATTAAACGTGAGATTCAAGTCTTTGTAGAAGAGTTTTGTACGTATTTCTATGGACTTTTACGAGAATTTTTTCTAGCCCTCTTGTAAAATATTCAAACAAAAATATCAAAATAAAATTGTTCACTTTTGAATTAAGATTAAATCATAGAATAAAATTTAACTTTAAAATCAATATATTTACAAGTGACCCTTAATGGGTTAATTTTCGGGTCTTTGTTAAGTAAACATCATTAGCTAAGAGGAAAAACAATAACTTATAGTTATGAACGAAGTTTATACGCTGCAATTTTTTTTGACATTTTAAAATTTTACATACAAATTTTTTAAAATTTCGTACGTGTTTCTATAGAAAATAAACGTCAAAATGAATACTGAATATGACATTTTTGAAGTTTTCGTATGTCTATCTATAAAAATTGAGCTGTCAAGTTTTACTTGCTGGTCCTCTCACTATGTAAGCAGATAAGACTTGACAATCAATTTTTTGTAGATACACATATGGAAACGTCAAAGATTCTGTACGAAAACAGTGGTTGTCAAACTTTCACCTGCTTGTCTAGTAAGAGCCTAACTGGGTACGCAAATGAAAGTTGACATACAGAATTTTTGAGGTTTCCGCATGTGTATCTACACAAAATGAGCTGTCAAATTTAATCTGATTACCCCGTAAAATTACCCCTTAAAAATGTTGACAGTTAATTTTGTGTAGGTACAAGTAAATAACGTGTAACCAAGTTTCAAAATCTCCGTATCGACGTTCCGTATGTGTATCTACACAAAATGAACTGTTATTTTTATTTTTGAAGTTTCCTTATATAAACACAGATATTGTCAAAAAATGACAGTTCGAACTATCTGCTTGCTTAGACCCTAACAGAAATTCAGAATTTGCAAATCATCATTTTGGTCAATTGAAAGTCATTTTCCACGTTCTTTAAATTTGATTTTTAAAAAAATGACATTGAAATTTCAAATCATCATAAAATTTTGAGCATTGAACCTTCGTCTCTCTATTAAAAGAATGACGTTTATCTCAAATCAATTTCAACCCACGCCATGAAACTTGATTTTATGTAAATTAGTCACTCTTTGAAACATATCAGTAAAATTTCATTTTAAAAATGGGCAATAAAAATGTTTTGGACTCGCATAACTCTCTCAAACCTAAAATGTCTCAAATCAATTAAACTTTTTATGGTATGGTAAACTTTCAATTAGCTTCAGGTCATATCAAATTCAGACACTTTTTCGTTTAGAGCAATTTTTTTGGGTGCTAAAATTATTTTCAAATAAAAAATAAATAATATAATAAAGCAATTTCTCACCTATTTCTACACATTCCAATATTGTTTGTAATTTAATACATATATTTTTTTTTTATTTTTTATTTGTACGCCAAATATCTACCTGAAATAATAATGGAAGATGAAATACGATTGAATTGCAATTCATCATGAAGAAACGCACTTTGAATCATTTTTTTTTCGTCATGGACTGCGTCTCACATGCTTACATGATGCCTTTTAACTTGTAATATATTCATATATTTTATTTACAAAATAACATGTTATTGTAAAAATATTAATAATAATAAAAAAAAAATGAAAGATTTCACCCAAATCAACGAAAAATACATTAAAAAATGTAAAAAAAATAATAGAAATGCATGTTTACACTTTTTCTTTAAATTTTTTGTTTCGTTTTATTGTATTATAATTATTATTATTCGTATTTTTACTGTAATTATGATATTTCAATCAAAAAAATAAGAAAAAAATTATAAATATAAAAGAAGAAGTTCGTGAATTTAAAATTAAAAAGAAAGAAAATCATCAAAAATCATGCAAAGTTAAGTGATGATGCATTAAAAGTAACATGATATAGAAAAAAATAAGATGAATTTCATTTCACTTTTTATTCATATAATTTTAATTTTAATTTAAATTTCATTTTCACTCTTTATGTACATTCATTTTTTTTTAATTTTACATCATCTTCATTGCACATTGCACAATTTTTGCATAAAGTTCTGAGAATCAAGGATTTTTTTTGTTTATTTTTGATTTTATCACGATTTAATTCAAATAAAAAGTGATGTTAACGGTATTTTAATGATTATTTGCTTATTACAGTGAAAGCTAATCTTATGTTCACACAAATCCCTGATTTTAATGTAAAAATATTGAAAATAAATCTCGTTAACATTCATACCAATTTTCAGTGTAAAAAAATATTCAAATACACAAAAATTCACTGCAACCGTGCTCATTATACACAAATTTAGGTCAAAACTGCATTGTCTCATTCTTCGAATAATGTTCATTGCACTTTTTTTGCATACTGCAATCTGCAATGCATACGAGAGTAGGTGTGAAAGCGAATTTGTGTCCCTAACCGACTTACCTTAGAAAATCATAATGATTTCCATTGTTTCACGTTGATTTATCTGTTATATGAAGACTTTGAAATGAATCACAACAAATTATCTGTAATGTGATGTGAATAGAAATCTGTTTAATTTTTCCTCATTAATTTTTTATTTTTGCATAAAACATTCCATTTAAATGAATGTCAAAATATTTAGTGCACATTTAACAGCACACACACACATTTTTATTTAAGAGTTAATTTCAATTCTAAATTATACATTTTTTTTTGTTAACCCATTAAGGGTCATGGGTTCGATTTTTTTTTATTAAAATGTCATTTTAATTGAATTTCATGAAAATTTTATTGGAAATGAAAAAAAATCACTTTACATGGAATCATTCGAAAAAAAATGTTTCCTTCCAACCCCCATATCTTTGAGTGGTGACGCGCATTGACATTGCAATTAATGGGTTAAAAACGAAATGAAAGGAATATTTTTAAAATATTTAAATTTTTTTTAAACATATCTTTGTATTAAGAGTATATTTAAAAGTTACTTAAAAAATGCATTAATTTTAACCCAACTCTTTTTGGCCTAACGTGACATTCAGGTTACGGTTTTGCTTGGAATGAATTTTTCCGGTCCAATTCGGGTTAAAATTAGATGTTATAACATTTCAATTGGATAGTCAAATTTTTGTGTATTGAATTGAAACTTTGACTTAAATTATTTGAATGTATCATTGTTGAAACTTCAAATCAAAGGTTGGCATACTACAATTTTTTTGAAAGTATCTATTTCAAGTCTAAGAGCTCTTTAAAATTAAAAAAAAACAGGAATTTGTACCACTCGATGTTCAGAAAAGTGTTTTTTGATGGGACACACCTTAAAATGATAAAAAATGCCTATTTTCTGGGTAATTTCGGGCAAAAGAGCAGTTTTATAAAAAAAAAAATTCAAAACGTAATTTTGAACAATATAAACGAGCGCATTTCAATAGATCGAATACCCAATGAGCCAAAGAAACAGTTCTGCCTTTTTTTAAATTCAGAGATTTCCGTCAATTTCAATTTTGCAATTTTCTTTTATTTTAGAAACTTTTGGATTTTCCGATAGAGTTTTCAGCGATTTTGGAACTGGCCACCTTAAAAAAAATCGGCCATTTTGGCATATGCCGCAATTTTTCTGGGCTTTCTGAAAAACCCGCAATTTTGCAAATTTCTGACGTTTTCTTTGAATATTTTGGCATTTTCTGTTATTTTAGAAATTTTAAGAGTTTCCAAAACGGTTTTCAGCGATTTTTGAACTGGTTGCAGTCAAAAAATCGGCCATTTCAGAATATTCCGCAATTTTGAAAATTTCTGCGGTTTTTTGAATATTTTGCAAAGTTCCGATATTTTAGAAATTTTCGGAGTTTTCGATAGGATTTTTAGCGATTTCGAAATTGGCCACGTTAAAATCAGCCATTTTACAATCTTCCGCAAATTTAAACGATTTTTCAAAAAATTCTTAATTTTGCAAAAAAATAATTGGGTTCCCACAGACGGACGGCAAAAGGGCCCCAATAATCGCATTTTTTTACAAATGTACGAGAATTGTAGTGAAAACTTAAAAAATTTGGAAATATGGAGAGAAAAATCATGACATTGCTCTGATCAAGACCAAGACCATTTTAGAGTAAAGAACAGCCATAAGGCTTCCTTGAGTTAGAATGGCACACAAACCGTTTTGAATAGCGAAATTTTTCCTGCGAAATGTTCTTAAAAAAATATTTCAATTGAATAATTTGATTCAAATAACTTCAATTTATCAAAAAAAAAATTGAAATGAATCACTCATTCATATGAATACCAGTAAGATTTTAATACATGTAAACATAACAGTACTCGTAATTTTTTTTTTTTTCATTTTAATCCAGCGCCATATTCTTGAACATAACATGAGTTGAATTTAAACACAAAAAAGCAAAAACATTTAAATATTATTTTATTGCAATTTTATTTTATTTCATTTCATTTCATTTTAAAGACACAGTTAAAAGTGCAACGACTTTACGCATTCATTTTCTGCACAATACTGTTATTTTCCTATAAATACACGTTTTTTATCTATTTTTGCTTGAATTGTATGTTCATGTGCATGGTTAAGAAAATGCATGGCGGTTAAAAACGTGTTTTTGTAAAGAACTAGCAAAAATGTTGTTACAATTTTAAAATATTGTTAAATGACTGCAAATGTAACATAAACGAGCTCCTTTATTACTATTATTATTTTAATTTAAATTATATTTCATGTTTATGAGATTATATCAGTTAAAAAAAGTGCAATGAAGTTGCATAATCATGAAAAGTTGTTTTTTGAAATGAAATTCTTTGGAACGAGTTTTCATGAATCTGACCTTTACTTTCTTGTATAATTTAATCCATAATTTGATGAAATTTAGGGTAATTATGAAATGTATTAAATGGTCATACATGATTGAAATAATTAGGAAGAGGTAGTAAAAAAAAACAATGGCGTGAAATTTTGTTTTATTTCGTCATTGCATGATTTAATTTAAAATTTAAATACCGGTTATTATTATTCCGTATTCATGCTTAAATTTAATCACGTTTTTTATTTTATTTTTTCAATTTGATTAAATGAATGTATTTTATTTGATGTCTTCTTTCAGGTTCACCTTGGACAATCGATATTATGTCATCACCGGGGTTTACAACACTAGGTGAATCAACACGTCTTGTTTCCGCAAATACAGCGGCGGTTTTTGAGGTGCTGCCGCCTCCTGGATCCACCTTAAATCGAGGTGAGTGTGTTGCAACTGTACTTTCTCCTAGCAAGAGCAAAGTCAATGCAAGAGTCACACACGAGGCGGCCAACGGTGCAATGCGCATCGAATTTGTCCCAACCGAAGTTGGTACACACATCATAGAAGCGTCGATTGGAGGCACCAAGTTAATTGGTGGACCATTGATTGCAAAAGTCTATGATGCAAGCTTAATTCAAGTAACAGATGTAAATGGTGGCGTTGTTGGACAACCCTGTCAATTTAGAGTAGATGCCAGTGCAGCGGGTGAGGGACAACTAGAGATTTCAATTAACGAAGGCGAAGTCCCGAATCATGTCCAAGTTGTTGGAGGTGGAAGATGTTTAGTGTCATTTACACCTGAACAGGCAAAACCACATTTGATCGATATTAAATTCAATAATGAAACTGTTCGAGGATGTCCATTCATCTGTTCAGTTGCTGACACGAGTCGAGTTCTTTTAAATCTCTCACACTTGGAATTGATTCCCGTAAATAAGCCATCATCTTTTGTCATTAATGTTAGTGGTGGTGGTGCTGCTGAGTTAGCAGTTAGTGTGAGAGGTCCTCACGGCGAGCTACCAGTCAGAGTAACAGGAGATATCCATCTTGGATTCACAGCAGAATTCACTCCAACAACTGTCGGTGGACATTCAATTAATGTCGAATACAATGGATATCCAGTTCAAGGTACCCCTTTCCTTGCAAAGTCATATGATGCCACAAAAGTTTCAGTGGGTGCTGTGACAAAAGGCACCGTTGGACGTCCAGTCCAGTTTACAGTGGATGCCGGTGATGCAGGTGAAGGCAATCTCGAAATTACAATTTCAGCAAAAGGCCATAACATACCCACACAAGTACATCCACAAGGTAACGCGAAATTCGCAGTGTCCTTTGTTCCAGCCGAGTCCTGTGAACACGTTATAAATGTTTCGTTTAATAAAATGCCGGTACCCGGTTGTCCGATAAATGTCGCGATAAGTGGCGGCACATCAGGACCACAAGTCTCACTTGCTGGTCCGGGTCCTGTTCATCAACCCAATTCATTTATAATTAATCATACTGGAGGTCGTCTTGAAGATGTTGAAGTGAATGTGGAAGGTAAACGCAATGCATGACACATTTTTTTTCTCTCCATTTTTTTACAGCAATGCATGTATAAATCTTCGTCTCATATCACAATTTATTTATTTTATTTTTACACATTTTTGCACATTTCCTTTTATTTTATTATTATTTTCATTGTCATGAAAAAAACAACTTTTGATCTTTTAGAAAAAAGGTACTTTTTTACATTTATATTTTTCTTTGAATCAAGTAAATTTCTTTCTAACCCTAAAAAAATTTCATTTTGAATGAGTTGTTTCCCTTTCATAATAAAATCGAGTTCTCAATTCCTCGTGCAATGACATCAAATGCATGCAATGCTTCATTTATAATAAAAAAAAACTATTCAGTGAAATTTCCCATTCAAAGCAAAAAAAAAATACCAGGCGTCTCCATTAAATTTATTTTTTCTGCAAAAATGGAGACGTCTGGTATTTTATGCAAAATTTACATTGAAAATTTAAATTTCAATTTCACTGAATATTTAAATTTAAAAAAAATAAATAAAATAAATGAAGTATCAGAGGATTGAGAACTGAAATGCAACTCTTTCTGTATATTTCAGGACGTCGACGAGTCGTATACTAAAAAAAAATGTTATTAATATTAAATTAATTTTTATTATTATTAAAATAATTAACTTATGATGAAATTTTAATTGAAATTAATGTTTAACACAAATCTAAATGAATAACATTGCATGAAAATGACTTTCATTCAAGTCAAATTTAATACACACTAAAATAAGACTAATTAAAATGCATTTTTCCTTAACTCACTATGATGATTAAATTTTTTGAATGAATTTTTTTACATTAAATTTAATGTTAAATAACCATAAAACTAATAAAAAAATGATTTTTTTCAATTTAAATTTGCATGATGAAATTTTTTCCGTGTATCTTTTTGCTTAATTTCCCTTTGATGGCTTTAACTTCCCTCTTTCTATCGCCTTTTTATTTGTAAATGGTGTATGTTTTATGTGGTGTTAATTTTCTAATACAAAAAATTACTAAAACATACTTCATCGTACAAAATCCAAACAAAAAAAAAATCAAAAAAAAACTTATCAAGAAAATTCTGACACATTTTGGTTGGCGCCTCCTTTTTGAACAGGACCAACTGGTCATGCAGTGCCAGCTCAAGTACATCAAACAGCTGACGGGGTATTCAAGGCCGAATTTGTACCGAGAACTGTCGGTGAGCATCGTGTTAGTGTCACCGTTCAAGGTCAACCTACAGCTGGAAGTCCGTATTCCGCTAAAGTAACTATAAATTTAATATTTAATGTCAATTAATTTGAATTCATTTAAATTCCAAAATTTCCAGGTATATGACGTGGGTGCGATCAAAGTGAAGAATGTTGAAACTGGAACTGTCGGAAAATCTGTGACATTTTTAGTTGAGACATCGCAAGCTGGTCCAGGGAATCTCGAAGTGACAGTAAATGGTGGTCGTGTACCGACTTCAGCACAAGCACAAGGTCAACACACATATGCCATTAGTTTTACGCCACGTGACGCGCAAAAGCACACCGTTGAGTTGAGATTTAATGGTCAGGATGTTCCAGGATCACCATTTACGTGTAAAGTAAGTTTTATTTGAATTTGAATTTAAATTAAATTGAATTTTCTTGATTAAATTGAAATATGCCTTTAAATAGATTGCTGCTGCAGCTCGAATCCTCAACAATGATTTAGTTGATAAAGTGAGTGTCGGAAAAAGTTTTGAGTTTGTAGTTGAATCCGATATTCGCCCTGTTGTGGAGGTGCTTGGACCAGCACGACGTTCAGTTCCAACGACAATTGTACCACTTTCAAGTGGTTTTAAGGTTTCATTTGAACCAATTGAAGTAGGTGATCACTCAATTGAAGTTCGCTTACCCCAAAGTGGACACGTGGAGGGAAGTCCATTCCTGTTAAAAGCATATTCAGCTGAAAAAGTAATCGTTACAGATATCCGATCTGGAGTTGTTGGTAAAAGTGTAAGTTTTGGTATCAATGCAAGTCAAGCAGGCGCTGGAAATCTCGAGATAATTGTCGCTGTTAACGGTAAAAATGTACCAAATTTCGTGCAATCAGAAGGAAATGCGCGGTTCAAAGTTAACTTTAAACCAACTGAAGCGGCACCCCATTCACTTTCCGTTCGTTTTAATGGACATGCCGTGCCTGGAAGTCCTTTCACTTGCATTGTAACACCAGCTCCAAGTTCCCTGACTCGTGCTGCTGTTGTCTCAGGTGAATCGTTACGTCAAGCTCCAATCAATCAAGACAGCACAATTGAACTGGAAAACTTTGAAGGTGTTGAACCACAAGTTATCATTAACACACCAAATGGTGACACAATTCCATGTCATTTGAATATGAGACATGACATTTGTGTGGCAACGTTCCGTCCTGTTACAGTGGGTCGTCATTTGATTAGTATCACAGTCAATGATCAACATATCACAGGATCACCATTCGCTTGTAATGTGTATGATGTGAATCGGGTGACAATTAGTGGACTTGAACAGCCGAATGGACCAACGTCGATTGGAGTGCCACTGACATTTAGTGTCGATGCTGCAGGTGCTGGTGAAGGCACATTGGAATTGGTTGTTCAAACTGCAACAAATACCGTTAAAGCAGAGGTCGTTGCATGTGCACGAGGCTTGTATGATGTCACATTTGTACCACAAACGTGTGAACCTCATTTTGTTAACATTACATTTAACGATCAGAATGTCAATGGAAGTCCATTTAGAATTGAGGTGCAGCAAAATATTCAACACGTTCAAGTTGGAGGCATTGGTGCAATTGAATATTTCAATAATGATCAAATACTTGAGATTGTCGGTCCAGATCAATCCACAGTGCCGTACACAACAAACAGGAGATTTGCCGAGTTCAGAACAACCGAAATAGGAACTTACACAATCAGATGTTTGGATCGTGAAACAAAGGGTCTGATCATGACTCGCACTGTGAATGTATTTGATCCAACTCTTGTCAAAATCATTGAAGTAGGTGAAGCGTATTGTCATCGTCCTGCTAGCTTGGCCATTTCATCTCAAGATGCTGGCCTTGGATCATTGAGTGCTTTTGTTAGATGTGGCGGCCTCGAAGTTCCACATTCAATTCGAGGCAATGCCAGTGATGGAATTTACGAAATTTTGTATCATCCTACTCGTGTAGCTCCCCATAAAATTACAATCATGTACAATGGGGTTCCAATTTCAAATAAAGCAATTGAAATCAATGTCCAACCAATTGCATCTGGAAAGGAAATCAGTGTGAGTGGCTTAGGATTGTATCAAGCACGCACAGGAAAGACGACATATTTCTCAATTGATACAACGGGAAGGGCTGCAAGGGAATTTGACGTGGTTGTAAGTGGACCAGAAGGTGAAGCTTTGCCTGTACGATGTTATCAGACAAAAGGCGGTCATTTACAAGCTGAATTTTCGATTCAAAAAATTGGACAATGTTTGATTGGTATGAAAATTCAGGAAATTTCATTTTTAATGTTAAATTCAAATTAAATTTCAATTCACAGAGGTACTTCATCAATCAAAATCATTGCCAGGAAGTCCTTATACATGTAATACATATGATCCATCGAAGGTTATTTCACAAGGCATCCCAAAAGGACCGTTAGCTGTTCATTCTCCTGTTTCATTTACAGGTAACATTTAAAATTTATTTTTAAAGGAAAAAATTTGAATATTAATTCAATTTTTGTGTCCTCCAGTTAACACAAAAGACGCTGGCATGGCTGAACTTGAAATATTTGTTGTCACTGGACATGGTCAACATCTTCCTGTCAAAGTAATTCCCAAATCTGAGACACTCTCATTGGTTGAATTCACTCCAAATGCTCCTGGTCACTACAAAATGTCAATTAATTACGGAGGTGAACCAATTTCAATTTCTCCTGTCACATTTGCCGTTTCAGCATCAGGCACGGCCAAATCAGATGCTCGTGCAAGTGGAAATGGACTTGAAGTGGCACATCGTGGCAAGGAAACTTCATTCATTGTATATTGTCCGACAAGTCCAAATGTTCAGATTGAACGGTGTGACGAACAAGGTGAACGTATTGAGCCTAAAATTAAAAGCTTGGGACATAATGAATGGAGAATTTATTACACCATTTTGTCAGTTGGCAAGTATGAGATTCGTGCAAGTTGTCCAAATCGTGGTCCATTACCCGGATCTCCATGGAACATATGTTGCGTTGATTCAAGTAAAGTTGTACCAGTTGGTGGTTGGGGTCAGTTGTTAGATGATGAAGGTCGTCTCAATATTCCAGCTCGTATTATCTTTGATACAAGTCAAGCTGGCCCCGGAGATTTAGTTTGCTTAATTGATGAACGTGAAATTCCAATTGATAAACCATCAGAAGCACGTCAACGTGTTTACATATCCGGTGAAGGTTTATCTCCTGGTGAACACAATTTGGAATTAACATTTAGTGGAGTACCAATTTCGCAAAGTCCATGTACAGCGTTTATTACACCACATCAAGCAGCTGATAAGGTTGTTTTGACAGGACGTGGACTGGCAAATGCACAAATTGGAGAGCCCGCTCATTTCACAATTGATGCATCACAAGCTCCGGCTGGTAGACCTGAAGTAATCCTTAGTTATCAGGATGGTGAAACAGTGCCATGTGCTCTCACACAACCACGAATTAATGAATCAATTTGGTTAGCATCTTACACACCATTAAAATTATCACAAGGACCTTTAAGTTTATCCGTGAAATGGGGCGGACGCCTGGTAAAAGGATGTCCATTAACCGTTTCAATTGGATCTGCGGTTGATGCTTCCAAGGTAATGTGTTCTGGTGAAGGCCTCAAACATGGTGTAGTTGGACGTGAAATTAAATCATGGATTGATACAAGACGAGCAGGACCTGGTGAGTTAACAGCTCACTGTTCAGGTCCACGAAAAGTTGCGTATTGTGAGCTGTACGATCATGGTGACGCCACATTTACACTTAACATTAAACCACAAGAACCGGGACGACATGCTTTGACAATAAAATATGGAGGGCAACACGTGCCAGGATCACCATTCAACTTAAGAATCGCTGGAGCACCAGATGCCAGCAAAGTCAGAGTTTATGGACCTGGAATTGAACATGGTGTGTTAGCGACATTCCAATCACGATTCATTTGCGATACAAGAGGTGCTGGAGCTGGTCAATTAACGGTGAGAGTGAGAGGACCAAAGGGCGCATTCAGAGTTGAAATGCAACGCGAAAGTCAGAAGGATCGAACAATTTTATGCAAAGTAAGATAATTTCATTAATTTCATTTAAAATAAAAATTTAATTGAAATTTCATTTTAGTACGATCCTACAGAACCAGGTGACTATCGAGTGGAGGTAAAGTGGGCTGGAGAACTTGTCCCAGGCTCACCATTCCCAGTCATGATATTCGATACACAAGATGAGTTACGGAGATTTTTACATGGAAATTTACCATAAACATCACATTTAATAATCATTTACATTAAATTATTATAAGTTAATTAATTGTACGAATAATTAATTAATAATTATAAAGAAAAATATTGAAACAACGAATATAAATTTTCTTTTAACATTTATATTTCTTTCCATTTTTTGTAATTATAATTTTAATTTTTTTTTCTTTATTGCTTTCATTTTTTTTTTATTTTATCCTCTAAAATTAAAATTATATTAAAATTAAAATTATTGCTTAGTTAAACACAAAAAAATGACTAATATTGTAATTCAATAAAATTAAATTAAAAATGTAAGAGAGAGAAACTAATTTTTTGAAATGAAATGAAATAAATAAGTTAAAAATTCTAACAATTAAAGCTAAATTTTTTTTCATTATTTTTTAATTTGGATAACAGGATTTTTATTTTCTTTTTTTATTTTTGGATCATATCACAGTTAAATTACAATTTTTTTTATATTAAAGCATTTGAGTCAGATTTTATTTAATTAAATTTTTTTTTTTCATCTCTTATCTAATTGTAAAGGGAAATGTGCTTAAGTAAGATTGATTAAGATTAAGAGCGCCATCTATGTTGAACAGTGTTCATAATTGGAAAAGAAATTTAATGAAAGTGAAATGAAATTCATTATTTTTTTGGAATTGCTACGAAAATTATTTGATTTGGCAACATTTACAATCATACTTTTCTTAGAGTACCATGAAATTCAGATGCGATGCAATTAGTTTCATATTTTACCGTTATACGAGGATGGCGCTGTTAACATTTTAGTAATTAGGGCAGTCAAAGTCTCTACGGAGAAAAAATTAATGATTAAGGTAACTTTAAAGACAAAAAATTATCAATATTTATTCGGATCTGAGTCAGAAAATATTTGGTTTTGTCTTTTTTGGCCTCTCAGGTCTTGACGCTCGCTTGTACGTGTGGATGGATGCTCTATATATAGTTTAGGTTTTACAAGGGCACCACCGCAGTCTCAAAGAGTCCTATTGTGGTCACGGCCATCATAATAAAGGCCATATTCGTATAGCAAAATATTTTCTGAATCAAACGAAAACTTTCGCTAACGATTTAAAGTACTTTGGGCAAAACTCGACATGATCCGAATCTTTGCCCTTCCTAACATTAAATTATTATTGCATTGCATTGGCTCTTTATTCATTTAAGGTATGATTTCCTTTTATATAATACTCAATCACATTGGCTTAAATATTCAATTGACAATAAATTAAATAAATTTGTGCGTCTTAAATATTTTTTTTTTCAATACTATCCCCAACTGTATAATTCACCTTCTTATCAATACTAAAATATTATGTTGAACAAGGAATTTCAATGTACTAATATTCGAGTGTTATCAGCTACAATTATTTTTGTTATCATCATTATTTTCATTTTCAGTACAATAATTCTCATTATTATCACTAACATTATTTCTTGTACTACTCGTTTCATTGTCTTTCTTTTCATCATTAATTATATACCAACTGCTCTTGGGGGGTTCCGATGGCTCACAAATTCCTGAGACACCCAGACATGTTTTGCAGTAAGGACATGTGTGGATTTTACCCTGAAAACATGGCAGTAAATACGGCACCCAAAAAAGTAAGAATGGAGTGAGAGCTAGTGCGGTGTAGTGTGTTGCTGGTAAGAACTGTTAAATTGAAAAAAATTAAATTAAAATTCAATCAAATCGTAATTCAAATTTCATTTTTACCCTGCGCCTCGATCGTGGTTTCACTGAATTCAAGCAATTTGGACATGTGATTGTGCCAGGACGTCTCGGCAAATGATTGAGTGCCAATTGTTGTACATTTTCATTTGTGAAGCATACTTTCCATGGATTTCTATACACAGATTATTGATTAAATTTTTCCCATTACAATAAAAAATGATAATAAAATACAAAATAACATAAAACAGGAAATCTTACTTTTTAACTTCTACCCATTCAGAATAGTCTGGTACACTTCCACGACTGTACGTGTCACGCACCTTGACTGGCTCTTTCAATTCATTCTCCAATTTTACCATATTATATTAAAATGTTACACGTAAAATGTTAACGTTACAACTACAAACCATTAAAAGGTCAACGGAATAATTATATCTGCTTCGGTGATATTCTTCACTTTTGATGTTCTTATTTTTTCGACACTTCATACTTGGATTTAATACAAAATAATTTCCCTTGATATTTACAAGTGAATCATGTTAAAATTATTTTATAGCATTGTATTGATAAGATATCACAACAAATATTGACTTATTCACACTTTTATTGTTGTATTTACAGATTTTAAGTAGAACTCTTCATAAAACAAAGAAATTTGTGTCAATACTATGCACTTTTTTTTACTTGTCGATGAGATTTATTATTTATTGCAAACAAAAGCTAAAAAATAATTTTCTAACATTCTAAATTAACGTAATAATAACAAAAATAGTTGATGTACGATTTACGTATTATTGAGAGAAAGAGAATCCAATACAATTATTTATTATTATTATTATAAAATTTTATTTACTATAACCGAGAGTTTAGCTCTGTGTGCGACCGCTTTGATAAATAAATAAACAATGACTGAGTTGTGAGTTTCCGAATAAAATATTTATTAGAAGTGTAGTGCATTTTCTTGTCAATTTCCTGTCAAATTTTGGAGAAAATGCGAAATTGAGGCCATTTGAATGTCTGTCTGTTGCGAATTTGTTCTGAGGAATGATTTCCTGGTGATGAAGGTCTTTAATCAAATTCAGCATGATCAGGATAAGATTTCATCAGCACTTTAAAGTGGTTTTAACTGGAAAAATTTACCATTATAGGAACTGTCATCTGTCATTCAAAGACTTCAATCCATTATTGCATCGGGGTGAGGTCTAATCTTGTGATGGATGAAAAAATGGCTTGTGTCATGCAACTTTATAATTTGAAATGTTCCTTTTTCCGGTTATTCAATTTGTGTTGAAGGTTAGATAAAAGTGGTAGGATAAAAGGTTTCTCAAATGACCTGTCGATATCACGACCTCAATCCCATGAATCACACTAACAGTGTCTACAAAAATGAAAGATGGATTCATTACAGCTATCCAAACTTGGGCTGTGTTATTGACAAACCTTGAACGGCTTCTCAAATTACCATTAGACAAGCATCTTCCAAACTGTATTCGCTGAGCACACGCAATGGAAATTTTGAACGTCTTGTCAAGTTACCTGTCAATATTACGCCAATCACAATATTTCTTGTCAAACGTGGTCTAGACTTGCAACAATAAGCATCGTTATTGTTCTTTTACATTCAGCAATTTCAGAGCAAAGTCATGAGTCATAATAAAAGTCATGATATCGTGATAAAAGAGGAGAAGCCGGGGAGCAGCGAGGCAGGATCAGTAGGTCGTCAAACTGTTCGAAGTGAAGGTGCGTCAGTTCAAATTCTGCTTGAGATGCCAGGATAAAAGCTGAGGCTCACTATAACCTGACTGCACTTCCTTGAAATTTTACTGAGCGATTTCATCACTCTGCCCCTCCACATCTTCAAACTGGGTCATTGAAACGATTTTGAGCTCAAGGGCTTTAAATAGTCAAAAAAAAAACCGTTACAAAAACTTTTAGGTTTCAGATTTCAAAATTTCCTATTTAAAATTCAATGAATCGAATCCCCTCCTAGTGAAAAGAATGTCACATATTTTAATTTCAATGAAAATCCGCGAATATCAAGTTCAATCTAGTAATCCATGAAAATGCACTAAAAATTTGACACACAATTACGTTTTCCCTAAAAAACTTTACCTATCAATATTTGATTGTGAGTGTTTATATAAAAGTGTGTGTTTACTTTAATCATAACAAGTGATTTTCTTTCAACACCATTAGATAGGAAGACTTTTTCATTAAAATTAATCATCAAATTCTTCATGAACTTCTTGATCTTCAATTTTCGTGATATTGATTTTCATTCATGTCTGATAAAATTTACAATGAAATTAAAATTTTATGACCTACTTCAATAAAAAATTCATAGAAAAACTTTTTACACTCATACACAAACACATGGAAAAAATTCGTTTGTTTTCACTAATACAATCAAATTTTTTTCATTGTATGTGTGTAATACTATCAGTGAAAATTATGAATGAAATGAATTGTAAATAACCAGGCGTTTCCATTGAAATGAAGGAAAATTCAATGATTATTTTTTTTTTTATTTTTTTTTTCATTTTTTATTCATCAATGATAAAATATTTTACATAATTTTGATCGCAAGTGGATCAAAAGAGGTATTTAATGAAGAAAGAAATAAAAATATAATCAAAAGAATGTTTTCATTCTCGCGATTAGTAACATAGGTACTGGGTAGTAATTATTATGATAATAAATGCATGTTTATGTTAATATTTTCCAAGTCTCGATACATTTTTTTTTTTGGTTAGTAATAAATACTGATTGTCCGATGAAATGGAATATTTTTTTCTTCCAACAGGTGATTGTGTTTACGTCGGTAATCCCATAAAAAGTGATCCAAGAGAATGGAATTGATGAATTTGGTTGATAAGTCGGGATGTTCTTTGGAAATGCGTGCAAGTAGTCGATTTTTCACCAGTTCAGTGATGTGAATTGATGCACCACGAATTTCAACTTCGTATTCGGAGCCATTTGGTATCAAAATTTCTAAGGAAAATTATTTATTTAATGATTTTATGATGATATTTCGTGAATGGAAATCTCACTTGAATCCAGAATGTCGTTGAGTTGTCGACTGTACTCTAAGGCACCAAAGTAAATCAGTACTTGAGGCACACGATAGTCAGCAAACATTGTGATTGTCTCATTAATATCTGTAAATTCTCCGTAGTCTTGTCCACGGAAACATGCCCAAATATCTCCCTGTCAATGAGATAAAAATTTATTTGTCACTTTATGTAAGAATTTAAGGGAAAATTTTACTTACAATCAATATCTGAGCACGTTTATAGATGCCAACTTTAAGTCCATTGAAAGTGGCTTCATCTCTAAAGCTGGGAAATTCGTCAATGATTAATTGCAGTAACGTTTTAGCTGATTTATTTGCTTTCTTTACACAGTTTATGAATGACCCGTCATATTTGTCCAGTAAAATTCGTCCAGCTTCATGTAAACACGAAACTCGTTCCTTTAAAAGCGGAATTTTTGTCTCGCCATCATCACTTCTGAAAATCTTTTCAACGTCCGTTTCTGTGATTGTGGAATAATATTTGGGATTTGTGATGTCAAATCCTTCTTTTAAGGCACGATTAATGGCAGCACAAAGAGCAAAATATCCAGTTTGATTGTCTACTCGCCATTTGATCGCATCTTCTGGAGTCCAAAAACAAAAGTTCAAAGTATCACACAAAAAAATCCAATCGACTGCAAATTGAGCACCATCACGAGCAACAGATGGATGAAATCCGTTCTGGGAAAAGTTATCAACACAAAGCTCTTTTGTCAATATGCCTTTAAGAACCTGAAAATATTTGAAATTGTAATGAAAAATATTTAATTTTATCTTGTTGTCATGTGCTTTTCGTGCATTTACCTCATCAACAATTTTATCAACACCAGTCTCATTGATTTTCAACCATTTTGCATGTTTGGTAATGTATTCACCGGCCTGCTTTGGTTGTAATCTCATTTCTGTAACAAATTTCCTACCCGCACTTTCTAGCTACGCAATTGATTCCACGACTTTTTTTTCGTCCTCACCTGTTGTTATGATTTTTTTTTCTCTCGTTCATATTTTTGACACATCGATCATGCAGTGTTCAGATTGTCAAATCGTTTACCCGCTTCAATTGTTTTTCCAACGGTCTTTAATTAAGAATTTTTACTAGAACATTTCTTGCCAATTAATTGAAAAATAAAAGACAAATTTAACTTTAATTAAAGAAATATTCAAGAAGTGATTGTGACTCAAGTGAAAAAGATTTTGGTATCACATAAAACATGGAAGACTTTCAAAAAATTGAGAAAATCGGTGAGGGCACATATGGTGTTGTGTATAAGGCACGAAATAAAGTAACCGGACAAATTGTTGCCATGAAAAAAATACGCCTCGAATCTGAGGATGAAGGAATCCCATCAACAGCTATTCGTGAAATTTCTCTGTTAAAGGAATTGAAACATACCAATATCGTTTGTTTGGAAGATGTGATTATGGATGAGAATCGTTTGTATTTAATTTTTGAGTTTTTGTCGATGGATCTCAAAAAATACATGGATTCACTTCCGGCCGACACATACATGGACAAGGAATTGGTTCGTAGTTACATGTATCAAATTACTGCTGCCATGCTCTTTTGTCATCGTCGTCGTGTGCTTCATCGTGATTTGAAACCACAAAATTTGCTGATAAACAAGGAGGGTGTTATCAAAGTCGCTGATTTTGGACTTGGACGATCATTTGGAATTCCTGTTCGTAATTATACACATGAAATTGTGACACTTTGGTATCGTGCCCCCGAAGTTTTGCTTGGAAGTCCTCGTTACTCGTGTCCTGTTGACGTCTGGTCTCTCGGATGTATATTTGCAGAAATGGCAACTCGTAAACCACTGTTTCAGGGTGACTCGGAAATTGATCAACTCTTTCGAATGTTCCGTATCCTTCGCACACCAACAGAAGAAATTTGGCCAGGTGTTACTTCATTGCAAGACTACAAACCAACATTCCCATGCTGGACCACAAATCAATTGGCAAATTCAGTCAAGAATTTAAATGAAGATGGTTTGGATTTATTACAACAGACATTGATTTATGATCCTGTGCATAGAATTTCAGCTAAAGCCATGTTGGAACATCGCTATTTTGAAGGATTTGACAAGAAATTGGTACCAACTGTTTAGGAATTTACTTAGTGCGATAGAATAGGGGAAGGATTTTTATTTCTGTGCGTATCGTAATTCATTGACCATTTGACTAAATAAATATTTCGAGACTCATATCTGTTCATAATACTTGTGTATAAATTAAAATATAAATATATTCATTTCCATTCATAAAAATTTGTTTTATTTCTGTAAACATTCATATTGCAATCACAAATCAAATGTGACTCGTGTTCTCTATGAGTTTCTTCCATTTCAAAGCATTCTACAATTCAGGTTTTTTAATTGTATGCAAATTATGAATATTTACAAGTTCAAACGGTTATTTCGATTCAAATTACCATGATCGTAATCGAAACGTCAAGTGTCAATATTACACCTACACATACTCATACACACACACTTACACATTGAAACATCATAATCTTTTCAAAATCAAGAATCTTAAAATATCATAAAATTTGTTTCGAGAATTTCTAGCCAAAATTTTAGTTTAAATATTACAAAAATGTGCAATTACAGTGATTTAAACAAGTGTCTTTAGTAGTGGAATCGAATAGAGATGAAAAACAACACGTAAAAAGGTGAAATTACATGATATAACATAAAAAATATTACCTAGCTGTATATTTTGTTTTTCCTGGAACTTGCAATTCGTTTCTACGTAACTTTTTGCCTTGATCGACCTCAAAGTAACGATGAAAATGAGCAAATATTTGCAAAAAATATCAATAAATGTGATAGCTGTGAGATAAATTGGAAGGAAAATGTGAAAAATTGTTAATGAAAATGAATTATTAATGAGAAAGTTGAATCTATTTCTCTCATGTACACTTCTTCTTTCTTATGTGAGTGTATACATGTTTGTTACAATTCCGAGAATCAAAACAAATTATTATTATTATGAAAATAATATCCAACACATATGCGTGCAAGAAATGTACACACATATACAGTGAATAGGCGATTTTGTAATAATATAGAAATGCGCAAGAAATATTCCAAATTCACCTGATGCATCTCAGGGGATGATAAAATGTCTGTGTTATTTCAATGAAATTGTATCATCTAATTTTTTTGCGTTACATTGAAAGGGGCCGATTACGAGACATTTCAAACATCTGAATTTGGCTCTTGAAATTGCTTCGAGTGAATAATCGTGCTCATTTCCAAGTTTTTTTCCTCCTTTATACGTATAATTATCGTTTGCATAATGTTAAATGATTATAATTATTATTGGCATGAGGCATTTCTGAATTATAGGTGGTGTGAGCAACAAGGTGCATTCAATGTACAACAATAATAAAGCAGGGCAATGTAATTGCAAATGTTGTAAAAAAAAAGTTCTTCGTTTTCATTCTCGTTCTTGAACTTTTTTAGTATTTTACTTGAAGCATACAAGTGTGTTGCGAGTTAAAATCAAAGAGAAAGAAAAAAAAATGTACATTTTAAAACAATTTCCAAGAACTCTTTCAGCTATACACAGCTCATATGCTATTAATGTGTACGTTAATTTAAATTTTGTTGTTGTTTTTCCTTAGAATTTGCCACAATTTATTTTTATGGCTTTTACATGCACTTTTATTGATTATATTATACATTTGTATTGAAATCTGTAAAAGGAAAAAAGTACGATGTATTTTTTTTTCATTTCAATATTTAGAGGAAGAACATACACTTACATTCAGTCTCAAAAAGGCCTCGATTTTTCATAGTAAACATTTACATGCCACTTTTTGATATGATATTCATTGAAAATCATTAACAAAATAAAATTTTCGGTTTGATTCGAGTAGAGCACCCCTCATTTTGTTATTTTAAGGAAAAAAAAGCAAAACGGATTAAATTAAAGTACGTTTAACATGGAAAATCACTAATTCTGTGTATACCTTGTTTAGAATTACATTGAAAACTGTTTGTAATATGAACTCATTCATGTTTTTGTTAGTACTTATTCAAGTTCATAATGCAGTTAACGATAATTATTATAAAAATATTTATAAAATTTCGTTGAGTAATTGATTGATAAATTCCGTACGAACTTTAAAATACTTTCATTCATTGAGAGACAGAATTTTACTCACACAGATTGCAATTGAAGGCAATGAGGAGAATATTCAGGGAAAATTGCACTAAAGTATACCCTGTTGAAATTTCCTACGAATTTTTTAGGCATAGGTCATATGTCAGATTTGATTCATCGATCAGATTTAAGTCAGATTTCAGCCATAGGTTAGATTTAAGTCAAATTTCAGTCATAGGTTAGATTTAAGTCAGATTTCAGTCATAGGTTAGATTTAAGTCAAATTTCAGTCATGGGTTAGATTTTAGGTATCGTTCGGAGTTCAGCCATCGATCAGATTTCAGTCATAGGATAGATTTAAGTCATATTTCAGTCGTCAATAAAGAATATTCTCCATCTCTCCAACATATTCTCCGTATCTGTACATCATCAAACCCGTCACTTATCCTAGAATTCGTGAATCTCCAAGAAAGTCATTTTTTATTTACTTCAATATAATTATAATTACAGTTAACATTCACTTTACATTTAAATTAAATGAGAGAATGTTACAATTTCTATGAAAACATCAAACAACATCATACAAGTAAATAAACAAAACAAAACACATACTCAAACATATTCACATATGACAACGAAACGACGACTATCACACCAAATGAAATTATAATTTCTTTTCTTTTTCAAATAAAATTTAATACAAAAAAAATACCGTTTATGTGTGTGTTTTTCTGTTTACATATTATTAATATTATTATTATTAAACATCAAATATGTATGTAATTCAATGTGATTTTTATTTTATAATATAATTTCAATTCATTTTTTTGCCAGCTTCGGCAAACATTCATCCAATACACAAAATAAAGTGTATTAATAATATAAAAATAATAATAATAAATGAAAACCTTCTAAATAAATCATTCTGTATTAATAGTTCAAGCCGTAAAGACGTTTCTTGATACATTTTCTCGCATAATATTAGTGTTCAATTTCAAGAATTAGATTTCTTTCTTTTTTCGAGATTTTGAGTGACAGGTCAGTTATTGCCTCTAACACAACACACATATCACTTATCTCTTGCCGGAATTCAAATACCTGCAAAAAAAATAAAAAATATTTCAAAGAAGATAAAAAAAAACTTAAATGAAATATATCATTAAAATACCATAGAAGTGAGAAGACAAGTTGATTTTAGTTTTTATTTAAGAGTGCATTGAAATTAGTTTTGCACATAACATAACCATTTATGTTCAATTTAATATAAAAAAAAATAATAATATTTATCGATTTCTTTCTTTCTTTCATTACAGATATAAGAAAAAAAAAATTAAATACATATTTATTTAAAAATTGTTAAGAAAATAATACAACAAATTAAATATCAGTAGATGAGAAAAACGTTTAAAAACACGAGATGATTTTCTGTGATTAAATAGATGATGATTGTAAAGCAGATTAATAATATTACAGTAATCACTGTATTAAGAGAGCTACTGAAACTTGAAACATAAAATTAAAGTAAGATGCATAGAAATAAAGTGAAGTGTGATGCTGGAACACAACAACAACAATTTACATTGAAAATCATAAGAAAATGTTAAAATAAAAGAGATACAAAAAAAAATTAAATTCACAGTGATTATAAATGCATAAAATTTGAAAAGTAATTTGAAAAAAATTGCATCTAAACATTTAAAAAGAAGACCTCCCATTAAAGACTGATCGGTAGCTTAATTTACACTTAACGATTTAATTTTAACGGTTTTTTTTTTAAATTTCAAATAAAATTATAATAATAATAATTTTTATGACCAAACACAAAACAAATTAAAAAAATTGAATTTAAATTAAGAGTGAAAAAAATTCAAAGTGCACAAAATTTTTAAATTTAAATTTAAATTTAAAGACACAGCCTCAGAACCAACATGGCATCACAATTCCATTTTTATCACAAGTAAGTACTCAAATTTTATGTTATTTTTAAACTTAAATGATTTAAATTCAAATAAAAGTTCATTAGAGGATGCTGATAACATTAAAAACAATCCGTATCTTATCAATTCCGAGAAATTTTGGTTTGGAATTGGAATTCAAGGAATTTAATTGTTATCTCTTTTGCGCTTAGATTTAAGGCCTGCGTAATTTTTGGCCTTAATTCAAAAAAAAAACAATTTTTATCAATTTTTTCGTTAATTTTTTTTAATTTAATTTTTGAGAAACGGCTATAAATAGGATTGAAATGTAAATATAAATAAAAATTTCATTAGAATTAACATTTAAATGAAAACGAAAAAATGAAATTAATCGTAAATCATCTTTTTTTTGGAACTGTGAAAATTTTGAATAAATAAACGTTTAATGAGTTATTTTCCTGAGAACTTTCTTTTTTAAGACAAGGCATGGCGTGAAATTTGTATGAAATTGATGTGTGGAATAATTTTAATTTGAAGCTGATCGTTCACTGAGGCAAATTTTGTTCACGATTCAAGTCCATTTAAGTGAAAAAATGCAAATTTGGACAAAATTCGTTGAAATTTTATTGATTTTAGTCGAAGAAGGTTCAATTGTACGCGTCAAACGATCCAGATGGTCGTCGTATGACCTTGAATACCGTGTTTGAGTCTCGTGTGAATACCAGAATCTGATTTTCTATTGAAAATTGATCGAAAGTCATACCTGAATTGTTGAGTTAGAGGAGTTGAGTTAACTTTTTGATTTTAAGGTCAAATTGGCTCGATCCTTGTCTTTGGTCCTTAATCAGTCTCAATTCTCGTTAAATCACGTGATACAAAAATAAATATTAAGCCAAATACAGATTTTAACCAGATTTGGGTCTCATGTCAGATTTTAGACATCGTACGGGGTTCAGTCATGGATAAGATTCCAGAGATTGGTCAGATTTCGATCAGATTCTAATCAGATTTCAGTCATATCTTATAATTCTAACGTCAAATTGCCTTGATCCTTGTCTTTAGAACCTTAATCGGTCTCAATTCTCGTTAAATCACGTGATACTAAAATAAATATTAGGCTAGATACGGAATTCAAGCCCCCATGGACCGTGTCTATTGAAAACCCGCTCGGTCTCCATCTTCACACGCTAATTCAAAATTTCAATTTAAATTTTCATCTGAAATTTTTACACTTTCAAAGTGTAACAAATGCTATTCCAATGAAAATTCTGCTGGATATAATCAAGCTTGCATTTGTATATGGACATGTCGTTAATATAAAAAAATTCTAAGTATTTCATATTATTATTATTATTTTGATCCATGGCAGTACAAGACATTCTAAAACATTTAATGAAATGAAATGAAATGAAAATTAAAAGTAACAAAAAAAAAACAAATTGTGTGAAATTCAAATTAATTTAATGAGAAGCACATGTGTTTTTTATGAATTTTATACATTTTTTATTTAAAAAAAAAAATGATGATGGCATGGCGCTTTCATATAAAATTAATTTTTCTCATTAGTTCAATATACTTTTACTTGGAAAAATATTATTTATTATGTTTACACTTTTTTTTTGACGTTAAATTTTTTTTTGTTTGTTGTAATAATAATATTAAATTACAGCAAATTTTTCAAGCCAAATCTATTTTTAAGGTAATTTCCTTGTAATTGAACGGTGATAACATTTTGTTAACACCTTTTCCGAGTAATGAATCTAAAATTACTCTCTCATCAATTGAATATGCAAAACTTCATTAGAAGACATTTTTTTCACACATTCATATAGATGATGTTTGTCTTAGAACAAAAAAAATATTAAAAAAATTGAAATGAAGAAGAAGAAGGTGCATTAAATGTCGTTAAGAGGAATTTTAAATTTAATATTCATGGTTGGAGATTCGCGGAAAAATATTCATAGAAGCCTTATTATTTCATCATTCAGAGAAAAAAAAAATATTATTATTATTATTTTTACTATAAAATTACTTTCAAAGGGAGTTTTCTTGTGTTATATGTGAATTTAATGTCAAATAAAAGTTATTTTTATTTTTTTTAAGCTGTCATGTAAAAGGATGGAACATAATATTTGTATTAATAATAATAAAAATTTCGAGGAAAGTAATTGTCTCGTCTCTAATCACATTAAAAATTAAATAAAAATATGAAATTCAATTCAAATATTATGACAAAATCGTGTCTAAGGTACTCCTACTATTGTGAGGTAATTTAACCCTTAAAAGGTATGCTCGTTTTTTTGGTAATCAAACAGAGTCTCGCGAGTCATTTGCGGGACGTTTTTAAAAAACGGTGTCTCTACTTACTTGGTGGACCTTCAACGATTTTCATGGTTTTGGCATAATCAAAAATTAAGTTCAGATTTTAACCCTTAACGGATATATTCGATTTTTTGGGGCACTAAATGCTGAAAATGACTCGGAATGTTGCGTGACCGATTCTACGAATGGAATCTTTGTAGCTTGACACTTAGAGAATAGTTGAAGGGGAAATTTTTTATTAAAAATTGAGTTTTTTGGCCATTTATATAACCAAGAAAAGTTTCGCGGGTCTTTTGCGGGACGTTTTCAGATAATGGCGTTTCTGCTTACTTGGTGAATCTTCAGCCATTTTCTAGCCTCATTCTGGTCAAAAATTGAGTTCTTCGCCCTTTCTCACCAGATTTTTGACTTTAAGGTTCCTTACAAAAGCGATCTATTTCGACTAAGGTTGATCTACATAACGACGACCGTCTGGAATGTTTCTGGAAAAATTCGCTGTGCTTTTCTTGAGATTAATTGAATATTTCACCAAATTTTACTGGATTTCAGGATCAAGAGTCCTGAAATCACCCAGTATAGACATTTTCGATCTCAAATCGAAATTTTTTCAATTCAGATTCCGATTTTCGACATCTTTTCATTTTCAATTATGTACCCATTGAGGGTTAAAATATCATGAAATGTCACATTAATTAAAACAAAAGAACAAATAGTCATATTTTTCTTAGGAAAAACTTAACAAATCCACATAAATACTTTTTTTTTGTGGTTACAATTGTAGAAATCGTGAATTACCTCCCCCTTTTTTTACAATTGTACAATTCTAGCTTGTGTCATTGCAAATTATGATTTTCTGTCATTGTCTGGATTTTTATTTATTTTTTATGAATAATTTACACAGTGAAATGATACAAATTTCTCAATAAAAATGAAATTTAATATATGGGTCGATAAATGTCCAATTAATACAGTGAATTCCCTGAATTGAATCACCCTGCATGTGTTTTCATTTCAATTGAGTTGAGCAAAAATGAAAAAAAAATTGCAGAGCAAACCTTCACACATTGGTGACATGTAAGACGATATCTTCCGTTCCAACTGTTGATTTAGCTCTCTTATCCTAATATTTGCATAACAAGCTGTACAACGCAATCCAATGTAGTCGCGTCGTCACTTTTCAACATTGCGCATTTTATCTTTTTTTTGTTCACTGTGTATCTACGTCGATGTATGAATTAGAACATGCTGGTATAGCAAAATGTACCTTGTACAATTTCAATTTACTTTTATATTTATTTTATAATGTGATAATAAAACTAAAACTTAATAAAATGAAATAAATGTAAGGTATATTGCGCTCATCATCATCATCATCATAATTGAAAGGTATTTTAGTCAGTTGATTTGTGTCGGTCAGTGAACATATCGCAAATAATTTAGATTTTTTTTTCTTGAAATTCAAATTCAACTTCAAACGAAAAAATAAGATTGATTGTATTAATAACACCTTTGAAATAAAAAGAAAAAAAAATTAAAATGAAACAAAAATTACTTGGAATCATAAATTTATTTAAATGACTTGCAGCACATTCGTTATAAGAAGAAAAAAAAGTAAAATTACAAATACAATAAAAGTGGGCGATCACATTGAAAGGATAAAGAAAAAAAACAATTTTAAATGGAATCGAATCAAAACGATTAAATGTCTCAGAATTTTTTTTCTTTTGCATTGTTTTTAAATTAAATTAATAAAATAAAAAAAAAATTGTATCGTATCGTATCACATCCCATCGAATCGTATCTTATCTCAATAAAAATTGTTTTTTTTTTTTAATGTTCCAAGTGATGTTATTGTAAATCTTAAATGCAAATCAAATTTAATTGAATTAAATTGTGTATGAACAAGAAGATTTTTATCATATTCGGAGTAATGTTACATTGAAAAAAAAATTAAAAGTTAAAAAAAATCGTATTGACATGGAACACTGTGCAACAAATTGATGAAAGTCGAACCTGAATTCGAGGGTGATGTTAAATTAGGGAGGGAAAAATTTTGCGATATGTCAAAATAAGAGGTTAAATATGTCAGTATGATATACAGGGGGTTTTTAAATTTGGAATTTTGAAAATAGTGAATAAAAAAGGCTAAGAGAGAGTCAAAAATTGCCAATATGTCTTAAAAATAGTCGAAAAGCGTAATTTGGCCCTCAAAATCATAGCAAAGGATCAGAAAAACCTTGAATTAGAAGTCAAAAATGCTAAGAAATCTCAAAAAAGTCTAATATTAAAAATACCCTGTATGTAAATTTGTTTTATGAAGAAGGTCTCGATTTTAAGAGAAAAAAGAAACGAAAATCTGCCAAATATTTTCGGACCTAGAAACGATTAAATTTTCATAGGTCTAAGTGTCGATTGTGTCTAGTCACCGTAATGGCCAAAATTGAACATTGAATTTTTCAGCTGAACTCACTTGACACTTGAATATGTTTCGATAGTGTCCTATGACGTATTAAGAATTATTTTCAAAGAATTTTATTAAAAAAAAATTGGCTTTAAGCCATTCTGAATTATGAGATTGATAATTTTGCCATCATTGAGTATGGCCGAGTTACCTGCTTAATTTTGACAGTTAATTCTGTATAGATACACATACGAAAACTTCAAAAACTTTGTACGTAAACAGCGATCATCAATCTCCTTACCAAATGAATTTTCGAATGAAATTCAAGGCAAAAGTCAGCCAATGAAATTTTAAGACTGTAAATATCCGAAAAAACCTGAAATTAGCGATCAATTTCATTTTCATTTCAATCAGGTTCCATATTCCTCCAATTTGTTGCACAGTGTGAATTAAAAGCGATCAAAGCAAAAAAAAATGTTATGCTAATTGATTAAAACTGATCTCTTTTAAAATATTATTCGTAAATTTATTGCGAACTCAATTTATCTCAAATTACAAATTTTTTAGTTATCTTTAAACAACATCATAAAAAAAATATAAATCAACTTATCTTAATCGATTAAGCTTAAAATGACTTTAGGAAATCGGAATGTGTGAACAAAAAATAATTCGCGATTCTTTTTAAAAAATATCAATGATTAATTAATGTGTGTGTATCAAGAAACAATAGAAATAAAAGAAAAAGGTAAGCAGATTTAAAAATACTTCACATTTATTGCTAACAAATTTTAATTTTTTTATATGAGAGCATGCACTAACATTTTTTTTATATTGCTTTATAACACCTTAGCCTTTTTTTATAGTTGTAATTTCACAAATCCCATAACCTTTTATTTTAATAATATTAACAAAACTTTATTTGTTTGATGATTTTGTTTGCAAAATAACTTGACACATAGAAACGTGATGTTTATTTAGTGCTTTTTCCCTTAAAATTGCGTATGAATGTTCCGAGAAGTCTCAATTCAGTTTAAAATGACAAAGATAACATGATTAAAATGATTGTGATTCCGGCAGATGATTGTTTTTAGTGTAAAATGAGGTTGATTATTTGCAAACTAATTGTAGAACTGTATTGTTGATAAGAATGAGGAGTTCCTTGAAATGGGGGATTTTTTTAAGAATGATTACAATTAAGGTGAATTATACAGGGCCCTTGTTGTTATGAGACGACAGAAATTTCATGGAATCATTAATTTTAATTTGAACTGCAATTTTTAAACTAAACGTTATTTAACTGTCAATTTGAATTTGAATTTATTTGAAATGACCGTTATTTTATTATTTCCGTTAAAATTCTTGATTTCATGTCAGAAATTTGATACGATTAGGATCAAATTGTACAAAAATTGGATTAATTTTAAATCCAAACACTTCAGACTCTTAAATGGAAAAAAAATTCTCAGGTATTCACTCACTTTGATAAAATGTATTCATTTTGAATATTAATGATAATAATTTCTTATCACAATTCAACAACACTCATGATAAAAGTAATCTTATCAATTTGGTCATACAAATTTCCAGTGAAATTCTTGTTTGTGTCTGTCATGAATCAATAAGTTACATTTCAATTTATAAAATAAAAAAGTAAAAAAGCACAACAATAGACAGGAAATTCCTCGGAAAGGAGTTAATTTTTTTTTTCTTTTATTTTGGAATTAAAAAAAAATCAATTGAAATCTGAATTCAAAGGCAATTTACATTGAAACTGCCTCATTTCAGGGGAACGCCTGATTTTTTTTCTGGTTAATCTGTGTGTTAATTGACCATCAATTACACATAAAATTATAATCTTAAACGGAATCAATCAATTACAAGTAAATTAATCAAAACAACACACTTTGAAATGTAAACAAATGTGTTTCTTGTTATTTTCCACCTTGGCCTTTTATTCCGTAGTCTGAATTGAATATGCAAATATAAATATTACATTTAGGAAAATGTGTGCACATATTGTGTGATATTAACTTAAATTAAACAAAATAAAATAAAGAGAATAAAATTCTGAGCAAATATAAATTATTTTTGGTATCATATACGAGTAATACATGAAAATTTTGTTCAAGACACGCAAACGTTCAACTCCCTCTTTAAACATTTTTTATATTAATAGTATTTATTTATTTATTTTTTCGCAAATGTATATATTTTTCCATCATAGGTAGCTCTTGATATAAATGTTTACCTTACACATATTTCACAAAAATTCATATTTGATCGCGTATATTTTTTTTTTCGGCGGTGTATTCATTTATCACACAAATATTGAAATAATGAGCATACGCGACGTTCTACGAAATAATAGAGTTTAAATGTAAAATATGAATGACATGTATGAATAACCGTGAAATAAATATTATAAGTAAAATAAATCGAAAAAAAGAGTTACCAAGAATTCTAAGAATTAGAATAACGTCGTACATTATTTTAGTAGAGTTCTATTTTATTTATAAAAAGAGTTCACTGTTTAATGTTTGCGCTACTGATTCTCTTTTATGGCCAATGTGTTCTATGTTATAAACGTATCATGTTTATATTCCTAACAAAAAAATAAATAAAAAAAAATTAAGTAGTCATGTCCTTTTATAATAACGATCGAAAAATTACTGAACTAAATTACGCTGTGAAATAGGAATGTGATATACTTTGATTTCGTTACATTTTGAGTGTGTACGAATTTCAATACATATATACAACAAAATTTATACAGAAATTCATACGTAAAACGGTTTGACGTTTATTTTCTATGGATATACATACGGTTACTTTAAAAAATTATATGTAAACAAGAACTTTCAAACTTTTAAGTGTTGTTCAGTTACTGGGTAAGCAGATCAAATTTGACATTTTATTTTGCATAGATTCACATACAGAAATGTCAAAAATTTTGTACGTAATCATGGATTTTCAAACTGTTACCTGCTGACCTAGTTACTTTTGACTTGAAGTATTTTCTGGCTTCTTTATAGTCAAAATGTAAAATTTCTCTATGGAATTTAATCAAATTATGCTCTTATTTTTGGCCTTGATATGAAAATTGATTTTAGAATAACTGATCGAACTTACCTGTACGCTTAAATTGACTAGTAGGCCTGCGTATTAGATGAACAGAAAACTCTCTTTTCATGAAAACTTTTCTTCAGTAAAGACGACAAAAATTGATCTCAATCCATTTCTGTGAAAACCGTGTTGAAATTTATTCGAAATTCCCATGCATTTTTAAAACGTATCCTTACATAAATTTCCCTTAAAATTTCCTCTTTTGTTTGAGCGTTTCTAGTCCTTTATTTTCCACTATTTTTTCGTAGAGATAATGCCAATCGCTAGGAAATAAAAATTTCTCGACAGCTTTATCGATTTACATCGATACGACAAATTTTTCTTGGATTTTTGAACGTGAATATAAAATGATCCAAATCTCATCGGACATGTTTTCCGTTCATAGTGACATTTGACTCAGTTTCGATTTGCATTCAAAAACCCATGAAAAATCCATCGTATTGACTTAAAACGAAAACCTATGTAGATATTTTGATTCTCTATCGATTGGCATGATTTCAACTTAAAAAATAGAGAAAAGCCTAGGACTTGAAAAGACCGAACAAAAATGGAAATTTTAAGGAAAATGAATGAAAAGCGCCGCGGTCTTAAAAATTTGTAGGAATTTCGCCTAATTCGTAAGAAATTTCAATACGGTCCTATGAATGCTTTGAAAACGTAAAGAATTTTTGCTAATCGTGTTCAGGAACCCTTTTAGACTTTTTTTTTTGGGGGGAGAGGGTTGACATATGTATGAAAATCCAACATCGTCAATCAACACAATTTACTTATACAAACATTAAACGTACTGGGGAGTAGCCCCCTTCCCCCATGGTTAAGTGATCCCTTGTAACATACCATTTTCATATCCCTTAAAACGTATACAATACACACTCACTCACATTCCAATCAATCGCTTACTCAGACAATTCATAAACAAATTTCAAGTTGGTATCATGGCCAAAGAGTTTTGAATTACATTTCAAAAAGGAATGTGCAAAATAATAATTTTATATGTTTTTTTTCTGTAAGCGTCTCTTTTGTTGTTGATAAAACTAAAAGAAAAAAAACAAAAAAAAAATAATTTGAAATATATGTTTTTTTTTTCAATATAATGATTGATGACCACAGGCATCATCCACCTTACAACGACCGGTGACTAAGATTAACTTGATGATTGATTGGATCGTCTTCAAATTACATAAAAAATGTTTACAAGTCTATTGAATTGAAATTGACTTGACTTGACTTTCACTTGATTAGATTAAATTAAATTAAAATTTTCTTTTTAAAAGGGATATTTGATATTTTATTTTAGTATAATAAAAGGATGTTACTTAATACGAGTCATCTATTACATTTTAACATTGAACACTTGACTTCATGTTAATTTTATATGAAATGAAATGACTCCTTTTCATTTTACAATTTTATTTTTAAAAAATACTCAAGGAAATGCCAAAATTTGATCAAATCATAAAAATTTGTCTTCATTATCTTTCTCCATCTGGTCCGTTGATGTCGATGATTATTATTATTATTATTTCTGAGTATCATCGAATGATCAACAAACTTCACATTTCATTCTCTTAAATGTAAACAATGTCTAAATGAATGATACACATTTGAAAGACATACACACACACAAAATTCATACCAGACATTCAATTTTTTTTTGTTGTTTTGAAGCATAAAATGTTCTCTTCCATTCTCAATTTCAATGTTTTATTATTTCAACTTTAATTTTTCCCTATCAATGTGCACTCACTCACTGATTTTTGTTTTTTTTTTTTAAATTTTTTGACCTGATCCATTCTCATTTATTTCATTTTTCTTTTAATTTACTGTAAACACATGTCTCTGTGTATAGTGTTTTTGGGTAAAAATTAACACAACACATGCTCAAATGTGAGTATCCAAAAAAAACTACTAAAATAAATGACGGTATTATTCAATGTGTGTACACAAAGTAAAATAAATTCTCATTCATGGTTATTCTACCTACATATAATAATAAAAAAAAAATAATAATAATAATTTAATGTGTTTCATACACACACTCAATCAGTCTTACGCTGAGTTTCTTTGAATTCAGACATATTTGTATCGTGAATCGTGCTTAAAAATAATATAAAAGAATATTTTTTTTTATTTTCATTCTTATTTTGTTATTTAAAAGTATAAAAGTACAAGGAAAATGGTCTAGCATGACATGAAAAATAAATTCTAAAACTATTTCATTGTATATAATGTTAAAAAATTGTATTTGAAATGAAAGTTTTATTAAAATTTTATATAACAAGCTAATTATTGTATTGAAGAAAACACGCAAAAATTTAAAAAAATTATAATAAAAAAGAATAAATTAACATACATAAGCAATATATTTGTATTAAAATAATAAAAAATAGTGCATTTTTAATTAAAGTTACAAAAAAAATCAATAAAATGATTATTGAAACCATTAAAATCAAGTGTTTAAAAAGCATTTAATCGCAAAAAAATGCTTAATCGATATAATTTTACATGAAAATAAAAAAAAAAATACAAATACCACCAAAAAAAATAATAATAAATTTTAGTAAAATAAAGTTAAGGGTTGTTGTCATCGGAGTGTTTTATTATTGTTACTTTTTATATGCACACATTTGTATCTATATGAAAAAATGACACAATATCGCAAAATACCACAACATCATCATAAAAAAAAGTTACTTTGGAATAATTTAATTAACTTTCATAATGGGTAATAATTAGTATTAATATTAAAAGTGATTCAATTCAAGTTAAATTTTATAATGTTTGATGTTTTATTAACATTAACAGTAAATAAAAAAATGAGAAATACTAACCACTGGGCGGTTTAGAAAGTGCATTTCAATGAGACCCGTTTTAATACGAAATTTTAAAAAATCCGCCGTTTTCCGTTTTTTTTTAAATTTGGCCGTTTAGAAACAATTTCAAAAAAATCAGCCATTTTCAAATTTTGGAAAAATCGAACATTTGCACAAAATTTGGGATTTTGGGCTTTTGACCGTTTTCAGACTTTAGAGGCTCTGATATTCAATCCCTAAAAGCCCAATTTCTGAGCTCAATCTCAAATCTAACGAGTTAAAGGTCATTTTAATAAGCTTCTTCATCCAAAAAAGCAAAACGCCAATTTTTCAAAATTTTTAACCGTTTTTAACGGTTTTTAGGCTCTGAATTTCAATCGATGAGCCCATTTACAAAGCTACTGACCAAAAATGGCTAAATACACAATTCTGAGTTCATTTTACTTTTCCAAGGAAAGCATTTTCGGTGTAGAATATTTGACGTTAATTTTCAAAAAATTCCTACAACTTTTCCATACAACGGTTTTGTACAATTGTGACACTGACGGACGGACACATAAACGTCAGTTATAATTGACGAAAAATGGACTTTAAATTAATATTAAAAGTAGAATCAATGAAAACAATGCACGTTAAATATCAAAATATTCTTCATTTTCATATCATTTTTTTCCCATACAAATCCTTCAAAATTGTACTTGTAATGTGAGTGGATGTACTTTAAAATGCATGTCCATTCTCCGAATTTTATTGGTTCTTGATAAAAACATTAGTTTTCCTTGATTGGTTTCATTGAAATGTTAGAAAAACAAAATTACCATGTATTGAAAAATTACTCACACTCCCCTTTCATCATTATTACTTTACCTTACATTGAAAATATGTGTGTGCTTATTTCTCTTTAAAATGATATGTAATTTTTTTTTTCTATTCTTTTTAATTTCATTCATGTTTACAATTATCATTAATAACTAGCATATAACCAATTGCACTTAATAGGGTACTCTGATAAAATTAACAAAGTTACGAACTCATTTTTGGTGAGTAATTGAAATTGTGTTTAAATGACAGATGATATCGATACAAAGAGATAAGATAAGGGAAAATTACGATTCATTTATGGGAATTGACGAAATTTATGAATTTTTTCGTTTATCGTAAGATAATGTCAATTAATTGTAATTGTAAATATTATGGGAATAACATAATTCAATGCATCTGGTTACAATTACGATGAAAAGGAATATTAGAGTGGGTTAATTAGCTAAGAATCTTGAGATACTGACAAAAACATTAAAAAGGTTCTCAAAACAATGAGCTCCATTCTTAAAATCATTAAAATCGAAATCTTGTCAAGTAATTTTGAAGAATTGCGTTTTCAAACTACTTTACTCGATTTCAATATCCAGAATAGTATTTGAAGCGCCGAAAACGTGTATTTAGCTAGTGGCGCCATCTGTTTTGATACGGACAAAGCATATTTCATGGCATCTAGTGGCTAAATCTTTCAAAAGTTTTTGTTAGACATTTTGTGAATAGTTGCCTTTTTCATTTAAGGGTTAATGCGCTCATAAAGCGAGTAGCTCCCTCTATACCGACGCACAGATAGCAAAACCATGACACCTGGTGGCCAAATCTTGAATTGTGAGATTCTAAGAAAATTTTTATCAGAAATTGCGTCTTTAAACATGCTTTTTCAATTTAACCGTGAAGAAACTTCTATTTAAAACGCTTAAGACGCTCATGAAGCTAGCGAGCGAATTTCATGACATGGCTAAACTTGAATCACCGGAATTTTTCGAAAGTTTTTGTTAGGAATTATTTGAAAACTTACGTTTTCCATTTTAGAGACAAAGAAAAAGAATTTGAAGCACCAGAAACGCTCATAGCTCCAGTAGCTCCATCTGTAACTAAACAAAGAGAACAAATTTCATTGACATCTGGTGGCCAAATATTTATAAAAGAATTAAATCTGAAATTTGTATTGCCCCAATCTTAAGCTCTTAGTGCACTCAGAGTTTCGAAATCTTATATCCTGAAATTCTCAGTCTGATGTCCTCAGTCACAAGGCAGAAAATTTAAACCGTTTTAAAAAATATTTTCAGCGCCATCTGGTAGCATTTTTTATTGATTCATATGATCACATAAAAATTCAAAAAAATTGAAATCAAATTTAATTTTACTGACTTTTCAATCAGATTTCTCTCCATCTGATATCTCACAATCTAACACCGAACCCTAATTTGCATAACAATCAACTCACATTTCATTTCACAACACCGGACTTGGTCACATTTTAAAAAGATTACGGCTCTTTAACACGTTATTTTTTTGTTTTGTAATAAAATAAAAACAATAATAGTTTTGCTTCCTTTTCTGTCTTTCCTCTCTCTGTCATTTATTTGTAATATTATTTTTTTTCATTTAACTTTAATTTAATATAACAATTCAATTTAATATCATTTTTAACTCCATATTGTGATTATTTCCTGTGATCGCCCTGAGTAATTGTTTAACTGTGCAAATATTATTTAGAAAATTGCTTATTTTTTTCTAATCAAATAAATTAAAAAAAAATTCTTGTAATTGTAATTTTGCATTGCCTTTTAGTTAGAAACTAGCTCTTGAAACGATTGAAAGTAAAAGGTTTCACTCTTAAAATAATGGTTTTTTAATTGAATTGAAGCACGATTTTATAATAATTTTTTTCATACTAACTGATTTGCATGATTAACGTTTATAATTTTGAATTGTAAATTATAAGTTTAATTTCAACTAACCCTTAATTAATTGAAATTTTATTTTTCCAGACATCAAACGATGCTTAAATCCTCTTTCCTTTTCCTAATTTCCCTATGCCTAGTTGGTCAGATCTGTGGATTTGGACGTAAGTTAAAAAAATAACAACAAGAAATTACTAAATTTATTGTAAAATTTCAAATAAATTTTTGTAGATGTTGATCCAGAAACAATTTATGCATTTGAAAATGAAGTGGATGCAAAAATTGAATGCACATTTAACTTGTCACAAGGTGACGGCCATAATAGTTCGTCCCTTTACTTCAATCAAACCTGTGATAATTCCAATGAATGGACAATTTATGATACGAGTAGTTCAAATGTCGAAATTTTATCTGCAAATAAAATTAGATTTAGCCTTCCGTATAAGCAGTATTCCAAGTGCAAATATGTTTGCATATTGAAAAATGTTTCGCATGTCGCATTTACACAAGTTTTTATTGGTAAGTTTGAATTGAAAGGATTGAAAGGATTGAATGGTTATGAGAAAAGTTAGGGAAGAAAGGTTTTCATATAAATTGAGGTCAATTAGGCCATTTAGGACCAACTTTAAAAGGAATTTTAAGCCCCTAAAAGTATGCAATTCATTCGGCTGCAATTCAAAGCTCCTAAAAGTATGCAATGAACTCCATTTAACTCTAGGCTTTTTATACAAAATTTTTAGCTCTCTCACACTCTCGCTTTTCTCTCACACACGGGCTGATGCCTCACATGAATTTCTCTTGTGACCTCAAAATTAACGTTTTCCAAACAAATTTTCAATTAAATCATTTATCACGATTCAAATTCCATTTTTCAATCCCACAATATTTGAATAAACAATTTCAAAGAGTGTTTATTATTTTTGTATCTAATTGAATTTTAAACTAAACAAAAAAAAACTTTTTTAATTAGAAGTAATAACATTAATTTTATTTAACCTCCAATTAAAATTTCGCGTGAAAATAAGCAGATTAGCAGATTTTTAGACAGTAAAGAGGGATTAATTTTAATTTCAATTTTACAGGAAAAAAATTGGGTAACGTCATTAACTTCAAGTGTCGCAGCATTGATTGGAAGAACATGACATGTGAATTTACAGAAATGGACAACAATCTTCCAATGTCATATCAGTTAATATACCGACTTGATGAGAGAACGAGCAATACAATTTATCAGTGTCCCTTGAAAAACGATTCTAAGAGAGGCAGATATTGCAATGTTTATCCGAATCCACAACATACGAATGAATTTTACAAACCTGATGAATATTTTTTTTTTACATTGAATTCGACTTTTGCTGAGAGAACTGGACTTAAGGGTTATAAAGACCAGGATTTTGACATCGATCACTTAGCTAGTGTGATTCCATTACCACCAACAAATCTCCGTCCAATTCAAGTCGGAACTAACAATGTAACACTGAAATACGATCTCCCATCACACTACGACAATACACGCATAAGATTTGATTACGAAATTTCCGTTAAATCCGAATATTACGAGACATGGAAAGTCATTGACTTGAATTTGACTGAACTTAAACCTGCAATCAAGGAACTCGTCATACCACTTGATCACCCATTCACGGATTACGATATCAGGATGAGAATTAAATCGAGTAAAGCCAATAATACGGATGAAATGTGGTCATCATATGTCATGACAAGAACAAAAACACTGAGTAAAGTGCCTGATCGACCACCCACTTCAACATTTGGTGCCTTTTACATACATGATGACGATAATTTGACGATTTATTGGCAACAATTGAAAAAATATGAAGAGAATGGTGATAAATTTCAATATTTAATTAAAGAAATCCATGGAAATATGACAGCAAAAAGTCAAAAACGGATATCTGCAGAATTTTCACATCTCAAACTCGATGCCAAGCCATATGAATTCAAAATTTGGAGCAGTAACAGAAATGGATCATCACAAAATGCATTGTCAATTTACGTTCCACAAAAACGCAATCTATTAAATGTCAAAATATCCCTCATCCAAACATATAATGACAATAATTACAATTTGACATGGACCGCAAGTGGCCCGGATACACGTGCAATTGAAAAATTTATCATTTTTTCATGTGAATCACGATCAGGGAATCCAAACACGTGTGATGATCAATTGGAATTCCAATACATTGATGGAAGTAAAAATTCGCTTGTGTTTCCAGCAGAACCCAAATTAATTTTCGCCATTGCTGCGTATGATGATGGTAATCGCACAACTGGGATGATCTGGAATGAATGTCGTTCGAATTTGCCTGATTGTAAGAAATTCATATTCATTGAAATAATTAAATTTAATATCAAAAAATTAATTCATAGATATCGGAAAACTGTTACATGCAGAAATCGATCAAACAGAATCCGATCGCTTGGGAGTTAAATGGCGAGTGGATTGTCCTGACAAGTCAATTGTCGTGAAATTTAATATCACAATTTGTCCTGGTGCAGCTTTAAATGAAATTGAATGTAAAACTCATTTCGTGAATGGCGATTCAAGGACATTCCTAATCGAAGGGTTGAAGCCATTCACGTTATACAAAATTCTGATAAGTATGATTTCAACAACAGGTAAACGAGGAGTTGCCTTTGAAGTGCATGAAAAAACATTGGAAACTGGTAACATTTTTTGTTTAAGTTTTAATTTAAAATTCGTTTAATTTAATGATTATTTCAATTCAACAGCGCCATCTGCCGTTCGAAATCTGTCATTCACAAATTTAACGAGTGTTTCCGTGCAACTTGAATGGACCGAACCCAAACACATCAATGGCATTATTCGACATCAACGAATATATTATTACAGTTATGAGCCAGAAGAGGACGCAAAAGATCCAATTTTCAATGAAACGCGTTACATTAAACATCGTCATGAAAAAAATGTTGAAAATAATACAACGACCTTTCTCCTGGATGACTTGAAGAGTTTCACGAGTTATGATGTTTATGTTGTGCCATGCACAGTTGAATGTTCAAAAGACAATGATAGTAGCATATTAAAGTTCAAGACACCAATCGGGAGTCCATCTGCTGTGGCATTACCCAAAGTTGATCAGAAAACGATTTCATGGAGTAAACCGATGCACGTGGGTGGAAATTTGACATTTTATGAACTTAAAATTGAATCAAAGATCAATGGAGGTGAATCGAAGAGTGATGTGTATAGAATGAAAAGTCTTCGATGTAAAATGGAGAAATTGTGTGAAAAGGAAGCAAATGAATATAAAATCTTAGTGAGGGCAGTCAATGTGATAGCATCTGACTTGAATTGGATTCAAAATTATGATCAAGTTTCCAATGAAACGGAAAAATGTGAGACAGATGACGAGCTTTTCGATTTAACTGAATATGAATTGATACCCGGAGAGTGGTCCGAATCACCTTACAGCTGTTATTTTCATAACAGTTTTCACATCATATACAAAATATTTTTTTCCCTCATTATCATGATAATATTCGGAGTCGCATTTTACTTCTCATATTCCAAATTCATTGAAATGAAAAAAATAGAAATTGATTTCCCAGATTCACTCAAGGACGTGTATGATGTTAAAAAGCGAGATTCATTTTTCAAAGCACTATTTTCCAGGAAAAAGCCCGATGAAAGACCAAATGACGGAATTATGTACGAATTTAGTCCAAAAATCCCCGAAAAAGTTCCAAATAATAACGAAATCTATCATAATTTAATGCAACCCGACGATGAAATGACAGAAAATCGTGAAGTAAATGAAACTCTTGAACCCCTCCTCGATTTAAGGGCCACCAACATCAAACTCCTTCCAATTTACGAGGAATCCGTTAACGAAGAACCGCCTTATTTAAATCCCGATTACATGGAAACAAGTCAAAACACTGGAACGTCATACATTCAAATGGAAGCACTGGAAAATAAAAAACAGCAGAATAATGAATCGGGTTATGTGCCATTTAAAAGGGGAATTAAAACGAACAACTATGTTGGAAATGTCCTGGAAATTCAACCGAATGCGAGACATTCAATTAAAGATATGCTCGAAAAGGCAAGTCAATTACAAAAAGAAGAGCTGGGACAACAGACGGCGTTTGAGACGTCATTTCAACATAAAGAACCACCGAATCGACCGGTTTTTAGTGGTAAATTTTAAATTGAATTTCATTGAATTGAAATTAAGGCCATTCCAAATCGTATATTTGTTTCCGTCTGATTTAAAACGGCCTTGAAATCATTTTTTGATCAGAATTCATTTTTTTTTAATTTAAATTTCAGGATACGTCCAAGCAGGATTCACAGGAAAATAAAAAATCATAAAAAATTACAGAACAAAAAATGTGCCTCAAAGTATTGATTTCAAATCAATCAACCAATGAAAACGACGGGTGATGGAAATTTAGTTAAAAATAATCGCGTTAACAAAAGAAAACCAAAAAATAACTAATAAACAAAAAAAGTGCCATGATAGCTTTAATTTATTATAATTATTATTATTTTAAGTATATTTTAACATTAAATATCAGTATTTTCAGTATTTATAAGATTTAAATGAAAAAAAAGTTAAATGTCAAATGAAAGTATAGCACACATGATTGGAAAATGATTGAAAATCATACAAATTATACCAAAAATTGCATTTTAAATTTCAATTTTAACTTAAAAATGAACTTCCTTGTAAATTATTATAAGTAAATGTATGAAATTGAATGTCATGAAAATTAAAATTAAATTAAAAAATAAAAAATAAAATAAATGCCTTAAATGTACTTGTAATTTTTTCATATAAATTTATTTTTCCAGGAAAATGAATGTCAGCATCACTCTAATGAACGCTTTGAAATTTTTTAATTGAAATGAAATTTAATTAATTTTATTTTTTTTTAATTAATTTTATTTGAATAGAAGACGCTCAACTCTTGCAGCCAAAAATGTATTCACAGTGATTTTCACAGCACTTCTCTTTCTTAATCAAGGCAGTTGCTTTGGTGGAAATGGAGTTGTATTTCCTGAAAGGGTTGTTAAGTTAGTGAATAGCTCAGTAGATGTAATTTGTACAATAGATTTAGCGCAGACAGCTGGTCGTGATAGTTCGCATCTCTCATTTGAGGGTCAAGGCAAGACAAAAATTCCACAAAATCAGATTTCGGTAAAAAAATTTACATTTATATTTTTTCTTTACACATCAAATATTTAAATTTCATCATTTTCACAGATACTCAATTCAACGTCAATTAAATGGCATCTGTCACGTGCAACTGAAAATGACACAAAACGTTATCAATGTCTCTTGGATGGAGAAGGCGTTGGCGTGACAAATTTATATATTGGCTATAAACCCACAAATGTAACAGATTTTAAATGCCGTTCCGATAACTGGCAAAATATGACATGCAAATTCACGAAACCATATAATCCCATTCCGACAGAATACCAATTAACGTACATCACGAATATTGCAATTCATTACAAGTACAATTGTAGTTCT
>LN483686.1:14595-171615 GCA_900002565.1 Culicoides sonorensis | reverse complement strand
AATCAATTAGATCCAGTTATTGTGGTTCAGCCTAAAACAGAAGGCGAGATTTTGACATGTGATTGGGTTGAGAAATGTGATAATATAATAGGCATAGGAGCAAGTAATGGAATGATTAGTGTGTATGATTTGCGAAACAGTCAAAAAAAACTTGTTGAATTGAAAACAGGAAACGAGTTAGCTGTACGGAAAATTAAATTTTCACCTTGGAACTCCACAGTTTTAGCTTCTGTTGGTTATGATTCCATTACACGAGTTTGGGATTATAACAATCCAAAAGAACCGCTAAATGCTATATGTCAGCACAAAGATTGCGTGTTCGGAGTTGATTGGGATCCATTTGAAGAAAAGAGATTGGTTGATTGTGGTTGGGATTCGATTATGAGTGTATTTGATGTGAAAAAGAATAAGTGAATGCTAAATATTTGTTTTTTTTGATAAATTTTCTTTTCTATGTATTCTAAATTTAACGATTCAACCACGTGGTCACTAATGTCGATTCAAATTAGAAATAACCGCTCTTTTTATTCAGCAATTAAACTATGCAATGAAAATGCATTTTGTAGAAATATTTGAGCAGTCACTATCCTCTTTTTTATTTATTTATTTATCATCGTTCCATTTTGTGAGGAAACAAGATAATAAAATTAATTAAAATACTACAACTTACGCTACAATACAACCTATTTCAATATTGTAAACTTAAGTTTATAAATTTGCAGAATACCAGTTTATATCGTGACATCGGTTGATTAACATCGTTTAAAAATATTCGGAAATAAAGAAAATTAATTTGTTTGTTTAGGAAAAAAACTTTTTGAGGAGAGAATAAGAATGTTCAAGAATATTGTAAAGCCGGGTTCGATACCTTCGATTGCAGGTCGAAAATATCAAAGTGCGGTTGCTCCTAAGCAAGGACGTTATCATGAGGAAAAATTATCATTGCCCAATAATATCGATCCAAATGAAGCTACTCGTTTTTCAACTCAACGTTCTCGGGAATTGAATTCAAGTTCAATTCTTACACATCATTCCAATTTTGTTGATGGTAATAAAATGGATCGTCTTGATATTACTTTGGATAACTCTTCGAGTAAGATCGGTGATCCTCATGTAAAATATTACGACTCACATAATGCTGTCTCTCTCAACTCTGTCATGCAATCTAATGTACCACAACCATTTGGAGGTCTTCATAATTATGCCATTTCTCAAGCAATGCCTGGAGGTGGTGTTATGTCTCTGGACAAATATCAAGCGGGATATATGCAGGGAACTCATTATACAACTCTTCGTCAAGAATTTCGTAAGAATTGGCATCAGTATGATGATGGAGCTGGGATTAACTCAGGTATGACATCAGGTTCTGTCTTGCTGCATAAAGTTTTATTAGCTAAATTGTCGCCTGCTCAATTGAATAATGTTCGATATTATTCTAGCCAAGGACAAAAAAATAAAACAATAACAAATGATGAAAGTAGTAGTAGAAGTGATGCTGCCACAAATGCTAAACCAAATGAGAAACCAGAAGATACGAAACCCTTGACTAAGCGAGATCAACTTAAACGTGCAATCAAAGAATATGGATCTACTGTGATTGTTTTTCATATTGGCATTTCTTTGATGTCCTTAGGAAGTTTCTATCTTCTGGTCTCAAGTGGTTTAGATGTGGCTGCTCTTTTGGATAAACTTGGCGTTTCGGCTGAAGCTAGTGGGAAAATAATGCAGGGTGCAAGCACATTTGTCATAGCTTATGCAGTTCACAAAATATTTGCACCAGTACGCATCTCTATCACATTATTTAGTACACCCTTTATTGTTAGGTATTTACGTTTAAAAGGCATTTTAAAACCACCAACTCCAAAATAAGCATTTAATTAACATACAATCATATGTTTAAATTTGATTGGCCTTTAATCACGTACAAAAATCATTAAAAAATTGTCAAAATAAAAATTGATTTCTAGAAAAAAACCGGTTTGTCGTTATTTTTAAACTTATATCCATACACTTGAGATGACTTTGCATTGGACCTCAGACAATAATAAATGTTATTGCAATCTTAATTTTACGATTTCTTTCAACTTTTTGTATAATGGTCACAAATGAAGTCAGAGATCAATGTGCAGAATTTGACTAAAACGTGATCAACTCATGAAACTAAGCTAACATAGGGAACTTTTATATTGGACATTTTTTTTGAAAATTAACTTTCTTGATTATCTCAAATTCAAAATACATTTAATAAATGCTATTACAGCAAATACCATTAAAATTATAAGAACCAAAAGCATCCAATCAATCATAAAGTTCCCTAAGGTGAATTAATTTAAACTTGGTCAAAAAAATTAATGAATGGAAATTTTTATTCTTTTTTATATGACAAACAAACAAATTTAAATAAAGATGATCATTCTTAATTTTTTAAAATATTTTTTTTATGTATAGCAATAGAAACTTTCTAATTTAATCAAAAATACGCAAAAAGCGACGATAAATTGATAAAAATAGACTTCGTGATAACTTCCTCGTTCAAATATTTGTCTTGTAACATTTTTTAACATGATTGAATGATTTCAAGTGCAAGATTGTGACTTATCAAAAGCTCTTGAGATAGATAAATGAATAGTCATATTTCATCAGAAACTTTATTCAAGAGTAGGATTATTAACATATGACAATGTAACGAATTGCGACTCTAAATAAAAAGGTGCTTAAATTTTTATTTTCTAGCCCTTTTACATTTTTACTGTTCAACGTCCTTGTCTAGACAATAAATTAAATATAAAGTCATAATGCATCAATTAGCAAATAATTTAATCGGCTGATATATTAATTGACCTTCAAACGTATAAGTTGTGATAATTGCGTTTCATAAGATAAAATTGTGGTAGGTCAAGGAATGGATGTTTAAAAAAACTTTTTGTAACTTCACTACGATAACATTTTTTATTACTTTTCATAATAAGTTCAATTATTTGATCTAATTTTTTTTTTTATTAATTTTGAATTTTAAACTGTCGAAAGTTTACATAATTCTGTTTTTTTTTATGTCCAATTAACATTTCATTATTTGTCTTAATTTTACAAACTATTGCTCATATTTTATCTACAATATAATTTTTGGGAAAATAAATGCAGGCGAAAAAACAAAAAAATGCAACCAAAAATATGTGAACCCGATTATTTTTTTGCAAGGTAAACTTTACAATCGTCATAATTTTTACAGTCTAGCATGTGCTCGTTTTTGTTGTTTGAAGATGCTGTTAATGTTGGCAAAGACATCGCTTGCACTTTTCGCAGCATCAACTTTGAAATGTAATCCCTGTAAAGCATAATATTCAGCCAATGGTTTTGTTTGCTTGTGATATGCTTCAAGACGTTTCTTAAGAGCTTCAGCATTGTCGTCACTGCGTCGAATGAGTGGCTCGCCTGTGACATCGTCTTTCATTGGGTTTCTTGGTGGATGGAATTCTTCGTGATATGATCGACCAGATGGTTGATGAATGAGTCGTCCAGTGATTCGTCGTACCAACAAACTATCATCAATGCTAAATTCAACGACAGCATCTAAGGGTGTCTTTCTCTTCTCAAGCAAATTATCAAGTTTCTCGGCTTGAACAATAGTTCTTGGAAATCCATCAAGCAAAAATCCATTTTTACATTCGGGTTTATCCAAATTACTATCAATCATGTCAACGACAAGATCATCCGATACTAATTTCCCTTCATCCATGATTTTTTTTAGCTGTGCGCCGAGTTTTGAGCCTTTGGATATCTCCTCACGTAACATATCACCTGTACTCAAATGGCAGACACAATATTTCTCTTTGAGTAATGGAGCTTGAGTGCCTTTACCACTGCCTATAATAAAATAAAAAAAAAAAAACAAAATTATTACGTAAACAATTGAATCAAAGTTCATGTGTTTTGATTTACATACCTGGAGGTCCAAGTAAGATGGCATTAATACCAACTTCCTCATTTTCTGGCATCATGGTTTTTGGTTGAGCTGCAGGCATTTTGATTTCGTTTCTTTCAAGCTACCACAAAACTGCAATCAAATTATTAGAAAAGAATTACTTTAAATTTTAATCTTATCATATTGTTTTGAAGGTTAAATAAAATGTTTCACGTAAAATTTTCATTTCCAAAATATGTGCTTCAGAATTAATTTTAATACAACATTTAAGTTGTATTGAAACAAAACAATGTTTATTTTTCAGTAAATGTGTAAATAATATGGTCATTAATTAATATTTACCTAAAAATTAACTAATTTATCGGATGAAAAGCGTGACACGTCTCAGGGACACTCTCCAATGATCCAAGTGCCAATTCGTAAGTTAAATGTCAAAATTTGACGTCGATTCGAACTATTTTTATTTTCTACTCGAAAATTTGAAAGGTATTGCAATGCCCTCTATCTTACTGAACGGCATACGGTGAAATAATAATAACAACAATAATTTCTCGGATAAAATTCAGTATTTTTCTAAAATCCAAACATAACACATCGCGCGAATTTTTTGTGTGAATTGTTGTTGTGTATTCACTTTTATCCAATTATTTCCAATTAAAATTAGCCAATTCATCTGAAATTATTGCATTTAAATTGTATAAAACGTGATAAAAGTTAAATTTGGGGTGTGAAAAATACAAATTGCAAGGTTAAAAGTGCATAAAAGCCCAAATTCTATCTGAAAATTGTAAAAACATGAAAAACTAGTTCAAAGAAGAAACATAAAAAAAATTAACATTCATTTTTATGTGCCAAAGTAACAAAATCTACATAATATATGTTGGATTAAAGACATTTAAAAAACATGAATTAACGTTATTTAAAGGTGTAAAATTTGTATATCACAATTCTGATATTCGATTTTTATTAGTTCACTGGAGCAAGTCAACAGGTAAGAAATTGATATTAAATTTGAACTTGAATTTGGTCACTTTGGTTATGCCTGGGAACGACCTCTAAAATTTGATATTTGTGTATAATTTTCATGCGATTGTTGCGAGGAATATTTTTGCATGGAGAAACAAAACATAAAAATCCATATTTTTCCGTATTATCATATCTGGTGTATCTAGTGAACTATATTCTGTTGTCTGATGATGTTATTATGTGGTATATTATTTAATTTGATCTAGTTTTCATGATCGTTGGTATTGTGCTTCCTTCCTGGTGTTTTGGTTAATCAATCGTTTGAATTGAAAGTTTATGTGAGTGAAGTGCTGTACAATTTTTTTGGTAAAAGTATATTTGAATGCTTGATCAATTATTCGATAAATTTTGATTGAATGTTGAATATTTTAAAGAGGAATGAAAGGCGAATTCATTTGGAAAATGGATTAATATCGATGTCAAGATCCGTTTAATCAATCAATGATTGAGATGAGTTCCTCATGAAACTTTTAATCCTGATTGATAGAGAAGACAGTTGAGCTTAAGAAAGTAGGCGGATATTGATATGTTTGCCCTTAAAACTCACAAATCTCATTAATCATCATAACCTTTTGAACCCTTTGTTCTGTTTTTCAATAACACGACGTTAGCATAAAAATACATCATCTTGCATCTCACAAAAGAACAGAAAAAGAAAATCCAATAAAACAGGAAGTACTTGTGGTGGCATTTTTTATGCATCTTTTTCTTTTTTCTATTTGTTATTTCAGCATATTTCACACTTGACTCACTCTCAAGTGTTCTATCATCAACGACACATATTTAATTTTGCGATTTTATTCACAATAAAATCTCACTCTAGGAAATTAAGCAAAATCTGATTCTAAATTATGTTTTTCTTTGCATATTATTTGTGCTAAATTTAAACATTTACTTGTCGCATGGCACCATGCCGGGATGAAAAGTATTTAGACAAGTACAGACAAAAAAAAACATATTTATATTTATTTATTTATTGTTCTTTTAACTTAGATGTGTCTTGAGACTTGCAAGAGTTACAAAAAGTTCTTATGATTTTAAAAATAATTTTTACATATTTGTTGACGAGTTATTAAACGCATTCCAACGAAATGTAATTATAGTTTCAATTTTTCATAATCATAGACTGTTGCTAGAAATAATAGAGATTTTGAACACTGGACGATTTTACGGTTTTTTTTTAAATTTTGAGCTCAGAACAAGTCATTCAACATAATAAGGTAAAAACTGCACTAAGAATATCAAAATATATTTTATTTAAGAACATCAATTTAAATATGAGTTAGTATGTTAATTCTTCTTTCTCTTAGTTGAAATGAAACATTTGTTCTAATTTTGATAATTGAATTTTTTTCCAGTCAATGACCGTTACTTCTCAAGATGTTTCTCGTTTTTTTTTTGGGTTTCATTGTATGTGAATATTTCTCATTAACCATCAAAACTTAAACAACAATTGCTTTGATTCATGATTATTATTCAAGTTCAATATCACGACCCTTTCCAATCACTTTCTACCATCTATGTAAATTTAAATACAACAATTTTGGCTCCAAACTATAGAAATTGAACAACACAAATCGACAATGACCTTTTTAATATTAAAATAAACAAACATGATGTTAACGATACCTGTTAACTGGCATCAGCCAAAAACAAAATGTTTTCACTTTCATCAGCTGTGTCTTCTAAATTTCTTAGGCGTTTATTTATTGTTGACCATAACAATATCATAAATTTTATTGCCTAATTTAAATTTCAAACACATCACAATAATAATAAAAGTTAAAAAAAAAGTAAGAGTAACAACTTTTTTATTCGGCCGTTTAATTTATTTATTTATCATATTTTGTTAGTTTAACTAGATTTAACAATGAATTTTTTTATAAGAGTGTTAACAATACAAATTGAAGATCTGATACTACTGGACAATCATAATTGGTGTGCATCAACCGTAATAAATTGATGCTGCGTGAAATATTAAATTTAAAGACTAAACAAACAACAACAATAGGAATAGCATGAAACTATTAGGCAGTTAATTAATTAAAATAAAATCATGTGAAATTTTTGAAGATTATGAAACGTTCCATGCTGGTCATAAACTGCCTTAATTATAAAAGTTACTGAAAACTCATGATAATTTCAAATCAAAATCGTTTTTTCATGATATTTTATCACAAATAGAAACAAAAAAATTGAAAGTGAAATCAATTATTGAATTTTAATGGAGTAAATTATGCATTTTTTGATACAATTTTTGTATTTTTTTTATTGTTTCAGCTCATCAATAACAAAACTACGGCTATGATGTAAGTCAGAAAGGTATTCAAGTAAAACAAAGCAATAAAGCTGATAAAATTAATAATAAAAAGACACGATTAAAATTGGATTAAAATAAAAAAATTATAGAAATCATGATGGATTCCAAACAGGAACAAGGTACTTTTTTAAATTTTTTTCATATTTTCGGTTTAAATTTTAAAGTTTTCATTTTTAGATCTTGTTCAATCAACACAAGCTCTAGAGATTTCTGGCAGTACCAATAGTGGTAGCATTTATGACAAATCACTTCCCAGCTCATATCGTGAAGGTAGTGATAGCGGTGTTGAAGCATCAGGTCCAAGTCTGATGAGAGAACTCAGTAATAACAGTAATGATTATGCGAGTAGTGGAATTGGAATTCCAACAGATAATGAAAATGGGAATACAACAACAACAACTACATCATGTACTTCTAGTATGATCAGTTGTTCATCTGACTTTCCAACTGAAGATACAATTATTAAAGTTTCGGATAGTTGTGTGAATGCAGAATGTGCAAGTGAGGGTGGTAGTGAAAGTTCATCAATTGCCAACATGTTAGATAGTTCAGAGAAGAAATTTGTTTGCCCGATATCAAATGGAACAATGACATTAACACGTAAACGCTTGAATTTCAAAGACAATGATCGAAGGCACACAATAACGGCAGGACCCAATTTATTAACACTTGCCAGAGCAAGATCTCGTGATAAGGGTGCTTCAAATGGTGTTGCTCAAAAACAAGTTGAAAATACTGGAAAAGGAAGTTCAAGTTTAACACGAACAACTTCCATGTCTCGTAATTCTAGTAGTGTGCGAACGCCAGGTACGCCTACAAATGAAGATGGTCGATGGCCATCAAATGTTGGTCGATCAACACTTCGTGCTAGTTCTGTTACTCCACTTACTTCGGCTCTAGCAACTCTACCAAGACGTCGTCGTGGTATTGATGAAGATTGTTCCAGACCTGTTTCACGAAGTAGTAGCATTAATCGAGATCCCATGAGCATTTCCATGAGTGGACGAATTCCAAAAGCACCTAGTTTCAGATCCAAACAAATACAAAAAACAAAAATTTATCATGAGACTGGTATGCAAACTGCTTTGACCGGAGATGATTTGGAACGTGCAATCACTTCTGGTACAAAGGTAGATGTCAATGTTGAGAGGCCTGTCATTGAAACAAAGACCAAAGAAACACAATCTGATATTCGCGATAGAGAATTCGAAAGACTTGAAAATAAATTAAAGGAAGTGATGAGAGAAAATGAAATGAAAACACTTCGAATACAAGAATTGGAAGTTCAAACAGCCAAAGAAAAGGAGACTCGTCAAATTTTAGACAAACAAATTCAAGATCATTCAAGTAAATTGTTATCGATCTTGGAACCATATCAGACTTCCAATTCAAGCCAATCTGGAGATGATTCCATGTCATACACAGATATCTTAGTTGTACTTGAAATGCAACTCAAATCTAATGAGAAAATCATTCGAAAACAACAAGAAGAAATTAAACGCTTACAAAATACTTGTTGTGCATTACATCAAGACTTGGAAAAATCTTTCACAGTTCAACAAAACCTCGTTAAACAGAAACGTGAACTTGAGGAAGAGTCAAGTGAGCTTCATGAGTTTTTGCAGGCCGAAAAAATTGCCTTTGTTGATGCACTTAAAGAGTCTGAAAATGAAGTGAGTGCGATTCGTGAAGAACTTGCTCAAAAAACTACAGATCTGGAAAAGCAACAAGAGGAAGTAAGACATCTTGTACGGGTTAACGAACAACGACGTCAAGAACTTATTGGAATGCAAGCTAAATTATGTGGACTAGAAAATCGAAGCAAAGATCTTTTGTGTCAACAAAGTACTGCTGTATCTGATGCTTCCTGTGCTCTAGCTGACTTGAGTGCTCGTCTAGACAATTTGGTGGAATCCTTATTGAAATCATATGAAATATCTGAACAGGAATTGGGAGAATATGGTGCAGAGTTAATAAACGAATCACCATCTGTATCACCAACCCAACAACGAAATCAAAGTTTCTTAACAGCCGTTGTAAATGCCATCAAAAGTGCTGCTACAAGTGCTCGTCAAAGTGTTCAAAGTAAACATACAAATGGAGCTGATGGTAATTCACTTACAAATTCATCAATTCATAAATTTTTAATTAACTTTTTGATTTCAGATAAATCAGATTCAACAGAAATGCTCGATTCCGAAACTGAACCATGCCTCATGATGGAAAATGTCCTTGAAGATGTTCAAATGCCAGATTCACACTCGCAAAATCTAGTCTCGACAAGTCAAATTATGCTCTCGCACATTGAAATGCCAGCTGAAATGTATCGTCAAGATGATTCACTCAATAATTTATCTGAAGCCATAGCTAATCGTCAACAATTGGAATTACACGCAGCAAACAGTATTCGTCCAGCTGTCGATGACCTAAGTCCCGTTTCGAATGACTCAATTTTAGATCAACCGTCAATCAGTGAATTTTGTACGGCACATGCACTTGTTGATCAAGTCCTCGAAATTGATTGCCTTGTTACAAAATTACTAAAAGTTTTGAGAATTGTGCAGATGAATAGTGATTGTTGGATACAGGAATTACTCGCAGAAAAGTAAGAAACCCAAAAGAACTAATTTAAATGTCATTATTTACATCTTGTTTATTTAAAGGGAAAAATTGGAGATGTCTGATAACAATGAAGTACAGATGAATGAAGTAGAAAAAGAAAATTTACAATTAAAGGCTGAATTAAAAGACATTTCATCTCAACTACTTCAAAAGAACACAGATTTGGTCAATTGCAAATTTGATCTTCAACGACATCGCTTGGAAATTGACGTGAGTGTATAAATTTTTAACTCTGAATTTTATAATCATTTCATTTTATTTTCAATAGAAATTGAATCAGGATGTCTGTAGTTTAAGTACTCTTTGTAGTCAAAAATCACTAAACAAGGAGGATACAAAATCAGAGGATTCTGTAAGAATAATACCGATATTATGAGAATTAAAAATAAATTCTTTTTTTTTAATTCAGTCAAATCTCGTTAACACTCCTGATTGGAAACAAGCCATCCTAGAAGCAAAACGTCAATATGAGGCCATAGATCAAGCGCTTGAAATTCTTCATTCAGTACAAACCGTGGTCGAGCAATGCCCTGCTTTGAAAGCCCTTCAACAAAATTTAGAAGCGACCAACTTTCAAGGAGCTACTTCTTTACCACTTTTAAACGCAGTATTAGTAGCATCAGTTAACAATGCCAATTACTGCAAAGATTTAAATGCAAATCCAAATAACAACAATAATGGAAATAACAGTAATAATAATGATAATGGAAACTCAAGCCCATCAAAAATACAACTCAGTCCGGTTCATGATCAAGCGATCGACTCAACAGCATAAATGACTCAATTTTTATCACTATTTATTTTTAAGTTAGTTATACATTTATTTTTGCCTTTGGTTGTGTTCCATATTTACACTCATTAGATGTAAAAGCACTGATTTATACAATTATATTCTACTTATCTCTTGTCCACAGCTTTGATAGCATATCATTTGATTTGACATTAATAGTCATGTAAGAGAAACCTGAATCAAAACTTATTGATATTAATTTTGTGTGTTACATTTTTTTTTTACATTTCCTAAATAAAAATAATCTCATTATAAGCTAATTATAGAAATAATTAAATTGTGACAAAATTTATGATAATTTTAAGAAAATTCATGTCAAAATGGTACAAATTATTTGATCTTCACCCCAAAAAAATTTATTGAAAATCTCTTGCCGTTTTTTTTTTAATTGAATAAAATAATACGGAAATTTCACTAACACGATAAATAATTCCTTCCCAAAATCTTGCCTAATACGTGAACAATGAAATGACAACAAAAAGACTTTTTAAATTTTTAATATTAAACAAAATAAGAATCACAGCTCATTAAAAATTAAAAAAATTCCCAATTATTAATTAAAATTAATATTAAAGAGCTTACTACAAAATATCAATTATTTTTAATTCGAATACAATTTTGAATTGAAATTTGAAATGACACGTCCGGAAAGACACTTAATGTGTCTGTTCAATGAAAAAAAATGAATATGAGACTTTAATTTTATTAAATTGCTGTAATTAATAAGCCTTTCAATTAAATTCGTTTTATTTTACATATGAAAAGAGGAAAATTGATTGAAATTAGATAGAAAAATAAAATGAAATGAAAGATTTAAATAGAAAAGTGTTGGTTAGATAGTTAATTTATTTAGGAAGAGAGGAAATTATGTAGAGAGAAGTTAATTTTGATTGAAAAAATATTTCAATAAATTGATGCAGTTAAATTTTAAATAAATATTTGAAATGGTGACTTTTATTTTGTAAATTACTTTGAATGCAAGGGAAGTACTATAATTGCCTTTAAAATCATACACTGTAAGTTGAAAACGCCTCATGGATCTTTTGCCAGGTGCTTACGGAGCGTTTAAAGGTTTCTAGCTGGTCTTTTGAAAAATTGCGAGTATTGTGGTCACTGCGGGTGGTTTGCGGGACAATTTCATTAAGCAGAGTGACTTTTGCTTGAACCAGTATAAAATTAATTGTTTCTGTTCAAAATTATTATTTAATTCTTAATATTTTACAACCTCCCACATTTTATGTTTTTATTTTAATGTATTTTAAAGTGCACTTAAACTGATTTTCACGTTGTTACATGAATAATTTTGGTTTGGTAGATCATCCAAAAAGCAAAACTAAAATTTTAATTGTATTTCGTTTGAAATAACGTCATTCAATTTAATGGCTCATAAATTTAGTTCTTTGCTTCAGTCATTTTTGTCACATTAATTTCTGAATTTAATCTCAAATTCAAAAAAAAAACTTCCTGTTACAATAAAACTATTTTTTATTTCATTACAGATAAAAGGAAGAGAGATTATAACCGTTTACAAAAAATGTTTAAAAAAAATAAGCAAACATCTCTCACATTCATGAGTTTCATTTTAAGAAAAATCAGAAACCAGCTGTAAAAGATTTCGTTTTTGGAAAACAAAAATAATTTTATATTCTCAACTATATTTTTGTTTATATTCCGTCATACATTGTTATCATGACTCAAAATATAAACACAAGTAGAAATAAGTGAAATGAAAATTCAACGTATTGTTTATTTTAAATTTGAAAAAAAAAATTGTTTATAATTCTGTAGGAACATTATTTTTCATATAAACAATCAAGTGAATGAACCAAGGTGTTTCATCAATTCGGTTCTTTTCGAATCAAGCTCTAAAATCAAAATGAAATCCCGAAGAATTTTCCATTAATATGACGTCCAATGAAAATGTTATTGACCTTCGACAACAAAACTGAAATAAAAAGAGTCATTTTTTGATATTCCATGAACCTTTCCTGGTCTGAGTGATCATGATTTATTATTATTATTTTAATTCTCAGCATGTACTCATGATAAACAGAAAAAAATCAAATTGCATCTCCCGTTGTGCATGGAAAAATAACTGGAGCGCATTCTATAAATAAATTTTATACTACATTGCATTATTTTCATATTTGTGTGTGTGTGTAAAATTTTCCATGAATCCATGAATGAATTAAAAATATAGCACAAACAATATTTGTCACCAAAAGTGATAACATTTCATCTTGAGATACAATTTACCTTGACTCCAAAGATTTTTTGTGTTTTGATGTTAAAATAAAAAAATATCATTAAAAACAATAAATATTCCAGTTAATGAGGAAGAAAAAATTTCTGGAACTGTCAAATAGCAACCTGTGAATGGAAATTTTCATTGTCGTCTCTTTCAAATTTTATTGACCTTTTTTTACAATGTCTTGAGAAAATCATCGTAGGATGGTGTCATTTTTTTATAAAACAAATGAAAGATTTTAAATAAAAAACGATGAAGGCTTTGACCGTAACTCATTAAAATAATAATTGATTGTCTTGAGTTTTCTTTTCGATCAGCATGAAATTTATTTTTTTTACAATTTTATTTATTTTTATATTTTTTTGAAGACAAAACGAAAAAAAATTGCATTTTTATTAATATTTATAATAAAAAAGACATGATTTTTTTTAAACAGCTATAAGATGTAGCAAAAAATAACATATAAATTATATCATTTATTTTTTTTCCTATTTTCTTTTTCTTTGAAACATATACGAAGAAAACAATGATATGACACAAAAATTAAAAAGAAGAAGAAAAAAATAAAAATTATCATAAAGTGGTTTATTATTTTCTCGTGTTTCAACTACATTTCATCAATATTATTATGGTGTCCATGATTTGTATTAAAGTATTCCATATCAATTTAACACAAAGTCTGTTCAGATGCTCAGTTCAAATTTATTGATTGGTTTCATAAGATCATTCATATTATGAAATTAACCAGGCGTCTCCATCACATACGATCATTGGCCATTTAATGCATTTTGCTCATCAAATTCATATTAATTTTTCCATAATTCTTATACTTAATTCACAATACAATTAATTTCCACAATTGTATAGACAAAAAAACGTGACATCTCCAACTTGTTTATATCTGTTTCATTAAAAATGTAAGTGGATGATATATGAAATGATCTTCACACATTTAATATGTGTGTATTTATGTTGGAAATGAATTATAAATTGTATACATTTTCACATTTTTTTTTTGAATTTGAATGAGAGTGATTTTCGCAGGGAATCAGCTTGCCGATATTGGCATCTGGGCATGCACAATGGACCCGTCTGTAGGCCTGAGTGCTGTTTCTCTTCTGAGACTGCCCTAGAAATCTTGACTTCCAATTTTGAGGCTCAAGAATGATGTTAGTTCTGACATGTACAAATCACTGACGAGTGCAGTCGAGTAATATGTTCTCTGGAAGAACAGGTTCCTGACTTTCATTCACAAGAGGCCTATTACAGGACACACTCAGGTTAAATTCAGCATTGAGTTCATTTCAGTTTGCTTTACTGCAGTTAAGTGTTCGGCGATATCATGATAAACATCAGCGTCAATACATATAAAATTATTTTGAAAAAAACGACAAAGAAAAAAAATCACACATCATTATAAAATTTTCATATAAAAAATGATAGAACATCAAGACGACACCACCATACGCTAATTGGATATAAATTGAAAGACTTTTTCATAAATTCAGTTTTATAAGAACTGTTACGGCTTTAACAGTCTAGTCTCGATTTTCGTCTTCCACGGGCTTGACAATAATAATTATAAATTTTTTAAATTAAATTTATATTTTTTTTAAATTTTATTTTATACAAAATATTATAATGTCGGTAAGTTAAAAAAAAATTTCAGAAAAATCAGGAAATTTTGAATTGAAATCGAATAACATATCGATTCAAAGATGATGTGTAATTTTAATTTAATATGAAATCAAAAAAAAACCTACAATTGTTAGCATTAATAATATTACAACAGATTTTCAATAGTTTCAAAGTCATTAAAAATTATCATGAAATCATGAAAGCTGTTTTACAGATGTTTTTTTTAAAATCCAACTAAACAAAAATTTGTTTGGTTAATTGAAAATAAATGGAAATAATAATAATAATAATTTTTGAATAAAAAAAACTATAAAGTAAACAATAAATTTGTGTTTATGCATGATTTGCAAATCCCGAAATCCACTTGTAGTTGTTTCACACATAAATTAAATTGAAAATACACACACAGAAATTTGTTGGAATCAACTATAAAAGAAACCAGATACTGAAGTGTAATAAAACTGAGAAAAATCTTTTATTTTTTTTCAAGAACAAAAAAAAGTAATAGTAATAATTTTCTCCGTTTAATTTTTTGTGTGTGGGAATCATGTAATCGTTCAATATAATAATAAAGAAGATATTTTTATATTTAATTTTCCAACAACCTTTTTTATTTTCATATCTCAGCCGTATAGTTGTTGTAAGAATATAATAAAGAGAAAATAGTAGTAATAAATTTTAATGCACAGAAGTAAATGCATAGAAACTGTTCCATGAAATTTAACCAAGTTCCGTTACTTTAGTTGTTCTTCGATCATTGTCTCGACAAGATATTTTCGGGAAATTTAAATTGAATTTTATAGTTAGAGAATTTTCTTAATTTACTTTAAACATGGTTGATTACGATGTGAGTGTAACTTGAAATTTAATAAAAACACAAACAACCTGTTGATTAAAAAATTCCAATCAATTAAAATTCAAATCAATTAAAAAATATTCGGACAATAATTTTAATGATTTTCTTTTTTTTATTGAATTTTATTTTCAGAGTGACGAACTTCCTCCAGAGCAAATTGCTGGTAATTAATTTAAATTTTCCTTTCATTTTCATTTGCATTACAATTCAAAACACACACCTCATTCATTACAAAATTGCAGTCATACATATAATTTGCTCATTAATCAAATTATTTCACGTCATTACACATTATTTTAAACAAAATTCAAATTGTGTTTCAAGATTGGAATTAAATTATATTTAAAGAGTGAGAAAAAGTAAAATAAGATGAAAATCATCACATTTTGAAATAAAATATAGAAAAAGAAAAAATGTAAATTGATGATTAATTAACATCTTGCAAAATGCAGAGAGATGCAATTATTATTTGAAATTAATTGTGAACTAAATTGATGTGAATGTTAAAGAAATATGTGTGAAAAATTTAATTTAAAATTGATTTTACGTCAATTATTTTGTTTTTTATTTATTTTCAGTTCTTCAAAAAGCATTCAAAAGCTTCGATCATGACAATAGTGGTAGTATTTCGTCTGAGACCGTTGCTGATATCCTTCGATTGATGGGTCAACCATTCGATCGCAAGATCCTAGAAGAACTCATTGATGAAGTTGACGAAGACAAATCTGGTCGTATTGAATTTAGTGAATTCGTTCAATTAGCTGCTAGATTTATCATTGAGGAGGATGTTGAAGCCATGCAAAAGGAGTTACGTGAAGCTTTTCGTTTGTATGACAAAGAAGGTAACGGTTATATTCCAACAACGTGTCTTCGTGAAATCTTACGTGAATTAGATGATCAACTCAGTGATTCAGATCTTGATAACTTAATCGAGGAAATTGACTCGGATGGCAGTGGAACAGTCGATTTTGATGGTGAGTTAATTCGAGAAATCTCATTTTTAAATTTCATAATACAGAAAAAAATTATAATGGAAAACAACAAAGAACGTGAAGAAAAAAACAGAACAATTAGGAACTACCTACGTGACTTTTTATAATCTTCAGAGACTCAAAATTAAAAAAATAATCATAATTTTACTTTGATTAATAACACAATGAAAGAAAATACTAGATCTGATAAAAATAACTTCATAAATATCAAAAATAAACAAAACAAAATTTTCACAAATTCAAAATAAAAATATAGTAAAAAAATATCACCAGAATACATAATAATTTAATAAATCAAGTCATTATTATTAAAAAAAAAATGCTTAGAAAAATTATATTAAATTACTTGATTGATTGATTTCTTTTTATCTTAAATTGTGTGACATTTAAATCGTTTCATAAAAAAAAGTTTTAGACAAAAAAATTCATTGATAGAAATTTACACTAATCTTTACGTGTCTCACGTCAAAAGACTTGTTTATTTACATTTAGTTTTTTTTTTTCATTTTATAACATCTGCCTCGCATTATTTTTTTCAATTTCAAAGATTTTTTTATTTGTTTATTTTCTTTAAATGAAAATGATAGTGAACAAATTGAAATTTGGTTAGGGAACTCAAATTCCTATGCTTAGTTTTGCTTCAGACCATTTCAAGCTCTTATCAAGCCCTGAAAAGTCTGAAATGATTCAGGAGCATATAAATTTGATGATTTTTTAAATTTTAAGTAATTTGAATAATCAAAATTTTCTGCATATTAGCTTTGACTACCCTAGTATGAAAAAACTATTTTCTTGCAATGTTCACTTAAAATTTGTGATTTAATCACAACAGTAAGCAATCAAATATTAAATTCTGCGATTAAAAGATAATTGAATCATAAACAACGATAAATACCATATCATATCATTTTAATTTGAGTTGGACATGATCCAAAAATAATTTATTTCATTCTTTTTCTTTACAGAATTCATGGAAATGATGACTGGCGAATAAAGTCAAAGAGTTTCTCAAGGATCAAGATTTCATTTTTATCCTAACTGTCATATTTTCATCTTCTTTTTGTACTGAAATCTACTAAATTTATTATTTTAATGATGTATAACTTTCATTTTTAAATTATTTATAATTATTTTGATAATATTTATTCAATAAATCGTGCCTTATCTTTATATACAAAAAAAAAACTTTTTATTATTTTAATTTTATTCGAAGAACTCCTCGTTATGATGATCCGTGCCATATGAATGAATTATCTGTAATTCACTTAAAATGCATTGAACTATGAAAATGATATACATTCCGACTAACATAACTCCATAACTACGACGTGCTAGAAAACTGTTAAAGTAAAATGCTAGTGATATGAAAAAAATTATTAAAATTATGTGGATCATGCAATTGAGACCGAGTGGACCACGACGTGCCTGAAAATCGAAAAAAATATTAATATGACTATGAATTTTATTTAAGAACTTTACATAAGGATTATAATCCGGACTATCAAAGGCTTTGCTGATGAAAGTGAATCCAACTGTAAATAGTATATCTGTAAATAAGATAAAATTACAGTCATGAATCGTGTGATCCCTAAATCAATTCTCACTAAAAATTGATCCACCGAAACATGCTGAGAATGCCATCCTCTGATGTCCTTGCTTTGCTAGAGTGATATTTGCTAATAAGTCACTCACACTATTACCGATGGAAAGTACCGTGACTCCGATTATTGATTGAGTACAGTTAAAGAGAAGTCCTAAGGTGTTTAAGACACTTGCCAGTTCAGATGTTGCAGCGAAAATGACTAAATTTGACCCCAAAAAATTAAATATTGAATAAAGCTGTGGGAAACTGAATTTATTAAAAATTTCATTAAAGAAGATTTCATCTTACCCAATGGTATGTTGGTGGCTGATCAGTCCTTGAGGTGAGAAAAACAAAGCAAGCTAAGAGTATTGAAATGAAAAAGGAATACAGAACGAGAGATATTCCAAAAATTGTGACATGAGTTTCTAAGAAAAAAAAGGACTATTTTAATTCAGTTTTTAAAATAAGATTATTTGGACTTACTCATTGTCACAAATAATGCCGTCATAGGAAGTGTAAAAAGATGAAGAATGTTCAAAAGTTTATTCCAACCATGGCGATCACTCGTATAATCAAACACAGGCAATATAAATTGCATACCAAAAAATATGAGATTTTGTAAAATTTCTAATGGTAACTTCCACCATGAAATATTTTTATATTCCTTCATCCAAAATGGTTTCAATTCCTCAATGAAATACGTTATTAATCGATAATTAGCACCTTGTACCTTCTTATCATGAATCGGTAAAATTGACATTCTTCGTGTTTCTTCAACATCAATCGGGATATTATCTTCATCATATATGGTAAAATCTAGTTGTTCCTCAATTTTTCGTAATTGTGCATGAATTTCTGGCCTGATTGCCGTAATGTGTCTCAACGGTGCTACTCCACTCAACCTGCCTTCCATTGATTTTTCAAGTTGACGCTTATCATATCGAAATTGAATGAACACAACTAGCAAATAAATGAAATATAGACTAACTGTTTCGATTGCTTCGGCCCAACTATAGTGGTCATCATTGATGAATATTTGAATGAGTATCACACTGAATGAAAGGAAGACTACATCTCGCAAAAAATCAAATGTAATCACCTTAAATGGTTTGACTATGGCAATCCATCCACCTATCACACCAATCATGAACATTGCACTTCCAAGAACTTCCGAATACATTAATTCTGAATCTTGGTCTGGATCGAAAACAGATCCGGAAAAGTTTGGTGCACCATTCCCAAATGCAAGTAAAGTCACACCTGCAATATTTTCTGATAGATGAAGCATTTTTGACATGCTTGCTAGTCCAGGACAGAAACTTGAATTGGAAATAATTAAAAAATTCTGTAAAGTTTCACATAAGAATTTAAATTACAACTCATCTGACACCACCGAAAGTATTATAAATAATACAAAGCACCACACAATCAAAATCATTTTATTAATTAGCTGGCCGGTTTCTGATTCACCAAATTCACCAAAAGAACAGAAGAAAAATGAGATGTAATCCATGAGTCGGGCCTCGACATGGCAATCAGGAGTGTTCATGACAAATTTACATTTCTGATGTGGTTCCAATGAGTGTACTTCCTTACACTCAGACTTGAAATTAAAAATTTAGTGAAACATATTAAAAGCAAATGATAATATTTTACCGTCATCAGTAATGAGACATATGATGGATGGGCAGAAATTCGATTAGAAATTAAAATTATGAAAAGAAAACAGATAATCAACTTCATTTTTGTGTTTATTCACATACGACTTGTAAATCAAGGGATTGTTGATGATTATTTCAATTTAACGTCAAAATTATAATAATTTAATTTAAATTCTGTTTGTTTGAAATTATACCAAGAGATGTCGCTAGGTGCAATGACATTGTCACTGGGATATAAACAAATAAACAAAAATAAACATTCTATCATCTGGCCTAGGCGTTGTGAACATTAAATCATAAAAATATTAAATTATTGAATGAAAAATTCATAAAAAATATGTCGGCATTGCAAAATCTCGTACTTTTACTTATCGGAATCACGTCTTTTGTCTTCACGTTTGTATCAATTGGGAAATTGGCATGGTTTTTATCGGCAGTGTACCAGACAAAAGTTGAAAATGAAAATTTATCAACTGGTGATCAGGTCAAAGAAGTTCTTTCAAATAAATTGGTATTGAATGCATTGTTTGTGGATGCATCTTTAGCGATTTTGTTCATTTTTGTGCATAGTTTCTTCAGAATTGATTCTGTGAAAGGATTTTGGACTAAAATTGGATTGAAATCAGCTGTGAGATCGATTTACTGTCTCGTATCGGCATTATCGTTACTAGTAAGTTTTAATTCAAATTAAATTTTTTGATATAAATTATATCTCATTAAATTACAGTTCCTCTTAAAACACTGGAAGATCGTTCCATATTCGTTTTGGGAGTTTGACATCTACACAACCAATTTTCGTTACTGGTGTTTCTTCCTCGCACATTCTCTTGCATGGACCATCATTTATGCCGGCAGTTTATTAATGGATTTACCTGAATTATTGGGTATTAAACAGATTGTGTATCATTTACAAGGATTACCTCATCCATGTGAATATTACAAATCCGAACAATTGAATACACTTTATTCGCACATTCGACATCCATCGTTCATTTGTTTAACACTCAGTTTATGGGGTGCCAATTGTATGACTTTCGATCGATTTATTCTGGCTTCGTTATGGACATTATACATGTTTTTGGCTTGGAATCCAGATTCAAAGGATTATGAATATCAAAAGATACAATTGACACGTAAAAAATTGGAATTGAATCAACGAACGACAATGCAGCAACGAGTGTATTGGTAAAATATGTAAAAATACATAAAATATGTATGTAGACTGAAATAAACTCATAATTTAATAATTGTTGTATTTTCTGGTTCTGCTATTGATGTTTCTGTTCCGAGCAGCGATAGTCCATGCACAACCCTTGAATATTAAATATTGAACAAGAATTGCGTTTGGACAATCAAGGCTAAAAACTTCCAATTTCGCATCCAATATCTTACATGATTTTGATGTCACACCTCGATTATATCTGAAAAAAATGAGTAGTAAAAAAATCAACCCAAAAATAAAATTTTCTGGTTGAGACAGGCCAAAAATCATTCATCAAATACGATCCTTTTATTAAACAAAAAAAAAATCTAAATTAAAGTTATGATGATAAATAGACAACATAAAAAAATCTGAACCCTTATCTCATATGTTATGCAGAGGCATATCACAACAAACTTTTCTCAAGTAAAAAAAGAAAACTTAAACCAAAATAACCCCAAATATACACATTTCAAATACAAACCACAAAATTTCCATTATATTCATACTTTATTTTAATGATACTTGTTGTAGTAAAAATCTTAAAAAGAAAATGTATTGGCAGTGTCTTGTCATTTTCATGTAAAACCAAAGAAATATGATGGAAAAAGATTATTTGCATTTTTTTTTGCCTTTAAATAATAATAATAATAAAAGTAATTTTTCATGAAAATGAAAGGGAACAACTTTGTTCACTCTTTATCGAGCCATTCTCATGACAAAACTCAAATAAAGATTTTTTTTTCTGTGTAGATCAAGACGAAAGTTAGTTAACAAAGTTCTGCTTTCTCACTCATTTCATTGATATTCTTGATAAATTTTTCAATATTTTAATATTTTTTTTTTCAAATAAATTTTGCACATGAATCATAATCATAATATTGATGATATGCAGACAATTTCTCTATCAATGGAAACAAGAAAAAGAAGAAGAATAAGAAAAAAAAGGAAAAAGTTATGATATAGCAGTTTTTTTTGCCTTTATTCGATGAGAAGAAAAGAAAGGAGAAAATTTATTCCGAGTTAATATTATGCAGATTTTATTTTATTTTTTTGTTTGTTTTGGTGCCTTTGCATCGGAAGTTAAATCAGTGCTTTTCATTAGCATTATTTTATCATGAGTGAGATTTATGATTTTTTTTCTCGCTTCTTTTTCATCTTCATTTTAATAATAATAATAATCTTTATTGTCGTATTCTTTTTTATAATTTACAAGGAACATTCTTTAGATTTCATGTCTTACCAAGGGGCTTTAGATATATTACTTTTTGAGTTAATAGTATTGAATACAATGTAAATTAGTCATCTTCATTTTAAGCCAAGCGATTGTTTTGTGTTTGGAACATATTGTTAAAATTTAAAGTTTAAGAGAAAAAAAGCCCGAAAGCAATACGTTGAACGTTTTTAATAAATAAGAAAATAAACCCTTTTCAATACCTTTCACATTCAGGGTTAAATAAGTTAGTCTTTTAACTCATATTAAATTCTTGTAAGACAAAATATAAAAGGAATCTATACACATGAAAGGAATGGATATAAAATAATAAAAGTTTATTGCATTTGTCTTTATTAGAAAGTAGTTTGTCCTTTTTCTCGTTCTTGACCAGACTGAATAGAGTCAAGTATATTATTTGAACTTTGAGTATGGATTTTGTACGTTAATTGAATGAATATTGTTAGTTAACATTGGAAAAGCAATATCTGGGTAATAAATTTCAAAAACTACATCCATATAAAATAAGTGATGAGATGGCTTGCAAGGAATATTAAGAACAAAATATCCTAAAATGCGTTAAAGACAAGTATATGGATTCAAATTTCAGGGAAAAAATCGACATTTGACTGACTAACTGACATTTTATGATCCTACATCTCAAAATTTGTTATTTAAATCAAATTAATTGCATTGAACTGTGATTTACCGTCCAATTTGGCTTTTGGCTTTGAATAAATCACCTTAAACAATTGACGCAACTTTTTTGGTAATACTTATCAAAATTGGAGTCAAATCTTTATTCCACAATATTTTGTCTTCCATTTCCATTTCCAAATAAAGCAACAGAAAAAATGATACAAAATTTAAGAGATGTTATCTTTTATTTTTTTTTTATTTTTTTTCTTCATTCATGCCATTCATGTAATATTTGTAAGCACATTTAATAAAATAAAATATGAAATAAAAGCACATTTGTATTCACTTGAGGATTTTTCTATTGACCCAATTTTATTTTTGCCTTTTATTATCTTAAATGTAGAACATCAACTACAAGTAAGTATTTAGAGGGAGAATTTTACATTTATGATGAACAAATATACGATAATTGCATGGAAACGCCTGGTATTTATACAATTTTTTTTTATCATAATAAAATTATATTTGTCGAAATCTGTAATTTTTAACGTTATAAATTATAAGCTAACGATTATCTTTATTCTATAATTTTTTTTCTTACCTGCCCATAATTTGTTTTATTTTTCACGTACGATTCATTTTTATAAGCTATTGAATTTTTTTTTAAGGGATCCAGTCAGATGTAATCTGAAATTTATAATGTTTGGTCTTTTATTTTTATGAAAAATAAAAGGAACATGAGGCAAATATAACTAACCCTCAGGATAAATTTCATAATTTAAATTCATAATACATATTTTTTTATTTTTTATCTGTTATCTGTTTTTGATTCCTCTCATTTTGTAGTTGTACTTCTGGTATTTTTACTGTAAAATAAGTACAAAGGACACATCACTTATTTCTCGAAGTTTCGAAGAAAAAAGGAACCATTAAAATAATGTAATTTCATTGAACTCCGCCATTAACCGCTTAAATCTCCATTTTTTTCGTTTCACATTGAAAATTAAAAAAAAACCTTGACAGTTAAAATAAAAAAATGAACATTATCGTGTAATGTTCATTATTTTAATTTTTTATATTCACAATAAAATAAAAAATTATCTCGTATATGATATCACACATCAATTGATTTTCGCAATTTAAATTAATCAGACAATAACATATGATGTAAAAAAAAGACAATAAAATATGTGGAAGAGTGTAACCACAGATTAAACTTTGAACTCAACTCGCCTGATAATCGACTGTGTGTGTGTGTGTTTGGGTACGTTTTTTGAAGCATCATAATTATGATTCAGAGTTTTTTTTTTATGATTTTTAATGTTAAAAAGCACTACAGATAATGGATGCATTGTGATTGAATTAAAATTACTGTTTGATTATATGTTGAAGTGCTATTTGAGGAGGTGGCTATCAATGTTGAAAAGTGAATCAATGGAGTCAGTTATTGAATGAAAATGGAAATTTCTCAAATTAAGTAAAAATTTAAATGAGAATGGTGTCACATCACTTTTCTCTCAAATTTCATTTATTTTTTTTAAATTGATACCATTGTGCAATATGAGATAATTATTTTTCATATTCATTATTGTGATTTTTATCATTAATTTTATTTTATGTTATTCAGTGGCGTAAATTGGCATTTTTTTTGAAACCTTATCTATGAAGCTTTATGGATCTTAATTCAATAAAAAGAGACGCATCAATGGAAACGCCTAGTATTTTATTTATTTATTCGATTTCTCGAGTAAATTGATGAAATTCAACAAATTTTGAAGTAAAAATGTATACTAATGATAATAAATTTAATTCAATTTTCCAGTTTTTTTTATTGTTAATTTTATTTCCTTCAATGAAAATTCGTCTCTACCACAAAAGACGGTTACGTATGGACTTGATGACTTAATGTAATTTAATAAACAATAAAAAGATAATAACAATTTAATTGTTTTAAAAAAGCTTCTTCTTTCGTGTACGTTGATATTCAATGTGAATAAGTTTTTTTTGTGTTAATGTCTTTATATTTAAATAATTATTTCAAATTTTATTACAGTAATTAAATTTATTATCATGGTATTTTGTTTTGTCTTCCGTGTTTTTCATCATGAAATATTGTCCTGAAGTTAATAAAGAAAAATTTGAATTTTATTAGCTGCTTTTTTTTAAATATGTTAAAAGCTGAAAATTCAAGTGAATTGCATTTCATTAATAAGTGAAATAGAATTAAAGATTGATTCAATTCAAGTGATAACACACATATCATATAAAATATCCATTTTAAATTGTAAGGATGAGAAAACACATACACGAACTTTATTATATCACCCTGATAATTTCCCTGACAAAATAACAACAAAATATTATAATAAAAGTACGTCAACATGTTTCCAATCAGAATAAAATGAAAACATGAATAACAATAACAAATAACAACAAAATTTAAAGAGAGAGAAATATCACTTGTTTTTGATTTGAGATCACACACAGACACACACATTACACTGAGGAAAAACTTATTTATTATGCATGAGATTGTGCAAATAGATATTAAAATACATATGTTTTGTTAATGTGAGCACGTATATCAATGTAGAAAGTCTTGTTATTCATAAGATGTCTATTTAAGACAAGAAAATTAAAAAGGAAAACTCCTCTGGGTATATTTTGTTCCAAGCAAAGTAGTAATCGAATGAAAAGAGCAAGAAAAAACAATAAAGATATGATTTCAAAATTAAAAAGAAAGATTTCATCTCAAATATTGTCCACTCTCAAAAGTTTATTGCACTATATTCACATAAAATAATAAAATAATTTAATAGTCACAAAAATAAACTAGGCTTTTTGTTTATTTTGACAGTAATTTAATTTTCTCTTCAGATATCCTATTTTTCTATTCTCAGTATTCGAGGAAAAAGGACAAAAATTTGAAAGGGATGCAATTACTTCCGTTTTGTTGACTTTATTTTGTGTGACCAAAATTGAATTGCATCACAAATTGAATTAAAATGTGCAAATACTGAAAAAAAATACATAAATTTATTTTCAAAAAAAAAAAGTTCATTTGAAGAGACATGAGAAGCATTTTAAATTAATTATTTTTGACCATTTGTGAAAATTTGATGTGATAATTTTTATTTGCGAAAACAGTTTATTTTTTAATTAAATTAATTAATGGCAAGATGAGTTTTATTCTTTATTTACTTTGAAGTGATGAATTTAAACGAGGATATTTAAAAAATTAGTTGGTGCTATCATTGTATGAATGTATGATGAACCAAATGGAAGGTGAAAAGGTCATTTAAATGAATTCCAATTTGATGCACTTTAGTTCACATTCAATCAGTAATCAGTCACCGGTGCCGAATCAAAATACATAAATTTTTTATACATTTAACTATAAATATTTCCAAATTATAGCAATTCTTTCCAAACACGTGCTCTTCCAAAAAAAGTGATGGACACTGACCTTAACCATCAAAAATATTTACATAATTTTAACCTGTAAGAAGCAACTAATATGTTCCTTATTAATGATGATTAAATATTGTCTTAGTACAATTCCATTTTCAATTTTCATTTAAACATAAATAGAAATCTACCGACAGAAAATTTAATCCATGACATCAAGATATGTCTATATGTATTGTATATGTCCAAAAATACATAATCATACTTCAGTTCACATCAAACATGCAATTACATATGAATTATTCAACTAATGACCAGACCATGCATCACTTTATTTAACTATTGTCAAGTGTCATAGTCAAAAAATCGGGAGAGTGAGAGTTAGAGAGAAATTGATACCAGTCAAAATTGTCTTGTCAAAAAGGATAAATTGTTTATATAAATGCCAGGATCACAAATTAGTTTGTTTTAGTTACAAGTTTGAAGTGTAATTGACAAGTTGAACATTTTGATATGGTGTCATAAATTCTCCCATATATCAAAATTTTAATTATTATAATGATAATTGAAGTGAAACAAAATCATATTAATTGGTCATTCAAGCAAACAATGTAAGTTTCAAGTTGCTTTAAAAAAAAATGTAATTAAAATTAGATAATAATAATTAAAAATTTTATCGTTTATTACATAATTTCCTTACCCATTTAATTTTCACGGGAAATAACCAAGACGAAATTTAATTTAATCACGTTCAAGCTCTTTTTTTTCTTTATGCTGTTAGTGAAAATGATAATAATAAAAAATTGGTTCATACACATAATTTTGAGGCGAAATTTGTATTAATTATTATTCTAAACATGTTTCAATTATGTTTTTCATTTTCATTTTATTGCATATCTCCACAATGAAGTACTTAAAAAAGTGCCAGGAGCTGCGTTATCACACAAAAATTTCTGTAATAGAATTTTGATCATTATGAATAAATTAAAATTTATCTCAAATAAATTAATTAAATTTTGTATGGTTCATTTTCTTATTTATTTTAAACGAAATTACTTTACCGAGGTCATTGATGGAACTCAAGACTCATTCTGAAAATCAATATCGTGCTTGAAATGGCATTAACCTTAAAAGGCACTCCGTTTCATGTCATTCTAGTAGAAAATCATATCAAAATGGAATGAAAAAATGAACACTACTTACAAAGTGATAAATGAATAAAAATGCTAATGAAATAAAAATGAGATGAATATTGATCCATTTATAATATAAATTAAAATAAAAAAAGAACGAATAAAAAGATATGCTACTAAAGTGCCTTGTTCAATCTCCCATTATTCTTCAAAATGAAGTAATATAAAGTATATTGAGAGGATAATAATGACAAAATGATGATGATGAAAATAAGAACAATTATTGGCTTTAATGATACATTAGGGGGATTATATAGCAATGCCTTGAAAGTGAACAAATTAACTTGCTTTTTCTGATGAGGTAAATAATGAGAAGAAATGTGATTATAAATGGTGAAGTTTAATTAAAAATAAATTAACTTACTTCTGAAAATGGGTCCAAGAACGTACCAATGAGTCATTTCCGCAATTTCAAGGGATCTCGAGGTCGCATTGTGTTCACAGTTTTCTCCTCTCAATTCAATATTTTTGGTAGTGGCAAATAATGGGTTTTTTTTTAAAAACCTTTTTCGGACATTTTTCTAAAAAAATAAACAGAGTCCTATGAAAATTGAAAATCATTTGTCTCCACATTTTTATTTTATTCAGTTCAAAACATTTCATTCTTTTTTAAATCTTCTCTCGTAAATGGACAGAATACACAGGATGCAAAAGTGACAAATGCAAGTCACAAGGAAATTTATAAATGAGTGAGGGTGCAAAATGCAAAAGGATATTAATTTAATTTTTCCGTTTCCATTTCCTTCTTTATTTGTTATAGTTATTTCTATTATTTATGTATCATATACAGTGAATTGTCATTGTCTGAAAGTGTTCAATTGTAAAATAATTTCTCTTCTTTTTCATTTTATAAATAAAATAAAATGACTTTTGCACTTCCAACACAACAACAAGAAGAAGAAGAAACGAAATCTGCATTTTAAATTGACTTTGTCTTGACAAAATTAAATGTTGATTTAATTTAGAAAAAGTAAAAAAGGAAAATAAATGGAATCAATTACAATTTATTCTTCACTTTACTTGACTAGTTGTCATGACACAAAAGTTACACATTCTCATTTCACCTTTTTTTTCCTCATGTCACAACACGTGATTTCACCTTCATCCTGTTTATGAACCTGAGAGTGTGTGAGAGAGCGAGAGAGTTGGAAATTGATCGATAGTTTTAATTAATTTTATTTCATTTAATTCAATAAAAATGTCACACAATGTGATAAACGATGTATGTACATATAAAATGAATTTTAATTTACTATTTTATGTCCTCCTAACACAATAGACGCACAGATTGTCACTGTCAATTCATTAAACGTGTGTCAATGCAATATTCGAATTAAAAAAAAAAAGTGAAATGAGAATAAAAAAAAGAAAGATTTTCATGTCATTCGATTTTTCTCATTAAAATTACTTTTTTTTTGCATTTTATTTTTAAATAGTCAACTCATTTTAATGGATTTTACACAGAAAAGAAAGAGGAATCAAGATAAACGTAAATAAAAAGTAGAATAATGGGATTATGAATGAGTGAAATGTTTGTCTCAAGATAATCTGCAAAATTAAAGTTAAAAAAAATACATTTAATCATCGTATTTGCTTACCACCTGACTGTTGTTGTGAGACTAATTTGAAAAATTAGCATAAGTCATTCATTATTAGCTGAAATGAGAAGAAAAAAAGAGAAAAATAATTTAATTACGTATTTAAATTTCAATGGTATTCCATTTAATTGTAATGAATTTGAGTGAAATTCGTTTCAGGAAAACGTTTCAAGGTTCAAATTTTTGTTTTGATTTAAATTTCACATTCTTAAAAAAAAATTGAGGTGAAGTTGGCACAATTCTCAAATTAACTTTTCTATTAATCATCACAATACTATGAATTAATTTTTTTTTCGAAAAATGAGTGTCCTAAGCACAAACTTCACACTCATTTTCGTAATCATACAATTTGGAATTAAAATCGAACGATTAATTTCTCACAAAAGGGCACATTCAAATTAAATCGACACTTGTTGCCTCGAGCTATTATTAGTTCATATGCATTTCAAAAAAATATAATAAAATAAACTTTAATTATTTTAGTCGAAATGGAATTATTTTAAACCAATTTCATTGTGTTATTTTAGTACTAGGCTATTAGAGAGATATTAAAAAAAATCACGTACACTGTACATTGGAGCAAAAAAATGCATGCAATATCTAAACAAACATAAGAGACATAAATTTATAAAAATTTTACTGTATATCTTGTATCATGAGTGTTTGTATTGCCTTGTACTCATTTTTTTTTTTACTAAAATTTTATCTAAAACTGCATTCATTTATCATACACATATATGTATGGAGTGATACAATAAAATCATCTAATGTATCTAAATGAACAGAAATGTGCATTCATGTGAGAATCATAAATCGACTTAACATGCACCAGCACATGGTCATTTAGGACATAAAATGCCTCTTTTTAAATTTATTTATAGTGATTTTTTTGGTGCACATCTATCTGAAAATCGATGAGAATGCTTACTTGGCTATATTGAGAATACAGAGTAGAAGTGAGGATTCAATAAACTTAAATGGAGCTTATAACTTATAAGGAAGTTGCTAGAATTTAAGATTTTTTTTTTAAATTTAAGGTGCTTTGCTTTCTATTTCAGTTCAAAAAAAAACTTTATGTTCACGTCACTCAAGTACAAATCTTATTTGAATTGAAATGTAAATAGTGCTATTAAACTTGATAAATGATCTAACATACTTTGATTTTATTTTTTTTTTGTAAAATGAACAAAAAGAGTTCAAATACCAGTCAATTAAAATCGTCTCAGTTAAAAATAGGTTTTTAGAATGAAATAAGACGCCATATTCATAAGAAATATTTTATTATTACTCAATCATTGCAAATTGTATCATCATCCAACTCAGATCTTAAGAAAAAATCAATCAAAATTGCATCATAACCTACTTTAATTAAAAATTCCCTTTATATTTTGCATGTTATAGTTTTCCATTTAAAGTTTTTATTATAACGCAGAAAACTGTAACAATAATATGTTGATTTAAATAGAAAAAAAAATAAATTCACTTTCATTGTGGTTTTTAACACTAAACACTTATAAAATAATTATAATTATCTACCGTAAAACACACACATGATCAAAATTAATCTCAAAAATGCATGACGATAAATATTGCCGGTGAATTAATAAACAATTTCAATCACCGACGTATTATTAACAGCACGATTTATTTACAAACAAATGTTAGATAATCATAAATAATAATAGTAGTAAATTTGTAAATAAATAACACCTCTATAAATGGCATTAATGTAAGTGTGTGGATTAATAAAAGTAGTACGTGAACAAATAGCACGTACAAAATAATTCTCTCAATGAAATATCATGGTGCGTCGTATTGTCTTGTCTCGTTAAAATAATTTTGAATTAATTGATGTCTTTTTGTTTGTTTTACTTTTGCGCGATATTCTTTCTGCTAAATTGCTCTTATGGGTTGGATTTGACTTGAATTCTACAAATTAAATTCCATTATTTACGTTTCACAACTTGATTTCCACAAATTCTTTATATTTCACATGAAAAGTGAATTCATTCAATGAAAATGTGTTGATGTATTTCCTTCAAGATTACATTACAATTTTTTCTTCTTTCATCTCATTGAAGATTCTTAATTTCAAATATAAATAAACAATAAATCATTTGGCAAATAAGTTTAATCTTCTAATTCAAATCTCTTCAATCTAATGAAATTAATCACAAACTCAAATAGAGATTAACTTATCAAAGCTTTTTTTTTCTTGTAATCGATTCCTCATCCTCAAAAGTAAGTACTTGCAAGAACTGTTTATTCTCGGTTAGTCACTCACTCAATCAAACTTGAATTCTCGATTTATTAAGCACATGCTAGTTGTTATTTGTTGTGAATTGTAATTTGACTTGTAATGAGCAAATACGTTCGGTGTCTGGTATTGAAGAAAGTCTTTTCAATGTCAAGTGTGTGGTGTGACGTGCTGAATGATAATTGATTCAAAATTTGTGATAATAATTTGAGAACTGAGTTCACAATGAAAACTCTTGAGCTCTGAGTTTAAAGTAAAAGTCTTTTGAACTGTAACCAAATTTAATATAAAATTTTTCATAGAATACATGTCAAAAAAATAGAATCACAACATAAATAAACACTTAAAAAAACTTTATCTTATGAATAATGAAGCTGAACACTAGTTGCTGATAAATTATGAAAAAAATTTTATTTCGGTGTAATTTGCAACCTTTGAAAAAATCTTGTATGGATAAAAAGTTTCAGTGTAACAATTTGTACATGTCAAAAATAATTGAATGTTTTATTCGTCCATTTACGTTTGATATGAATGATTACATTTTCTTGTGCAATATTTCTATTAATTCTACAATAATTCACGTTTTTATGGAATCGTATAAAAATGTCTGGTTATATGATATGACGAGAAAAAGTAAATTTAATGATTCATTTAAGTGCATTCGAATTTTGTTCTAAACGAATTTTCATAGCTCTGGCAAATCAACAGTTGACAGCAACAAGAATTTTACTGTCAAAGACCCTCCTTAAAAGAGCATTTTCATTGATAACATTTAGCAAATAAAATTCAAGTAAACATGAAACATGACCAATTATGTGTCGATTAATGTTGTTTCACTACAACATTACCATGGAATATTTTTAGCTTCACCGTATATAGATATTTTAAAACTCTACTAATATTTTACACTTACTATTTAGGAACAAAAAAAAAGTTTGTGGTTCCAATTGAATTATTACTTAAAGTTACACAAAATTTCCAGTACAAAAAAATACACACAAAAGGTCTCACCCCGTTGCAAAGTGAATTAGCAAAATGCTTTATTATGAAAAATTCAATGAATATACCGGTGTATTAAACGTTTTCTAACATCTGAAATGCATTCAACTATGTAACAAAATGCGGAAAAAAATTAAAATTTACCATTTGTTACACAAAAAAAAGGTGAAATAAAATAGTTAGGCAATTAATGCTTCTGAATTTTTTTATGAACAATAAATGTGCATTTCAATAGAGGAAAAGGAAAAAAAAAACACGGAAAAAACGTATTTCTATTGAAATGAAATATTATTACACTTAAAACAGTACAAAAAAATTGAAGCAAAATTTTAAACAAATCTGATTAAAGAAGAATAAGAGAGAGAAACATGAATAAGAATATGATCGATTGTTCTAACACATACATGGTATTCGTATTGGGAATTATAGAACATAATAAATTTTGATGTTATCTCACCGTATTTACCAGTTATGATACATTTTATAAAGAAACAATTCAAGATAATGCAAAATCATGACAGTTTACAACGGAATCTTGAAATTAAAAGTAAATTTTTTTGGATTTTTGGGAATCGAAAGCGGTCATGGAGTTCACTTGTGATTCTTTGAACGGATATATTTTTTTTTGGAAATTTCGGTTTCATTTTTAATCATTGGGAATTCTTTTTTGATTAATACCATGACAGTACCGATTGAAACAATGAAATTTTATTTTCCGGGATCGATGTCTTTTAATTTTATTGAAATTTTAATGCAAATCTTAATATTTGCAATTAAAATTAATATCAATGAGTAAAAAGACACTGATTAATGTGATCGACTGATTCATGTAAAACTGAAATAATATGTAGAACTGATATCGGAGAGTGGCTCACAAAGGACATCGTATGTCAATTTTCAACTTTCAGTGTAAGCGATCTATCATTAAATTTCTAAGAAAAGTAACGCATTTTAAATAGAATTTCTTTGACGTAATTGCTAAATTTCGACCTTTATTGGTACAATTACACCAATTGTACACGAGAACTCAATACTTATCTCTTTAAAATTTAAATAAAAACAAATAAAAAATGATTCATCACAGGTGTTTTAAAACATTACACGTTTAAACGCCATCAATTTATTCGACATTCAAAATATTTGCTCACTTTTATTTTTTTTTAATCATTTTATTCTTATAATAATAACTCATCATTGTCAGTCACTATTATTATGTAGAAAAAAAAGAGATAACACAAAAAAAAATTGTATGAATGAATGAATTACTTTTTTTTTTTGGTATTATTATTATTCAAATTTATTTATATAGAAAGATATACAAATCAACTCAAATTTGTGACATTTATTTAGTTTTTGATTCGATTCAAGTACAAATTTTATCATAAGTTTTTTTTTTAATTAAAATCAAAAAGCATCAAAAAAATGTAAAATAAAACAATTTATTTGAAATGCACCGCGCAAAATAATTACTATTAAGAGCACTTGTCTAATACATTTCAATGCTCACAATGTAAATAAACAATAAATAGCTATTAGTAATGCTACAACAATGGCACAAAACTAAACGTGTGTGTATGATATGTAGTGACAATATAAAATTAATAAATGATCATATTTATATACAAAATTGTTGTATGTGGTTTTCATGCAAACACTTGTTATATCTATTAATCACGATTAATATTAAGGTTCATTCATCAATTGAACGTTGCATGAAGTAGTTGTGAATTAAATTATTATTTTAAAATTATAAATAATTTATTTTTATTTTGTGAAATAATTTTTGATTTCAAGTACAACGTCTTTGATTAGAATTTTAAGTGGATTTTATTAAAGAAAATTTTTATAAAATTTTATATTCTTAGTAAAAAAATAGTACAAGAAAATGCATAAAAAAATAAAACTTGAAAAATATAAATTGTAAGTGTTGAATATTTTAATAATTTTCAAAATTAAAATTTTGAAAAAAATTATATGGAGGCGACTGGTTTTTTATTTTTAAAAATAAAAATAAATACTTTAATTTTCACTTACAAATTTTTCTAATTAAATTTTTTAAAATTTTTTCCATAGATGCCTTATTTTATCAAGTGTATTCAGTGCCATAATAATCATAGGTTTAATTATACTTGGATATCTTGTCATTCAAGATGGTGTGCTTCAGAGACCATGTGAAACTGATTCGTGTATGTCTGCATGTAAGTAATTTTTTTTTTATTAAAAATTAATTTCAAGTTGAAATTTTAACTTTTCGATCAATAGTGTGTCAAATTAGATCGAAAATTGATACAAATGTGAAAGCATGTGATGACTTTTATCAATTTGCTTGTGGAAATTATGATCGAGAAACTTTAATACCTGAGGATAAGTTATCCATGAATGTCTTTAATCATTTTGGTGATAAACTTATAAAACAAATATGGGATTTACTTGCAGAGCCAAGTTCTGACAGTGAAATTAAGCCATTTAAACAGGCCAAGCAATTATTTGGGTCTTGTATGAATTTGAGTAAGTTTTTTTATAATATAATTTTCATTGCAAGGTTTGTGTATTCATTGTAATTTATTTTCAAATTATTTAGCTGCAATTGATAGTGCTGCTGGAAAACCGCTACTTCGACTAATTGATAAAATTGGTGGATGGCCAATGTTACAAGGAAAGTTATGGAATGAATTTTCATGGGAGTTGTTTGAAACGATTGTTGGTATGAGAAATAATGGTATCGCTGGTAAATTTATCCTTAAAATGGCAATCGATATCAGTTTAAATGATACAACAAAGCGAATGATTTATGTAAGTTTCAATTTCATTTTGATTGTTCTTTTTTTCCATCTTAATACAAAAAAAAAAAATACAATATCGAAATCGTGACATTTTTACATTTTTCTGTTTTTTTCTTTCTTTTCATCAAAACTAATGATCTCACACCAACACAGTTTGACAGTCCTGAAACATCAGTACACGTTGATTTTTTAAAATCTGGCTGGAATGATACGTATGTACGTAATTACATGAACTTCATATCTGATATCATGGTGATGCTTGGTGCACAAAAGACACCATTTCTCAATTCTGAAATACGTGAAATGATTGAATTTGAAGTGAACTTAACGAAGATTGTCATTCCACATCGTGGTCGTCGTAATCCCCAACAATTATTCAATGTAATGACAATAAGTGATATGCAAACAAAATATCCATATTTTAATTGGTTAAAGTTCCTACGTGAATCATATCCTAATTTGAATTTTAGCAGTAACGAAGTGATATCAGTTACAGATTTGAATTTCTTTGAAAATTTTGGAAAACTTGTACAAAGGACAAGTAAAAGAACAATTGCCAATTATCTCATGTGGCGACTTACTGCACAAGCGATTCCTTATTTGAGTCAAAAATTCAAACAAAGAGATACTGAATATCAGATATTGTTTTATGGGGAACATAAACGACAACCAAGATGGCGGGATTGTGTGAGCATCGTCCTAGTTGAAATGTCAATTGCCGCAAGTGCCATGTATGCAAGGCGTCATTTTAACCATAATTCTAAAATGGAAGCAGAATCAATGGTGGCAAATATTAAAGATGAATTTGAAAAAGTTCTTGCTTCAGCCTCATGGATGGACGAAATAACACGAAAACAAGCGTTTGACAAGCTTGAAAAGATGACAGCTCATGTTGGGTATCCAAAAGAGCTGGAAAATGATACAGCAATTGTACAATTTTACTCTGGACTTGAATTAGATGAAAGAAATGAATTTTTTGAATCAGTTCTGATCAATAACAGATTCGTTGATCATTTATGGTCATCATTGTTGCTAGAGCCAGCTAATCGTAATGATTGGCGAATGCTATCAAATATCGTTGAAATTAATGCGTATTATGATGCAGCTGAGAATAAAATGCGAATTCCGGCTGGAATATTTCAAGATCACTTTTTCAGCTCAAATCGTCCCAAATATCTGAATTACGGTGCGATTGGATTTGTCATTGGACATGAAATCACACACGGATACGATGATTTAGGAAGCCGCTTTGATGCAAATGGAAATTTAAATAATTGGTGGCAAAATAGTACAAAAGAAACTTATATCAATAAAACACGATGCGTCATTGAACAATATGCCAAATTCAGAGAACCTTCAATGGGTATACCTTTGAATGGTGTATCAACTTTAGGTGAAAATATTGCTGATAACGGTGGCATTAAAATTGCATATCGAGCATACAAGAAATATTTAATGTCACACAGAAGAGAACCAGGACTTTTTACATTGAATTATACCCCTGAACAATTGTTCTGGATACAAAATGCACAAACATGGTGCAGTGTCTACAGAAAAGAGACCTTACAATCGCTGTTTCGAGTAGGAACCCTTACTCCCGGCAAATATCGTGTGCTAGGTTACCTGCAAAATTCAAAGGAATTCGCTGAAGATTTTAATTGCCCTTTAAATTCACCAATGAATCCAAGTGAAAAATGTGAAGTGTGGTAAATTTGTTAAGATTGTTCAAAATATTTTTGTATTTATTATTAAATGTATGTGATGAAATGAGATAACAAAACAGTATTATTATTATTATAGAATTTAGTGAATGTATGAGACACGTATAAATTTATTGTTAAACTGATTTGATTTGATTGTCAAATTAAAGAACCATGAAACTTAAATTTAAATTAGTAAATAATGAAATTTTTTTATGTACTCTTCAGAATAAAATTGCATTGAAGAAACACTTTTTATGTATTTTTTTTTATTACATTTCCTCAGCTATCATGAACGTCATTACATTCACTGAAACAGGACAACAGTGAAATATTTAAACGACAGTAAACTGTTTGTGGCCTTTTTTTCTAACATTTCATACGATACAATTTTTAACAAATAGTTTTGTGTATGAGTTTGAATAGATAACAAGATGAAGTACAAAAGAAAGAAGAGACAAGAGAATTTAATGAAAGCCACACCATAAAGTGTCAACTCAGGTGCATATAAGTTGGTTAGCCACACATATAATGGAGAAAAGTTTTGTTCTTGTATTGTGGAAGAACTTTTTATGGTATTTTTGTTTTATTTCTGTAAAAAAACTATCATTAACATGTCAGATTTTCTTCAAACTCATGAAACTTGACTCAATTTCCCCAAAATGTATGCAATCAATTCTAATTTTCATTGAAATGGGGACGCCTGGTTTTTATAATAGAAATTGTTGAATATGCAAAGTAGAACAAAACACAAATCAACAGATTTTTATTTGAAATGCAACAAGCTTCCATTGAAATGTTTTTCATTTAAGTATTTTTCAATGATTGTAATCATAATAATAATGTTAAAAAATTTTTATGATTGTTTTTTTTTTCAGAACAAAACTCAAATGAGTACTGTAGGATTATTTTTTTTCTGCCATATTTCAATACTGGAAGGTTATTATTTGGTTCACATAATGCAGAAATAAAACGTTTTATTGTTATTACTTACTTAAAAAAATAACAGAAATGTTTATTTTTGTTTTATTTTTTAGCAGCGTTGTGTGTTTTAAGATCTGTTACGGATGAAAAATTTTCTTGTCAGTGTTTTACACTTTTAATGTGAACTTAAATTTATCTTTATGAAAAAATGTTAAACAAAAAGTCAATTTTTGGTGGAAAAAGTAAAATTACAATGAACAAAAAATAGAATGAAATCACGCCAGCTGACATCCAATCAAATTTAAATTAAAGTTCAAAGTTGATAGGTATAAAAAAGAAATTTACTACAACTTTTTTAATAAAATTTTCGCCACAGGCGGTCTCTTGTTTGTAAAACAAAGTAAAATAAATAAAAATAAAGACAGTAGTAGTAAAAATGTATTAAAACACACATAATTCTCACCCTCCATTACATTATTATCGTAGCACCACACATTTTATTGTTTATTTTGATGTTCATTCACTCAAATTTTTTTATTGTTCCTGCCACACATATTACATCTCATCACTTTTTTCCACACACACAAACATATGTGTGTGTGATAAAAGACATCATTTCATTGAATGACACAATAACGACAACAATAAACACCAAAAAAAATTACATTATTATTATTATTATGATGCGTGTTTTTGCGACATCAACAGCTCGCTCAGGCAATAATAAACACAACGATACACATATCGACAGTAAATAGAATGAAAAAGAAGGAAAAAAATAAATAAAATGAGATACGATGATAAATAAACCTTTTGTTGTATGTATGCCACCTTTTCTTTTATATAACTTTTTATCATATCTTGTCTCAGTGATTGTTCTTGGAATACAAAGTAACAAGGTGTAAGTATAAGTAATATCAAAATTGTAACAATAAAAGTGATAAAATACAATGTATTAACTGGTTTCTTGGTAATTTTAAAGAAGTTCTGATATATTTTGTGTTTTTTTTATTACAATTTTATGAGTCTATCACTTACGATCGATTAAATTTGAACGCTATTGAGTAAAAATTTACATTTTTATGTATAAAATTCAATCAACGTGTTTATTTAAGCAAATTTGAATAAATTTTTTAACGAAATAAGCCCAAGATTGGTCTTGAACTGACTATTCTTCACGTCAAATGCAATTTCCTTCCCTTATCCAACCTAGAACTGACTCAAGATTTTCAAAATGATAATGAACATCTTTTCCGTTTCAAAATTTCCCCCAAAAATTCCCAGTTAAAGTATATTACATTCAAAATTGACACTAATTTCCGGTGCTGCAATCCATTTTCTCACATATCAGATGTCATTTCTCCTTAATCTAATACAGTTAAGCATTTAGTCACAAAAAAACATATATCTCTCTAAAGAGTGTTTGTGACACAAATAAATAAAATAGAACATGACATGAAACATAACGCACATTAGTCGATCAATATTTGTATATTTTAACATAAGAAAGCTATAAGAAGGTTGTGAAACAAGAATTTAAAGGGAGGAAAAAATTGGTGATGTTCATCTTTATTATTATCATTTTTATCATTTTTGTTCCTTCATCATAATGCTCCTTTAAAAAGAAATGAGAAACAGAGATTTAACCAATAATATGAATATTTATGTCTTAATTTTGTTGTGTATCATAAAATTTAATCGAGATCAGATTTGATAAAAAAAATTAAATTTCATGCCTTACTCTGATCTGATATTTTCCAAAGATGATGATGATGATAATTTTACTTGACAACTTTTTTTTATCTTAATGTCTGTTTCTGATGACATATTGCATAAAACGATTAGATTTATTTCGATTCAGATTGAGCATTTTTTTTATCATTTTACTTATTTTACGCTACAGTTAAGTGAAGATACATTACTTTACATTTGTGATTTTTTTTTCTTCATATACTGTGAGTATCAACTAAATAAATTTCGTTAAATTTACCCCCGTGTTTTGATGTTTTTTTAGTATAAGTAAGTACTTGATACACACATGGGGATAGAGATCGGTGTATGAAAATTGTTACATGATATAAATAAAAATAAATCTCAAATGTTGTGTTAACATATAAATACACATTAAATTTGTAAGTAGCTTAAACTGTCATCCATTTATTTACTTTGTAATTTTGATCCAGTGTGTAGGTGTATGTCAAAAATTTATATATGAACTTTACAGAAAATTTTACTGACAAAAAATCGTGAATAATTTTGTTTAACATTCACACTTTGTTTGAAATTCGAATCACATTTGGACTGAAATTTAATATTCGTTGAATTGAACATTAAAGAAAGATATGAAGGGGTTTCTGTTGGAATTGATATCTGAATCAAATGAAAAAAAAACACAAATGACCAATTTTCAATCATCAAACTAATAGATATTTAACAGAAACATTTAAATTGAACTTATTTATGATGAGCTTTAAAAGAAAAATAAAATATAATAAAAAAAAACTTAATATGTGGAAAATGATCTGAAAATTACCCTCTTATTTTCCAGTGCAATTACTTCCACTCAAGTACATCTGGATAAAAGAAAATTTTCTTGTTTTTTCGGGTTTATTTTGTATCATCTTATTTTTTGTATTGTCGGTCTCTCGTTATTATCTCTTGTTATTGTTCAATTGGTTTATAAAATAGTGTGATAAACCATAAAACAGAAAAAATTGAAAATACAAAAAAAAGATAAAATAAAATAAAATAAAGATACAAATAAATGATAAAAGGATTTTGTTTATTGATACAGAAGAAAGGATGTCATTTTAAAGAGAGTTTTAACAAATAATTTGATGTTGAAAATATGAGACAAAACGTTTTTTTTCCAGGCGATTTCGATGAATGAATGCAAATTTAAGGATTTTAGAAACTTTAAAACAAAAAATAAATTTTGATTGTTACTGTAATCATTATCATTAAAAAAAAATCCCAACCACTACATTTTTTGTGTGGTATTTTTGACAATGTTTTTCTAATACAATGTGTCTGGTGTTCGGTATTATTTTTTGCGTAATGTGTGTGTTTGAATGATTTTCATTTTTATTTCTACGTATAAAAAAAACCGTTAAAATAAAATGAGTTTCATTCGAACGCTTTATTTTTATCATCTCCTCCTCAATAAACATGGTATATATGTATTTTTTTATTATTATCATCGATTTTTTAGTGCAGCATGAGAGCATTAAAATAAAACAACATGATGATGAAGCAGCTCCATATACAAAATATAAAAATACATATTAAAAAGAGTGTCTGTATTTAATGTGTTTCAATATGTATGAGTTTTTTTTATTATTTTTATTGATATCACCATTGAATATTATTTTTGATTTGGTTTTTATCCGTTTTTTCCTCTCATGTTACTGGTTTTTTTTTTTTAATAATAATAATATTTATAGTTTAGTAACACACAATAAAGTATCTGTTTTATGTGATGTGAAAAAATAGCATTTATTGATGTTATGATACGGTTCTGCGAGATACCACATTTTAACTCATATTTTGTGGGTACTGGATAGTGGTTTTGTTGCATGAATGAGAATAAAATTTGATCAGATGTGTGTTATGGTTACAAAAGGGTATTTTTTTATTTGTTTTGGTCAATTTACTGCAAGTTAAATTCAAATTTTTAATGAAAAATAAAGATACATCAAAGGATTCCACGCTAACTGAACGTTTTAAAAAAAACGATATTTTTTATGATGAATTTTTCGAAAAATATCATTCAATTACTTTTTTCCTCTCGAGATACGAAATTTTACAATAAAACCACTTTTTCATTGAATAAATTACCATTTTCATTATAGCGAATTATATTTTTACAAATACAAAAAGATAAATTTAAAAAATATATATTCAAACTTCCTTTTTGTATTTTAATAATAAATTGCATATGTGGTTAACATAAATTTTGGCCCATAAATGTAATTATCGTTGATCACAATACACATAAAATACAATTTACATGGCATGACACAGTGTTATAGTTTTATTTTTTTTTGTTTTATATGAAATAAATGACTGAATTGAATAATTTTGACCATTTGGAACATGTTGTGTTAATTTTTTAATGGTTTTCAATCTGTAGACTACGAAATTTTTATGAATTTACTTTCATGTTTCATAATTTGAGTTTTTTTTTTGTATTTGAAAACATTAATTTTCATCTAAATGAAAACAAAACTTTTTTTTTTAGTTTTTTGATCAAAGTAAAATACTAATTTTTCAAAAGAATAAAAGATTTAAAAACATAATAATGAAAACAGTTTATTTTTCAAAAGTAACTTATGCATAAAAGTTGAAGCATTTGACTCTTGACTCTTTATATTTTGCCTTCATGGTATCAAAGACATAGTTAAAACATTTTGTTAGTTCATTTACCGTAACTTGTGTTTTATGATTATGTGATATTGGATTTAATGCACAATTTTATGATGCATTCGTTTAGTTTTAATATAATGAGAATAAAGTGTAATTGGTTTACTTACCTTCAAGGCAAATTGCAAGTACTTGAGATGATTTTATGCTTTTTATGTGTGTGTGCATTTGAACTCTGTGCCTTCTTTGAACGTTGAGCTGTAAATAAACAGAGAATGAGAAAATTTATTTTAATATTAAATTGAAAATTGTGTTGAAAATGGGTATGGTCGGTTTTTGGTATTTTTTGAAATGCAATCATTCGCTATTTCAGACACATTTTTATTCGAATCTTTAAAGGAGACATAAAAAACGTGATCAACGTTTCTTGAATTCAAATCAAATATTTTACATTGTAAAAGTGTTCATCTTCTGTTAAAATGTGAAGTATTTTTATAATTCTTACAATGTTGAAAAAGACAAAAAAAAAATACGAAGAAATAAAAGAAAATACAAGAATAACAAACCAGATAGACTACATGAGATGACATTAAATAAAATAAAATAAAATAAATGGAATTGGGAAATAAAACAGATGAGGAGAATGAAAAACTTCATAAATGTTGTTTTAACAAGAAAAAAGAAGAAGAAAATGTGTCGTGAAATTTTTTCTTATAACATTAAAAAAATGTACAGTATGAGTTAAAAGTGATACAGATCAAGTGAAAACTTTGTGTTGTCTGTTTCATGACAAATAGTTTTGAAAACAGGGAGTATATCGTTGATTTTAAATGTCATCACCAAATTTAATATTAATTGATAAATTGTATGAAATTTTATTCATTTTCATTTTAAATTCCTTTAATATTTTCCTTGATACACTTTAAACTGCTTCTCAACCACTGTGAATGCAGCAAGATCATCACCATGATAAGGCAACAAAATGTTACTTTATAAAAAAATGTATATAATAAAAAAAAAATTTACTACACAACAACTAAAGAAGTATCAAGTCATTGGGATTTAGTCTTCTTAAACTCATAAATAAATGAAGATGAAAATTTATAAAAAGAATACAATCTAAGTCAAAACTACATGAAAAACTTTTACTTCTCTCGTTTCAGACAATCTTTTCAATGGAATTCAACAAAAAAAAAGAAAACGTAAAATAAAATGCAATATGAATTCAAGATAAAACATAAATAAACAGACATCGTCTTCTTCTTTTTATTTGTACGTGTCGGATAAATATGAGTATTCTTATCATTTATATGAAGTTTAATGACTGTGGCATGTCATTACTTGTTCTTTTTCTATCTCAGCTCAAGACTGAATGTGAAAAAAAAATTAAAGATGATAATATTTTTACAATGAACGAGAAGAAAATCCTTTTAAAGTTTCACACTTTTTAAAAATGGAAAGTGTGAATTTACTTTTTTTTGCAACATAAAAAAAACAACAAGATTTAACAAGTCTTAGCATTTGAAGTTAAGAAATCGTTATTTAGTTGTTGAAGATATAGAAGAGAGGAGTGAGAAATATGTAACAACAAAAATTCAGTACCTTTTTTTTCTTGAAATTGATCATTTTTATTTCCATAGAAGCCAGTCAAACAACCTGAAAATTATTATCTCCTGAGGTGAAAAATTAAATTTTTGTCAATTTAATTTTAGAGTATTGACATGAAATGAACTTTTGACTCAATGAAATTCGATATCAAAATGTAAATGTATGGAATTTCGTTACCGAAACAGAATTTTGAAGAGGAAACCAAAAAAATGCCTAAGGGTATCAATGAAAATTGATGGATCCAATGTCATAGTTAGATATGTTTAAAAAAAAATGTCTGTAAATCGTTGAAAAAATTAAAAGTAATTCGACACTGATTCGAAGTGTTAGTCTTAAAAATTTTAATTTTATTTGAATAACAAAAACAAAGAAATAAAGAACAATTTAAGGTGGATTTTAATTTGAAATTTTTAAATCTAATGAATTTATTTGTTTGTTTTTTTTTCTTTTCATAGATATAAAAACATTTTCTAGTGTAAGCCACATTTCCTCAATTATTTAGCATATTAAATGTTGCAAAATAACAATAGAAAAAATATTTTGAAAAATGACTGACAGATATAGTTGTTTTTGTTTGTAATACTATTAAAATATTTTAATGCACATAACCAACAAACACCAACATAAAAAAAAAAATGTAAAATATTTATTTTTTCGCGTTGTATATGAAAAAACACATTGAAATGAAAAAAAATAAAGTAAAAAATAACCAGGGAAAACCGTACTTCCATTTGGGTGCATTTTTATATTAAAATTTCATTTTATTACTTTGTTTCTCTTATTATTTTTTGCTCCAAACGTATCTGATGTTTTTTTTGTTATAAAAATAATAATATTAATAATGTTTATCTGCTGTATTTTAATTTAAATTTTGTGTTTTCCTTATAAATTTGCATTATATTTTACTCACAAACAACAATAATTTATACAATAAATGATGGAATTTCATTTCACATTTGTCTGAAATGAAATCAGAGCCTTTACTGTGAGGCCACTCATTGACGATTGATCGATCTGATGTAATTTGATGCAACGAACACAAAATTTATTGTATAATGATGATTTTAATATAACGTTTTTTTTAATAAATATTTTAATATCACCATTAAATGGATAAAAAACAGACAAAAAAATTTTTAAAGTAGTTAATTAAATGAAAACTTAATTAAGATAGGGAAAAAAAGTTTTCAATTGTATCACACCGTTATTAAATTAGGATGTTTAATTACTTGTGTATGTGTGATAATAGGCTTTAATTTCCATATATTGTGTAATTATAGGAGGTTAATTGCCTAGTTGTTATATAATGTAATTTAATTGCAATTTTAATTTGTGTTACAACAAGAAGTTTATAGTTTAATTTTAAAATTTATATTGTTTAAAGGAAATGAAAAGTTAATTGTTTGAAATTTGTTGAACATCATGCAAATTTAATTAGATCTGCCGTATTTGTTGTAGAAGGCCAATGAAATTTTCGTCCAAGCTCCTGAATGAAAGGTGGCCAATGAATCAATTCTTTTTTCACAATTCTACGGATATAGGCTTTGATATCGACTGGAATAAAGTCAAATTCGGGACTGTCGGTTGCAAAAGCATTTGGATCATAGGCAATTTCAATTTCTTTGGAAGTCTTTTTAGGACCGAAATACTTGTCAATTGTTTCAGGTATGCGAACCAGATATTCATCGACGTAATTTTCAGCATCATCATTATCATCGTAAATACTGTCATCCAAGTCACCGGGTTGGTCTTCCCATTGAATTTCATGATCAACCTCAATATTTTCTAGTGGATCGTAATGTTCTTCGCGTGCTCGTCTCACAGCTTCACTTTCATATGGAACATCATCCAAAACTAGAGGTGTAAAGTCATATGCTGGTTTCAATGGTCCTTGAATCCGATGTGGAGATTTCATTACAACTTCTTCAATTTGGTCAGCTAAAGTTGGTATTTCATCAATAACTTCAACATCCTCATCACAAATTGCATCTAAGACTTTTCCCACATTTTTCATGACTGCCTGAATTGCATCATTCTTAATACGAGGATTTGCTAAATCAGGTTTACTTATTTTGCGTTGTGGTGTTTTGAGATTAGGATCAGTTTTCTGTCTTGTAACCTTCTTGGTCGGCATTGCCAACATTGCTTTTTCTTCCATTTCCTCCAAATTTATGTTTGACATGAATTCACGCACATTCAATTTTCCTCGTGCTGGGACTTCGTCAAATGGTGGCAGTAATTGGCGTGAAGTCAAAGATGTTTTTAAAGCTTGCAACGCAGTGATACGATCTTCAAGTTCAGTTTCACGTTTCAATTTATCATTCAGAGTTCTTATCCAGGCTTCAATCATATCTTGCTTATTTGCTATATGGATAAATGAGATGAAAAGAACTGTTTAAAAATTATTGAAGAAATTAATATTACGTGGCAGTTTCTTTCCAGCATGAATTATATCGTTTTCAAGACTTTTAATCGTAATTAGACGATTCTTTTTCAATTGTTGTAATCCTGCTACACTCAATGTGGATTTAGAGCGTTTTACCATTTCTGGTCTCGATACAATTTTTGAAGTAGGCTCTGGTTCTTCTTCGTCAGCTCTATAGTTATCCATTAAAAAATTAAAAAACTTAAAAAAAAAAAATAAAATTTCTTACGATTGAATTACGTCAATTGAAGCTTCTTTGCGTGCTGGAGCACTCTTAGGTCTTGGCTCTTTGAATAGAGCTGTTTGTTTCATCTCTTTATATTGGTACACCTTTTTCTTAAAACTTTCCTTGTCATATTTCTGCCAAAACTGTTGTAGAGTTGATGTGCCTTTAAATTGTGTATTTTCTTTATCAAATGGTGATTTATTGAATGGAGGCACAAGGACTCCAGCTTTAGCCATTGCATGAAATGCTTGATACATGTCTAATTTTACATCCAAACCAGATACCCCTTTCAAATTCTGGTCAAAATACTTGAACCATGTGTGCATAAGTTTTTTCTCTTAAAAATTTCAATGTTAAAAAAGTAATCATATTCAATAATTGAGCATCATACCTAGAGGTTTTAAATTATTTTGCTTAACCACCGAAGCTTTAATGCTTTCAATAACTTTCATTGCTTCTTTTGCTTTTTTTGTTGCCATTTTAAATTTAGTTTAAATCAAAATGTCCAAAATCGAAAATATTTTAAAAATTGGTTTTTATAGTGAAAGATAAACTTAAATAAATAACTTTTAAGCGATTGCTTGCTTTGATTTGAGTTTATTTTTCGTATACCCTTTTTTTTCAATGAAAACACGATTAAATCAATTATCGTTCAATGGTCCCTCAACGCAATTTAATAATAACGACCATTTTTTTTCATTATTTTTTTTAATTTTTTAAAAGAAGAAAAACAAACAAATAAGATAAAAAAAATTGATCCCAAGTTTCTTCTTAAAAATTCATTATTCCATTGAAGTAGTCAATTCAAGGGAAATTCTATCCTCAATAGAATCTAAAGCACTTAACTTTTAAGAAATGAAAAATACAAAAAAAAAAGATTCCCAATGTAATCTGAAAGTGCATTCATATGAAAAATGTTAAAATCAAATGGAATCATACTTGTTTTTGTTTTTGAAGAGATTTTAAAACGTATTTTGACTGAAAATAGCTTCATTTTATTTCAATCATTCCTAATTTCTTTTGTATTTTCACAAAAACGAAGAAAAAAATGACTACGGATACGAAACTTTATTTGTAAACAAAACAAAATTAAAAGAAAAGCAAAGTAAAAAGGGAAGAAAGGATTGATAAGTGGGTTATAATTGAAATTTGTTTGAAGAGGGAAATTAATTGTTAAGTGAGAATTGAACGTAATTTCTTATTTAATTCAATTTTATTTTGAATTTTAAGAGAAAAAAAATGAGACAAGATAATTAAAAATGAATTGAACATGACATGGGTTCATTTTGTTTCAGATAATGTCAAAATTGAATTGAATTATTCATAAGAAAAGAAGAGAAAAAAAAATTAATTGAAAAAATTACATATCCTATTTGAAATTTTCATTCCATTTAAATGAAACATGTGATGACTTTGGTGATATAAATGATGAAAGTTTTGATGATGGAAATTTTAAATTTCTTTGCATGAAATACTGCAGATTTTATGTGTTCACTCACAAGCAAGATTTATTCTACTGATTTCATTTTATTCAGATGGTTTATTTTTGTCAGAAATACGAGCCAGACACGAATAAAGCAAAATATAGGGATGTTGCACCTAATTTGCATAAATATATTTCTTCAGTGTCTGGTTTCTTTTTTTTTCTATGTTTGCAATGAGGTATTTTGTCGCATTTCAATGCCTGCAACAGAAAAAATTATGTAAGAAAATACTGATGTCAACGAAAAGGTGCAAAAAAGTTGAAAATTTAAGTTTTTATGCGTTCTGGTTGCTTATGTTAGAAGAAATTCAATTATTTTCTCCTAATTGTTGTTTTAAAAGTTGAGTAAGACCGAATTTCGTTTATTTACACTGCTTAAAATCATTGAAAATCTATTTGTATGAAATTTTTTTTTTAAATTTCAGATTCATAACAAAAAGAACTTTGAGAAGTAAACTTTCTTAATACAGTAAACTACAAAAATTTCTTTTCTCATCGATACCAGTAAAAATCATGTAATAATTTTAATTTACAAACACACGTTAAAGGAAAACTTTTCTCAAGTTATTAAAATTCAATAGAAAAATTCAATGTTTGCTTTACTTTTAAATTTTTTAAAACGTAACATTCATTGAAAAAAAAAACTATTTCTCTGTAAACTTTATCAGTTAAATAAAATATGAATGAAGGAAACTAAGGCGAACAAGAAAAAGAATGAATAAATATAGAAATACTTTAAAGAACTTTAACCGCAAAATTTTAATCAAATCGTCTAACCACAAAATGTATATAAATGTATCTATACAAAAAAAGTACGTGTTCAAGTACTGGATAAAATTGAAGAAAATTGGCATTATTGAGATGGAAAGGAACATTTTACAAGAAAATTTTTTAGACGGATTTTTTTTTTGTTGTATAATGTGTACGTCAATAACGAGTTGCTGGATTTTTTCAGTATCAATTTTTAAATGTTTTATTAAGAAAAGTTAAATCAGGGAAGATTGAAACTGAAGACGATTTGGTTAGTATTCAGTAAAATTAACAAGAAATGTAAACTACCAGCCGTTTCCATTACAACGCTGATAATTGTCAAAAAGTACCAGGCGTCTGCATAATCAAATTTATTACCCTATCCTAATATGATACATAACATATTAAAAGTGTCAAAGTACAAAAAGAAACAAAGCATTGCTATTAATATGCAACAACATTATTGAATAATGATATTTCATTTTTTTATCAAACGTTGTGTATTTACGAGCCTTTAATATTTCCTCTGTTTCTTCAACCAATTTCAAGTAAAATTAGAAGAAAACGACCTCCCATTAGTGATTTCTTGTCCATTAAAAGAAATGCACTTATTTCAGTTATTTATACTCCAGTTACCAAATTTTATTATTGTAATAAAACCTTTTTTCCTTATTATTATTTTGAACATCACACCATTAATGTAACATATCCTCTCTTATTACTATGAAATATATAACATGATTGAACGAACGAAAAATTATGAATTGACTCATAATGATAACGAAAATAATAATATTGTTTGTTAGTTTATTATTAGTGTATACTTAATGTGTTTGCGATGGCAGTCAATTGAGAACTAATAACAATAATATTCGATTCCTTTGTGTAATTTATGTGTTATATGGTTTTCATGTATACATTTTTGATTGTTATGATATTTGGCTCATTAGCATTATATTAGAATATTCACGTATCAACACTTCATTATTCTGATGGCCATGGGAACTTTTTCAACTGTAATTACATATTTATGAATTTTTAGTTGTGATTCTAATATGTGAAAGATGAATAAAATTTTACAGTTATTGGCGACCGATTTTCCAAACGTCAAACCGAATTTTTAATTTAAAGTCCTTAGTATTGACATTTGACAAAATTTTACAATTTATGAAAAATCTTGAACAATAAAATTTCAACGAGTGAAAATTCATGTGAAATGGCATGCAATTTAATTACAAATTGATTACATTCTATTAATTTTCCTTCATTAATTGAGTTTCGTGTCAAAATAAACAATATTCAGGTTTTTTTTTGCAATGCACATTTAAAATGGAAGTAGGATTTTCCGTTGAAAACTTAAATGTATGTTTTTGATATAAAATTATTATAATAACAATAAATTTAATATTTATGCGTGTCGGTGTCAGGTTAATAAATATTTATTTTTTTGCTTGTATATTTTTCCTTATTGTGTTTGTGTATGCTACTTGCATAATAAATTGTCATGCGTTTTATTTTCATTTTATTTATTAATTTATTTACTCATTTTTAAGGAAAAACAATGAAATTTATTTATTTTTATAAGGAAATTAAGATTTTAATTGTAAAAATCAATGATAATAAATTTCTATTGAAAAAAGTTTGGAGAAAAAACTAAACAAATTTTCCTTTTCAATTCAAAATCAAACTTTAATATGTAAATTTTGACGTGATTTTTGTTTCCTCCTTAATTTCAAAATAATTTGGCACCTCCTGTTCAATATCTTTTCAGACAAGTCAAATTTGATATATTTTAAGAAAAAAAAAAGAAGATTGATGATCATTTAATAGCAGGACAAACGATTATAGATAAGAAGTTTAATATTTTGACATACATTCCAAAAATAAACTTTAATGTAGGTGAGCTTTCATGTTTATTTTTAAATTAAGCAGACTGATGGTGTTCAAATTGATGCAAATGCAAATGAATAAGAAAATGTATTGAAATTAAATATTGAGAGAATGAAGAACAAAAAATTAATAAAAAAAATTCTTGATGGAAAATAATAAAAAAATATGACATTTTTGCTTTGAGATTTATTTTGGAGATAAAAAAAACGAATTATTAAAATGAATGTGAAAATAATGGTGATCGAATTTTGACACATTAATTTCCTCTGTTTTTTGACATTTAGATTGAAATTGAACGTTGGAGAGAGTTGGACGTCAATAAATAAAAAAAAAATATATACGAAAACGTTTTCTTACCTTAGAATTGAAAGAATAATGTCCACAAATGTTACCCACTGTCTGTCATCTACAAAAATAAAAAATTGAATCTAATTAAGTTAACTTTAAACAAGATTTCAAATCACATACAAAGGATAATGAAAAATGTTGACCTAAATTAAATATTCATTTAAAAAAAGACCATTAACGAAAAATAAAAAGAAATTTGAGCAAAAAACGTCAAACACATGTTATTTTTTTCTTTATCATTAAAATGACAATTCACAAGGCTATAAGAGAGAGTAGCAAAAAAAAGGTCTCACTAATGTAATAACAAGCAGGGATCACATATGTTCCAAATATAAATATATCTAATATCAATTTATTCAAACACATACGCACACATGCCCACACGCGCTTTCCTCCAATACTCCTCATTCCAGTTAAACTTATCACAATTTTTTCGTTAATGTGTATTTTTTCCGATATGATGTGCGATGAAAATGTGTAAAATAATATCATTTTCCATTATTATTATTTTTTTTCTTTTTAGGGGATCATGAAACATCAAAAATATCACCGAGTCACATTTGATAAGAATAAAATAAAAAAAAAAATTGGTAAAAAGAATAATATATTACACCGTGTTTCACTGTCTCTTCGGAATATTTTGATATGAAAAGGAGAAAAAAAAACTATGTGATGTATCAGAAGTTGTCATGACATCATCTTGCCTGTATGTTCATCGTCTTGTTGTCATATATTATTAAATTGAACTTATATGGATTACTATTTTTATTTTTATTATTTTTTTAAAGGAAAAAAGCACGATATAGCGACAAAACGTTGAATACAACAACAGAAGAGCCAAATAGATATGTGAATGTTCTTGATTGATTACTGTAATTTTTGACGTGTGGAAATGTTGAATGTTTGTCAGTGTTTTTTTAACGCGCTATCTACGTTAAGGTAAACTAACATTGTATTTTTTTTTCACCCGTTATTTATCTTTTAAAGTGATGTTTAAGTGAAGAAGATTTATTTTGTAAGGGTTTACATAAGAGGAAATTTACAGTAATATTCAAACAGTAATTTTTTATGATATTTTGATACGTTTTCCTTCCATTTTTCAGATTTCATGTGAACGTTAATAAACACACAATTCAAAATCAATCACAAGCAAAAAAAAACCCTCAAAGAAAAACAGATAATCAAAAGTTTGTCTTTAATTAAAATTTATCTGAAAACAATCTATTGCAATGAATATCTTTACCATAATATTATGATTTTACATTTTCTTTTTCATTGTAAACTTTATCTTAAACTATCGAAAACCCAGCATGGCATGACAACATTTTAACCAACAAGTTTTTGCTAGTTCAAAATTTTGTCTTCACTTCAATTGTGCACAAAATCTTTAAATATTGAATCGACCAATAAATATTTGAAATGCTTAGCAACATTAACAGGAAAAAAGGACTCTTCATGGAATAATAACAGCAATAATAATGTTTGAAAATATTAAAACCACATTTTGCATACATACAAGAAGCAAGAAGTAGATAATGGTAAAAGTATATTTGAATAAAATGTATGTGAGTGTGCTCTTAACCCAACAATTGGCTTGAAACAAATTTTGTGTTGCCTGCTTTGGTCATAAATCTGGATGAGTGCATCTGCAACAATCATGTAAAATATCGATAGTGTGGTTTATTCACACACACACATTTGCAAAACATTGTTATGGCTTTGCAAAATTTGAAGATGAAATTTTGTTGGTAACATAAAACAAATATCAGAGTATCGATAAAATGCATAAAATATTATATATATTAACAAGAGATTATCAATTTTATAGGACAACGAGTTCAAAAAAGTTTCATTTGAACCCACTCTAGTCTTAACTTCATTTATTTGCTTGTTTTCCGCTCTTATGTCCTTGTATCAGTAAATTTGTGCAACACAATCACTAAATTTCAAATTGATTTAAAATCTTCTTTGTTTCCTTATCTCGTTCTCTATTCATATTTATTTAAACAACAAATTTGAGTCTTTCATTAAAGGATTTTCCATGTCCTTGTATTTATTTAATGGCTTCTTTTATGATCAGTCAGTCGTGTCATTCTCACAAAGAAAATTTCCAATATTAATATAATTTACAGTTGAGTTACAAAATTTTCAAATACAACCTTTCACTTGAAGTTTGTTAAAGATTTATACAAAAATTACTTTTAGAGAATATAAGAAAAAAAAAATTATCATACATTTGATTTGCTTTACGAGTTATCTTTGTTAAATGAAATCACTTCTGGTTTTGTTATGCTGATCACATCGTATCCCATTACTTGGAATAATAAATTGTGTGTTTCAATCAAAATGTGTTGGAAACTAAATTATTATTGAAGAAGAAATAATTTCAGGAACATTGTTATCTCTTTATTTTTTGAGTATACAAACACACACACACACACACACACAGAGTAATTTGAACAATAAATAAATTTACTTTGATTGCCTTTTCCATATGCCTTATGAGGCCTCAAAGTAAAAGCAAATCAACAGTATGTTAATATGATAAATAAATCAAAATTTAATGTCTTGATCCTTTTTTCCTTTTTCTTCTTTGTTTAATGTGTTCAATTCTTATTCGATTTCTTAGTTTTTTTTATTAACATATCGCTTTTAACGACTTACTTCAAATATTATTTTCTTTTATGTGTTAATTTTCTCAATAAAGAGAAAAAAAATATATTTTCAAAAGGAATTTCAAATGAAACAAGAAAATAATCAAAATTCTGAACATGACTTCATTAACATCTCATTCATTCAGGCTTGAAGTTTATTTACGCATTTCTGTTCTGATCAAATATCATTCGATGTTTTTGTGTTCTCGTATTTTTTTTGTGTCGTATATTCACGAGATCCTCTTACAAAAAAAAAATGGAATTAGTTTTAAATTTCCAACTCGTTTGAAATTAGTTTTTATTGTTGAAAACAAAAAAATTAAAAGTCCATAAAATCCACTTATGAATGAAGCTCGCTTTAGACAAATGAATCTGTAATCTGATGTTCACTAACCGGATTATAGACCATATTTATGATTGTTTCCTGATCTGAAACAAACCACTTCAATCAATATATATTTTTTTTCATTTTACAAGGAAACACAACAATAGTAAATAATCCTCTCGTCACTACACAATTCTGTTTTATTTTTAATAAAAATGAAATGAAATTCAATGTAAGTTTTTTAAAATTCTGTTCAAGTGGCCGCGCAATTTTTTAGTTTTACATTTTACTGATTTTAGTGAAAAACAATTTTTTTCATATTTTTTATTTTATTATACACAAAAGGAGTAAATAAAAAAACGTGACTGTATTTTGCCAATTTTTTATATTTTTTCACTCTTTTTGATTGAAAAACATTATTTTTTTCAGTTTTTTTTTTTTGTTTAAATGCAGTCTTTAGTTAGCAACAAAAATAATGTGATTGCCTTCACTCTGCTGTCACACACTGCTTTATTTTTTTATGATTATTATTATTATTTTTAGTGCATTGCTGCACTCAATTATGTTTGATGATGATTACGGTTTGAAAAATACTGTCGAAATATTTTTACTTTATCAACAGAAAAATAAATTTTTGTTTTTCTCCGTTTTCATGAAATATAAAAAATGTTGAAAAATCATTCAATTTATTTAACCAGATAGAAAAAAACTTGGGCGTTAGATTTCATATCAAATAAATATAAATATATAGTAATGATAACTAACTATTTTTCAATTTTTTTTGTGATATTTGTTTTGTTGATCGAAATTGAGACGTGACTATGTCAAATAATAATAAAATTTTGTATAACATTTTTTTTTTGCTCATCAGACTTAGGTTAAATTGAAATATGAACTTTAATGAATCGGTTGACAGTGAAATTGAAGAAAAAATTCATGTGAATTCATTGATGAAAATTTGGCTTTAATCTACACTCTGTTATTCATTTTATGGTTAAAATTTCTCAAAACAGAATCTTTCATAATTAATGAAAAACTTTTTACAAATTTTACCTTTCAAATTCTTCTTCAAACCGTATCAAATTCATTATCATGAGATGATCCCTTAAAATTTTTTTTTCATTTTTTTTTCATAATGAACAAAAAGTTAAATAGATTTCTTTTGAATTTTCCTTTAATTATATTTTCATGTATGAAACATTTTTCTGCTTTCCTGCTTTTTAATTAAAGGGGAAAACAAATGAAACACACACATAGAGCAAAAAAATAATCTTAAAATAACACTTTACACTTATAAAATGTACTTAATTTGATAATGTCATCAATTTTCATATATTTTAAAAGTAATTTAACTCATATTGTCTTGTCTTGTTAAAATCAAATGAATGTTCAAGATTTTAATTTTATATAAAAAAGTCAAGTACAGCAAAAAAAAGATGAAACACGACACGTTGACAAACACTTACATAATTTCCTTTACATTTTTTTTTGTATACTTGTAAGAAAAAAGTTGTAGGATAAGTACTTTTTGGCATTAAAAAAAGGATAATATTTCCTGACGTTTATTATACATTTATTAACAATGAAGTGAAGTTTTGAATAAAGTTAAAATATGATTTTTCCTTTTCCCTTTACACATCTTTTTAACTTAAGGAGGAAGAGGAGAAATAAAAAGATGAAAGTAAACGAATTTTTACTTAAATCTACTTGTGTGTACTAGGTGAATGTGTCATAATAAGAGGATATCGATGTTTAAAGACGAAATAAGGTTAACATGTGAATAAAGGGAAAAATAAAATACAAAGTTTTTGAAGTTTTCTCTTTAAATAAATCTATTAACTGAAGGATTTGGAACACAATACGAGTCATAATAGAGATGTTAAGGGAGTTAACTTCAGAAGTAAAGAGATTTAAGAGAAATTCTATCGTTTTTTAAAGTAGCGTTGAATCTCTTTTTACCACAATGTTTTTTTTTGACTTCACTGTAGGTTGAAAACTTAGCACAATTTAAAGTAATTCACTCAGATATTCACTCGGATATTCCTTGCCATCTTATAAAATTACAAAGCAATTCAAATTGAATGAACGAAGGTGTTAATGATTGCACAATAGGTGTTTCATTATGTTTTCAAGTGTTTGAAGATTTTTGAATCCTTTCACACGTTTAACACAATTTTTTTTTCATGACAAAAAAAATGAGCAACAAAGAAACAAGCAGCACAAAAAATCTTGAATAATTTAGTATGTTGACCCAAAATTCATTATAAAAAGAAAAAACTCGTACCAAAGTACAATTGAATCCACACGAACAAGAAGGAAAATTGGGTGAAAATCGGTTATTGTGTGAAAATGGGAAAACAAGAGAATAAGATAATAAAATCAAATCATACCTTTGTCCAATTAGGTTTTTAATTAGGATTTTTTTTCCTTTTTTACCGTAAATTTACCTGAGACGCGCTCTAATTTTAACAGTATTTAATTATTTATTTATTTATTTATAGGGAGTCTTTAAAAAAAATTTCATTTTCTCCCTTGTATTTTATATTCTTTTTCACAATTTGGAAAACATTGGATTTACTTCGACATAGTCGAAATCTCTGTGCTTCATACATCAAATTTTATGAGATTTCAGATCAAAGATTACAAATAGAAGTAATAATTTATTAATATCATGATTCGTTTTTAACGGATGGAATCGACAGATAATCCTTAATTGTCTTAAATTGTTTTCTCGTTTCTCTTGTGAATCGTAATCAAGTTATGAGTGTATCATAGACCAATTTGGTTTTTATTCATTAATCTTCTACTATTGTGATTTAATTCAATTTTTAAATTTCTAAAAAAAATATGAAATTTTAAAAGTGCACTCGAAAATCATTAAACTTATAAAGTCCTTTCTTTTCAATTAAATGTCCCAGATTATAAAAATAATGAACATAAAGACCAAAGCTTATTGTTAATTAAAACTTCTTTTTGTTTTCTCTGCACTTCTGACTGACTTTATTTTACGTAAATGCATAATACTTTTGAAACTAAAATAGTAGACTGATAATAATAATAATATAAAAGGACATAATCTCAGAAAATCACAATCGTTAAACTTTTTTTCTATCTTCTTTTATCTTCTCTTCATTATTGTTTTAATTTTTTTTCCTGTAAATTGTTTTCCGTCCTACAATTTTTCCACAATTGCTTTGCATTGTTGCCAACAACAAATAATATTCACAGACAAAAAATAAAACAAGATTAAACAATAATAACAGGAAAGGACACCAAAATAGTCACAATACTGCACCATATCTTTAATATACACTTAAATGCCTTTTAATATGCGATGAAATAATAAAAAAAAACAACAAAAAAAAATATAATTTAAATAATGCAAAAACAAACAGAAAAGAGTCATTATTCATTTAATATCCATTCATTATCTTTATTTCCTCCCTTAAGTAGTAGCGTTTTAATATTGCCTCATGTTAAATATCATAGTTTTTTTTTCCTACTTCTTCTACTTTTAATATAAATAATGTGGCTTCTTTTCAAAGAGTGTTTATCTATTTATTTTATATTCTCTTGTGACTCTTGAAATGTATTTCATTTAAGTGCATTCTTATACATATGCAAGATGATAAATTTTTATGATTTTATGACAATTATGGACACAAAAGTAATCCATTTTCTGTAAATCTTAAAATGAAAACATCTTAAATGAAAGACTTGAGTGTTTTGAAATTTCTTATTAACTTGTGACATGTCCATTATCTTTCGTCAATTCCATTTCACGTTTTACTCTTCTCAAAAGAGTATTTTTTTTTTAAATTGAGGACGAAATTTCATTTCAAAATACGACTGATAAAAAAAAGAAATGGTAATGATTGTTTCAAAATTACGCTAACGGCTGTGTTTGTTTAAATTGTGTTTTCATTTTTATCCTCATTTTTTTGAACGAGTAATATTTCATTATACACGAAGATTCAAGTTGAATTGCAACATTTTCCTCTTAAAACCCGTTCTTATTTTTATTTAAAACGTTAGTGAGAGAGTGTAAATTATAGATTTTTTTTTATTTTAACAATTCATGTACAATTTTGTGATTTTTTTTTTCTTACTTACATTTTGTTGTGACATAGTTGCAGTGTTTTCATCTGAAAAAAAATCGAATAATTTTTAATAAAATTGACACTTAAAACAGAAATCAAATTAATTTATTATGTCTTAAATCCCATTCTTCAATTAAGAGAAAAAAAATTAATATTCTCATTTAATATTAATAATAATAACTTAAAAGTTGAATCCTTTCCCTTTTTTTCTTATTTTTCCCTTTTTCTATTCATAAAATAAAAACCGTTTAAGTTTAAATGACATCATTGTAGCGATTTATTTGATAAAAGAAGTACTTAAAAAGGAAAAAAAGGAAAGATTTTACATTTTCTCTAAGTACCACTCGACCAAAATTGTAAACACTTTTTTTGTCCTTTTTGTACTCTTTCTTTTTTTTTATGACATTCTGCTTTCCAACTTGTATGACGGAGTAAAGACGGATATGTAAATTATGGTTGATGGGATTTTACTGTAACAGATTTTATTTGATCTTTTTTTCTTAAATTTTTTTTCCATTTTTAAATATCATCTGAATTATTGGATTTTGAGATACTCAAAATGGATTTCACAAGAATTGAACGTTATTGAACTTAAATTAAATAAAGTAATCTCACAATGAATTGAGAAAAAAATTGGACATTTGTAGAATATGTCGATAAAATATGAAAAAAAATAGAAGCTTACAAGAACAAGACATCAAATGGCTAATAAATTCAACATGTACATAAATTGTTTTATCTTTTATAGCAACAATAGAAAAAAAGCATAATGATAAGAAATAATCAAACATGTGATCCATAAAATAGAATAAAATGTAAATAGCATGTCATTTATTTGGTCATAAAAGATTAGTATGGAGACCAATTTATTCCCTAATATTATCTTTTTTTCCTCTAATATAAAGATAAAAATTCCTATCTTACAAGACAATTTCAGCTCAACACAGAAAAAGAACAAAAAAAATTGGATAGGCAATTTGAAATTTTCGATAAAATTTTCTTTTTTACTAAATTTAGTGACTTGGAAGATAAAATCTTCTTGCTCATTCATATCAATACAGAAAAGTTAATTCTTGAATCCAAGATTCATTATCATTGTAATATGAAACACAAAATTGAGTCGATTTTTGATGGATTATAATCAAATAATCAATTTCTTTATTCTCTGTGTTCATTCAAACGTGAATCTTACATTCGTAACTGTATGAAGCAAATCAAATCGACACTCGAAATGAGTATTAATGAGAAATTTATTTCATTGGTAAATGTGAGTGTGTTACAGAACATGACAAGGAAGATTTTATTTTTTTTCTGTGAAATCACTGTGTTCATGACGCGTGATCGTAATTTATGTTTTCTCCACACACATCTAAATAAATGAAATAATGTTTTGTGATAATGGTTATTTCCATTTCTAAGATTGTTTACTTAATTTGTGATGAATTTGTGCTTTTTCTTCTTACTCATTGTCTTACTATTTCCTTTCTTGAAAGAGAAACAATAAAATAATACGCTTAAATTTGGATTATCCTATTTAAGAGCAACATTTTGCTCATAAATAAAACACTTAAGAATTAATATTCAATGTTATGCGTTGATGCTTTGATTTTTAAATAAAATTACAGATTTTCACAGTATTTGTTCAATATCAGCAGATTTTATTTTTATTTTATTCGTTTCTAATAAAAACATAAATATCAAGAACAATAAATTTTCGTATACTTTTATTTTTATCGACATGCCCTTTTTTGCCTTCTCCCTTTTTTAAATCTTTTTGAAGATATTTTTTTTTGTTGTATGATATTGGTTGAGTGTATATTTATTTATGTAAGAACCGATATAGTTTAATCTCATTTGAAATCATTCAAAAAAAGTAATGATGATAATAATAATAAGTAATAGCAAGAAAATGAAGAAGAAGAACCCTTATCTGCTGATCGTAATCGACACTAATGTGCTTTCTTGGATGACGTTAATTTTGTGTTTATTTTATATCGTTTGAAGTATTTTCTCACACTTTTATATCTTAAATTCGCTTGTGAAGTATGCTCCTAAAGCGAATTTGAGAAGAAATGAAACTGAAACTAAGCCGTAATTTCATAAAATTCATTAAAATCTCTCGGTTTTGATATGATTCAATTATTTAATTTAAAATCTTGTTAGTGCATCTGCTCTTCTTATAAACAGAAAAAATGAAAAAAAAACTTTACATAAGATGCAAGAAATAAATCGATTATCCAGATTGATTTTATTTAATCTTATTGAAAAGAAGAGAGAAAAAAAATCATAAAAACCACTTTTCCAATGTTTTAATAATGATACTACTTCAGAAAAGTTTAAACATGATAATAGAACTAAATGTATTTCTTCATTTTTCCATTATTCTATGAATATAAATTGCATGATTTTTCTATCAGATGAATGAATATTTTTTCAGATGGGATTTTAAGGATATTGAATGAAAAATGTTAATTGAAAGTGAAAATTTGAGTTCATCAAGAGAATTAAAGGAAAGAACCAAAATGATACTCTTTCCATCGATCTCTTAATGTCTCTTTCTCTGTCAAACCGATACGCAATTTTTTTTCCATTATAATTTTTTACAAGTAAAACAGATAAATCTCTCACAATAAACTCTGATGAAATCTTTCTTTTATCGCCTTCACTTTTCCCACTTTGCCAAAGATAAATAATGATTTCATATAAAATTGATTCATTAATATTTCACTTTATCATAAAAATTTTGAAATGAAAGCATCTTATTTTATAATTTTTACTCAATAAAATAAAACAAGCAGAATAAAATCAGTTGTGAGTTAAATGTTACATGATGTTGCTTGGGGAAAAGTATTATTTATTTATTTATTATTAAATTGAAGAAAAAGTTTTCGATTTCTATCTATGTCTGTGTATGTATTTGGAATTTTTTTTGTACTTTTTCTGCTTAATATTACTTTTCAAATAAACATTTAACATCAACACAATTCGTTTTTAATGAAAAATGATACAGAAAAAGTTTTATCCCGCTTTTGGTATTGTTAATGATATAATATTAAATATTGATTCATTTTATTTATGTTATTCCATGTTGATGTTCTTGTTGTATTTATATTTTGAAAAGCCAATACAATTTATATTATTTTTGGGTTTTCATCATGATTTATTACATAACTTAAAAAAAAACATACATAAATATTTTGAAAATGATGAAGCATAAAAATAAAATTAAAACTTTTGTACGAAAAAGTGAGAGTTCAGATTCAGATTTGAAATGAAACAGAAAAGAATTCAAATTAAGATACACAAGACAACATAAATTTTTGGTTAAGAAGATGAAATATTGACCAAATTCAGTTATAATTCATTCTATTTTAACCAAAAAAAGAAATGAGAAGAAGAAACAAATAAATTTATCATCAAAGAAAATGTGTCATATGTTTCTTTTTTTTCTACAGTAACACTTCTATTTGGATAACATGAAATATCGACCTAGTTAAATTATTATTATATATTATCAGTGGGTGTGATGCGTGAAATGAAATGAGACAAAAAGAAAAGCAAAAAAAAAACAATTTGAAATGAATGAGTTTCTTTTTTTCCAGCATTAGTTTATGTGTGACGCTTTTTTTTGTTATTTTCGATACATTTTTACCAATATCAGAAAAATTCTGGTTTTGTATTGATGATAAATTGATATTTATTTTAACGCTTCACAAGAACATTTACCCGCATTTGACAAGTAACATCTAGAAAAAGGGAAAGAAAAGGAAGAAGAAGAAGAAGAAAGTAAAATTGGAATCGTGTGGGAATAAAATTTTTTCACGCATTTTCTTTTCTTTTTATCGTTTTTTGTTTAACTTTGGCAATATAATATATGATGGAGATTGAAGTAAGATAAGAAATGAATCAAAAAAAATCTACCCTAAAATTCACGGTGTTAAATGATAAAAAGCTTCACTGAGCCATTAAAATGAAAAAATTTACTGACAAACCGTTAGTTGAATTCAACTTTAAATATGGGTTTGATACATGACAATTAAGATTTTTGAATATTTTTCTAATCAGTTGCATTTAATTTTCGCTTTTCCTTTCAATTACGTCACAAAAGTTCCTCGATTGATTTCAAATGATTTTCTCCTTGAAATTTTTTAGCTCTTATTACACACTCAGCATTCAACTCTATTCACATTAAATGATTCACAAATTTTAGGCGCTGTGAACAACTCCAGATGTCTAATGTAGTTTTCTTTTGTGTGTCATTCACTCAATTTTATTTCATTCCATTTAATTTCAAGCAAAACACACACACACACACACATACATATAATGAGAAATGAAAATAATAATCGTCTTCATATTTGAATTTGAAAAGCTTTCATTTTATCTGTATGTGTATGTATGAAATTTTTTATTAAGATATCATATCGCTATCAAAAGAAATTCGTTCACGTGTTCATTATTATTACAAACAAAAAAAAAAGATATCGAGTAAAGAAATCAGTTTAAATGATTCCATGCTGTAGAGTTTCTGATAACGACACGACATCAATAAATAATTCTAGTTCAATAAATAAATGGAAAATGACAAACAAAAAAAATTCAAATTGATGTTCCAATCAAATCAAAGAGGCAAAGGTATATGAGGAGCTTCAAAAAAAGAGATTAATTAAGATTTATACTTTCACATGGTTGTCTTTTTGTATCATATGATTTAACATGTTCACCATGTTCTGACGTTTTATTATCTCGGAAAAATTGTGTTACAAAATTCCATGAACACTGAAATCAAGCGTATTTAAGTTTAAATGAAAATACATACAACGAATCTGTGATTAAACGGATACAAAAGTGCATTTTTCATTGAAATGAAAGTAAACTGAATAACTTCAGAGAAAAAACGGTGATTGTATTACCAGGACATTTGTCACCCAATAGATTGAGAAATATTTAACTTTGTTTCTATGAGAATTGTGCTCTAGTTATGACAGAATACAATAGAAGTAACATTAGTAACACACCATTATAGAAGAGCAATACAATAAAGCTCATATATCAAATTTGATCCAAATAACGATTTATCATATTTTTTCAGATTTTTTTTTCGTCTTTCCATATTTATGTTTGTTTTGTCTATTCGTAATATTTGTTGTCTCGTGTTTCTTCTTATTTTATTATTATTATAAATCTTGTCTATTTTTTTTGGTGCACATTGTTTTGTGTGTCATTCAATCATAACATTTCAAAATTGTAGGTGATTGTGTCGTCATGTCAACGTCAGTTATAAGGATTTTTTATGTTGAATTGTAATGATAATGTCAAAAAATCACATATAAGTAAAAGATATATTTGATGTCAATGAACAAAAAAAGAAGCTTAAAAAAATATTTAACTTTGATTCAATTCAATTCCAAAATGAAAATACCCCGCAGCACGACACGAGAATATCAAGCATCGAGCACTGCGGACCTTTTTCAACTTACAGTGAATGTTTTTCGTTTCTTATGATTTGAATTCGAGCACATAACATTCGTTTCTGACATATGAGATTTTATAACTCAATTCAACTGACATTTACAGTTTCTGTGCAACTTAAATGTGATGGAAATTAATTTATCGTTCATGTTTTTGTATCATATCTGCCTTAAAAGCTCAATGAATCCTGTGATTTGGATTCAAAACTTCAATGCAATTTTTACAGAGATGAGTAAAAAAGTGTTTTTACAATTTATGGAAAATTCCATTAATGAAAACTTTATTTTAACTGATATAAATATTTATCAGCAGTGAGTTTATTTGTTTTACTGCAAAATTTATCATAATAACAATAATGATAATAAACGAATAAAGCCGTCATAAACATAAAACAATTTGATTACTCACATCATCCCAATATTTGGCTGCTTTTCACATTTATCCATTCGTTCATTCAATGTAAAATTATATTTGTTTTTGATTGGAAGTTTCCGACAAATAATCAACAACGAAAATATGAGAAAATTACGTATTAGGGGTGTAAAAAACGATGCAATTTAGTCTAAGATCATTTTTCATTCAAACATTTCTCTTGATTTTTATAAATTTAAGCGATAAACTGTTCACTCTAATTTCATCATCATCTTCATTAACTTTCATAGTATACAACTGAAATCACAATACTCAACAAATGAGTACCCCCTACCCGATAATTATCTAACGTATTGTTATTACTATTAGACGTATCTTTTAAACAATTCTAAATTATTATATAATTTCGTCTATAATCACAACAATAATAATAATAAAAGCCAATATTTGCGCAGTTTGAATGTTATTTTTTTCGGTTAATCAAATGGTGAATCAATGAAGTGGCTTTATAATGAATAAATAATGATAAATTTGATTATCATTCAGTATTTTGAGAAGGAAAATTAAGTTGTGCTATAGAAATTGTAACAATTTAGTATGAAACGTGTTTGTAATGAGCAAATCAAAGTTATAGTAGGCTTTTAAATTTATTTTATTTTAAAGAGATACATTCTTTTTTAAAGTAAAACATTTAATTGGAGTTATTAATGGTATTATTTCATGTTATTCCCTTTACAATTTAAATAATTTTCTTCTCGTTTCAATGGTATGAGTCCACTAATGAGTAAGGGGAATTGTTATAGTAAAAATAAAATTCATCATAATTTAAGGCATCAATTCACTGTCTATGATTTCAATTCTAATATTAAAGTTAAATATGAGATACAGTCGACATGTGCTTTGTAAGAATGGAATTCCGTGTATCTGCTGTAACGAGAGTCTCATCTCGTAATATGCAAATAACATCATAGAAAAAAATTATGCAAATTTTTGTGGTCAAGATCCTTTCGTTTCCCCACTGTTTATTTATTTTATCCTCAACAAAAAATTATTTGCTGAATAAATTAAAACATGATGTAATTCCCACTTGACATGACCTCTTATACATTTTTAACTAAAAATAATGGCCGGAGAAAAAAAATATGCTAGAAAAATATTTTTAATTAAAAGATGAATAATAGAATAAGTGGTTTGTCCTTTTTCTCTCTCACTCTATCTCCTTAAAAGTGCTCTCATGCATACTTCTTTTAATACAAATCCGTCAAAATGCTATCCTTTTAACACGCTAAAGCATCCTTAATTTATTTGATTTTTTTAACAACCTTTTAATTTATTGACGAGGGTTGTAAAACATTGAAATAATGAAATGCAAAAAAATTTAGACAATTTTCTCAACAATGTCATAAAAAAGTATAAAATACAAAGTTAAAAATTTGTACCAATCTCGTTTATGTGATATGGATTATCATTAAATTTAACTGTACATTATACAAAGAAAAGGTACAAAAATGAATATTACCCTCATAAATCCATGCAGACGTCTTTATCTTAAAAATATACACACAACTTTTTGCGTGCTCTCTTGCTTTCTTTTCAAACCAAACACAAATAATATTTTTTTAGTATAAAAGTGAGGTGCACAGATGGGAAAATGTCAAACACCTTTCTAGTGTGATTATAAATAAAAAATGAGGTTATTTAGAAAGTAAAAGTTTATTTTGTCTCATATTTAAAGAGAAACTTTTTTCTGTTCAGTTTCATTGGAAATGAAAAGACATATTTAAAGAGAAAAATTGTGTAATCAAAGTTCAAACAAAAACATATCATCTTCATCTTCAATTTTTTGAATCATAAAATTGATTTATGTTAAAAAACGTCTCGTTTACCTTCGGATCCCCAAGTGATTCTGTCTGATTTTATTTTAAATGGACCATAATCAATATAAATATATATAAAACACCTTTAATAAATTTATTGTGACAAATGATATGAAAAAAAAATGGATAAGATTCAACACCCTTAATTTTTATTTTACCAAAATAATAATAAAAAGAGTACCACAGCCACAAAAACCTATTTAACGGTTTTTTATACTTTATTTTGATATAATTCCATCAATTTATATCATAAAACAATTTATCAATTTAGATGACCCAATTAAACCAATTTTTTAAGCTTTACTTCTTTATTTTCATTTTTTTTTGTAATGCGTCGTTCGATTTTCATGATAATAAATTTGAATAATATACCTTGAGAGTTACAGTACAAGTTTTAACATGACAAGGGAATTTGTAATTTGATAGATTTTAAAAAAAAAATGTTTTCGTAATTTAAATGCTCTTTCAACATCGATTTGATTATAAGACATAAATTTAATGAGGACCCAATTCAAATTATTGATGTCAGGTAATAACATTTTTTCAAACAATTCGTGATTAGGCAAAAATCATAAGGTCCAAAGTTGCTTTAACTCGTGCAACCAAAATGCATTTAAGGTCAAATTTCATGGAAACGTTTAACAAATCTAAAATTTGCTCCCTTTCTTTTCTTGTGGATTTACGCTCTACAGAAAGAAAGATAAGTGATAATGAATTGGAAAAAGGCATCACAAAAGTGGTGAAATGTATATTTAAGTAAAAAAATGATGATGATGGCTAAGTATGAGTATAAAACTTATAATAATAAGAAAAAATCTTTGAAGAAAAAAAGTATAACATTATTCTTTCATTTCTAAAAATGTACGAACGATCTTCGTCTTACAATATTTACAAGACAGGACTTAAGAAGATTTTTTTTAAAAACTGTTCGTTTTTTTACTCTTTTCATTTTTTTCTCCTTTTAAATTTACTTTTACTTACAACTAAATTCATTGACGTACATTGAAAAACTTGTTATAGACGGGTAGGATAATAGGATGATGGAATTAAGTATAAAAAATATATATATCATTGGTTTTAGAAAAAGAAATATATTTTTAACGCTTAATTCTAAGGAAAATATTTTTCTTCCGAAAAAAGAAACTTTTTTTATTTTCTACTGTTTTTAGTATCATATCGTCATTTTATGAGTAAAAAATTATTTTAAGCCACCATCATTTATCATTTTTTTTGTTGTTGTTTGTATAAAGTAAATTTACGCAACTAACAAGCTTTACTTTATCCGATAAAATAATGTTTTAAATTTTTAACTAACAATTCAAATAAAACAGAATCACTCAAAAGTTATAAATCCACATGAGATATCAAACAAAAACCTTAAAAAAATGCTGTTTGATGTCCTTTTTATAAACATAACAAAGTCAAACGAGGGAATTTACGAGACAAAATTAAATTTTAACATGATTTAAAAAATGTATAGAATTAAAAAGACAACTTACATTTAATTGATGTGATTTTTCCTCTGGGGATGACTTTTTAATTCGAAATTTCAAATGCATTACTAAAGGCAAAGTCTGCAAATAAATATAAAAATGAATTAGAGAAAATGAAGAAAATAAATTAAATTTTCTAGGAATTTGTAAAATTAATCAAGTTTTTACTTGGGGTTTTAAATTGAACTGACATATAATTAAAGAAAAATTTCATATTAAAAATCGCTTAAAAGCTGGAGATGCTTTAGATGAGGTTCATAAAAAATTTTATAAGCAACATGTAAATGATTTTTGATAAAACTAATTTAAAATTATCAATTATTAGCAACAATGAACCTACGTCATATTGCAAAAAAAAAATGAAAAATATACAATAACAACTGTAACGTGCAAAAAATAGTCTTATACATAAACTCATAGACACACACAGAAACGCAAACAAGAAGCGAAAACATAAAAAGGTTATTATTATATTTAATTTAACATTTCCTTTTATATTCAGTTTTCTGTTAATATTTTGCCATACAATTTCTATACCGAGCTTTTACATTTATAAAATTGTATTTAATTTTCCGCACAATATACCTTTGTTATTATTATTATTATTATTCTGTTAACAACAAATAATGGGTCGCGTTATGTAGGTAAAAAATTTTTGCAATGAAAACATTTCACGGTACAATGTTCAAAGTACACAGACACATACAAAATGAGTTACACGAATTTTCTAATTAAAATGTCTTTGCTGACGTGTCATTCATTTTGAAATGTTTAGGTGTCAGTAACATAATTTTTCTGTACCACAATAACGTTTTATGATTATTGTTATTGTATTATATTTGTTGAGAAAATTAGTTATAATTTGGAAGAGGAGCGAGTTAAGTAATTGATAAATTACAAAATAGATGAATTGTTTTAAATTGACTATAGGTTTAAAGGATTTTACACACATAAATGAACAAGGAAATAGGACAAAATTCTATGTTATTTACAATGAAAACGCCTGGTTAATTGTAAAATTTTTACGTTAATGGTGGAGACGCCTGGTCATTTGTAATCCTTTTTTGCACCAATCACCAACGAACTTATTTCCATCTATATCATAAACTTTCTTAAAATATACACATTTTCCCTGCACTTGAATCCTAATTACACCATAAAAAATGCAATTTATTCACCTTTCTCCATTCATTGCTCTAACATTAACCTGCAAATTTATCGAAGCTTTAATTAATTTAATTTATATTCCATGCATTTCTGTGTCACATAAAACACCATCTCATAGTTAATTTGCCAAGATACATGCAATTCCTCAATTACAGTATAGACAAGTTTAAGATACAAGAAACATGAAATATGCTAATAAAAATTAAATAAAAGATAAATTAATCAAATTACTTCCTTAATGTGATACCACAATGTGTCGTTCTTTGTTTTTGTATAATATGAATTATAAAATCAATGATGGGTACCTATAACTTTACTTTAGTATTAAATTTTATTATCATCATGATATTGTTTCTCTGTGTATAACGTTATTATTATAAATGATAATTTGTGATACAAGCAGTAAAGGTGTCATTTATGGTATGACATTGTACGAGAATGAGAAGATCACAAGCGGAAACATCAAATTAATTAATTACTGTTAGATGATGAGGTACTTGAAACTATGAAATTGATATAAATTAAAGTTATTTTATTTTAACAGGGTGAATGATACTGGTTGGCGTTGTCAAGGGAACATCATAATGGATTTAAAAGTGAAGAAATCATTGAAAGTCAGTTTGATATACAAAAATTACCATTTAAAATCATTATTCATTCATATCGAAATCATTAAATGCTTTAATTTGATTAGGCCCGAATTGAAATTTCGGTGACAAAATTGTTTTCACAAAATTTCACATGTTATATTTATTTACATAATTTAGTGATTATTCATGTGAAATTAAATGTAAATAAAATGTATTTTATTAGGAAATGAGATGTTATTAAATTCATATTCCATTGAAAACAAGCTTGAAAGTCAAACAAGCACGAATTCAAATATTTTTATTTAGACTAGAAAATATAGCATATTTTTTATGATAAAACGCGGTACACGTGTCATGTTACAACCAATTATCATGATATTATTTGATTTCATTTATCATTTTTAACATGTTGGTGTTTGGAAGTATCAAAATGGGTTTCATTGAGATTTTAAATCGTGGTGACATTTAAGTACATTTTTTTTATAAAAATTCTCAATTTTATGATTTTTTTTAATATTTCGTTAAATTTCAAATTTCTCTAAATACAATTTTGTTATATAATCTTAATATAAAAATAAAACACGTGTTTAAGAAAGAAAATTCTTCTTGTAACATAAAACTGATGATATGATATTGTGTTTTGTCTACCAATTTATAGTAATTTTATTCCATTTCTTTATATTTCCTTATATTTTATTTTATAATACAAACTAAATTTTCTTTAAAAGATATTCGAACTTAAAAAAAAAACAAACTAAAAAAAAAAAGATGTTTAGGTAAATGTTATATTATAATAAAATCCGTAACCGATGGCAGGAAAATTCTATAAACTTATTGTCAATATTATTGTAGAAGAAAAATGTTTTCATGTCTCGTGTCTTACATGAAAACTCCTGCAATTTTTCTATGCAAGACTGATTTTGTACATATATATTGAATAGGTTCATTACGGCACAATGTGTGTCTGCATCGGATTTCGAAAATAAAACATGTTTAAAGAAAAGTAATCGATTACATTGAAGAACATGTCGTTTTCGTCTTGTCTCAGGCACATTATGTTATTATATAAAGCACAGATATAATGGAGTTTTGTTCCTACTGTTTTATTTTATTTTATTTCTGTTATGTATATATTTGTAATTCAATAAGATTATGTTTTCCTAGCTGATCTCGGCATTTGGTTTGGTATGAAAACAGTTAAATTGTATGTTTTATCTGATTTTTATTGTTGTTTTATTTCGTTTTCGCTGAATTTTAAGCACCTGGTTGTTTGAAACATTTTTCACTTATATGATGGAGGCGCCTGGCAGTTTGTAACATTTTTCTCTGATATAATGGAGTTGTCTGGTTAATTGTATAAAGTTAAAGTCATGATAGGTCACTTCAATGTAATTCTAGTACCAGACAGAAAATGTTTACATATTCAAGAAACTTTCTCATTTTTCTAAAATATTTTATTCACTAGATTGAATCCAGCACAAAAAGAATTCAAGTAAAATTAGATTTTTCTTTGCATTTTGTTGTGTATTATTTTCTTTCGATGAGCTCCTTTGCCCCCAGAACAATATAAAAATAATATAAAATTTTACATTTGTCAGACACTACATTACTTCAATATACATTGAATGAGATACAGAAAAGATCCTGCTATCGTCATTCACTCAATATAAAAGTCCTTTGAGTAAACAAAAATGAAGTCAAGAGAAAATAACATGAAAAGTAAAAAAATAGTCTAAACAATTTCTTTATTTCCTGAAAAAATGATATACTTTTAGTTATAGATTGTTGTCATTGGATGTCCTACCGATATAAACGATTGTTTCAATTCAATGTTAGAAATGAAATAAATTGAAATGGATCGACTGGATACAAATCAAACTCTAAAAGGCAACCCTTTAAAAGAACAGTTATGATTATTTTTCTTGTTTTTCCATAACGGCCATTGAACAAACAATTTCATTCAAGTTAAATCGTTTGGTTGAAAATTTCCTTGAATGTGTTCTATTTTTTTTGTAACTCAATACAAACAATAGAGCGTAATCACGAATTGAAAAGTATTCAATGTATTGATTTGTGTGTGTGCTACTTTTAACTTAATAATTTTATATTCATTTTACTTATTTTTACCAGGGAATGAATGCAAAAGATAATTGGAAACCAATCAATAAAATATTGTATTTTTGATTTAAAAAATTACAAAAGAGATTTTTTTTTTTGCTGTATTACACTGATTATTGTTTCAAATTCAATATCATTTTCAATGGAAAAAAAATATTTTCAACTGAACAAAAAAATCATGATTACAACATGTATGTGCGGTTGATGTCAACATTTACACAATGTAATAATTCAAAATGACATCCAATTAATGTTATCTCAATAATAAATACAATTTCATCTTTTGTGTGTATCTGTGTGTGTTTTTTCCAGTATGTAAACTCTGGATAAAAGTATGAGTACCAATAAATGGAGAAAATATATAATTTTTTATTTGTATCAGTCACTTGTGTTATAACACATTTTTTTTTTTTTTAAATAAATTCATTAAAGTTACATAGAAGCACTTTTCCAACACTGGCTCGACAAGCAATTTCTCAAATAAAATGAAAACTTGAAATGAATCAAATATAAATTAAATAACTTCTTTATTGTTTTTTATAGCACAATAAAAAATAAATTTGTAGCAATGAGCCTTTTATTATTATTTTTTTTAAAAAGGAAACGCAGCAAGCTCACACTCATTTACAATATTAGTGCTGATTTTGTTTCCTCTTTTCATGAAATTACTTTTCATTGACAAAGCAAGGAAAATGAAGAAAAAAACATTTAAAACAAGGAATAATATTCAGAGCAGACCCATTTCATCATCATCATCATTACAGAACCGAATCAAAAAGTGCTTTGTTGCATGTTGTTTTCAATTTAGAATGTTTCAAGGAAAGAATGTTCTGCAGAAAGTGAGTATATACTTGAACAAAAGAAGAGAAAATTTAAATAATATAAAATGAAATAAAATAAAAGTTTAAACATTTTAATGAAATACGCTTCAGTTATTTTCCGTATAATTTTATGTTTAATTTTTGTATTGTGTCACGTGAAGTTATTTATTTGAGGATTTGAAATCAAGAAATTCAGCACTTAAAACTTACGATAAAAAGGGATAATTATGATTTAAAATTCTTGAAAATTCGAGATAATCTTAAAATTTCATAGAACTTATACAAGTTTTGAATGTAAAAATCTCAACACACATCATATAAATGTCTCTTTTTTCAAATTTTTTGATGAGTACTCGTATTATTCAACTTCCATTCAACATAACTGAATTTTAACATTTAACTTTTGTTCAAGTGTAAACACAAACATGGCAATTTTGTGAGACGAAAAATTTACAAAAGTTTACATCTTGTTAATTTGAAGTAATTAAAACAGTTTCTTTTAGTGTGTAAAAATATATAAGATTTAATAGTAGAGTCATTTGTTCCGGTTCTTGCCAACAACATACAACATGAAAAGACATATTTGGATATATGTGTTGAAAAGCCTAGAAAATAATACGTACAAGAAATTTATTGAAAGATAAAGGAAGTGAAAACTAGGAAATTCATAAGAAAATGTTGTACGAAAGAAAATATTTATTTTAAATGCATGAACTATTTCAAAAGTTAATTTTACACAATTTCAATTTTGAGCTATTCAACTGCTTTTTATTTTGTTCAGTTAAAATAAGTTGACATACTTGAAACATAATTCATTATAAAGTGAGTCTTCAAATTACCAGGTCAGTCTAAAAATAGAGCAGACTAGAATATAAATTATTATTTTTCTTTTCTTGAAATCACAAATCCCTTAAATTGTTCTTATCTGATATAAATCACCATAATTTTTTCCTCTAGATAATATCCCCTCGATATAACATCAATTCAAATATCATTGTAATCCCATGTAAAATCCATTAATCGTTTATAAATTTTCTATCAAAATTCATTTAACTTACATCACAATAGCCAGGTTGTAATCTGCTTTAATTGAAAGTAATTGAACCATGACGCACACACACACGCTCACTTTCAAATATTTATCCCGTAATCTAGATTTCACAGAATACATGAACGAATTTTTGTGATACGTTATCAAGTAAAGTAAGTAGAAGACGAAGAATAAAAACAACAAACAACCAACAAAAAAAAACAATTTAACTGCCTAAGGAGCTTTTTACATTAGTATCGTAAGCATGACTGTCATATAAATATTGTTATTTTGCTTCCTACACGAGTAGCGAGTAAAGAGGAACTACACAACTTACTTACTTAATTTTTGGATGTTTTTTAAATGTGTGTTGAAGAGAAATAACATCCAAAACCATTGTTTATTTAATATTTTTAGGATTTTATGCCACTATGCGTAATGAAATCTGATTTTTATTTTAGAGAAGATGTGAGCAACATGTCACTGTACTCGGAATTTTACATATTTATCCAAATTTCCCTCATTTACAGGGAAATAAAAAAAAATTGTTCCCTTCCATTCTGACTTTTAACCCATATTTTCCATTAAAAATTCCACTCTAAATAATGTGATGACATAATAAACCCAATGTTTTATTGTTATGATTATTACGTCACATTTAGTTTTCCACGTTGAATTTCCTCACTTATATTTGATATTTATCTTGAAAAACCAACAACGACGATGATGAAAATAAGAGAAGAAAAAAAAAGCCAAAATCAACACGCAACGGAGACATGAAATGGAGGATGACTATGATTATTATCATTTAAGAAGTATTTTCATTTTTTTTTGCCTTTTCATGGCATGTGCACGTCAAAAATCTCTTTCATCTCATCTTATATCTCGTGTTTTTTTTTTCTTTACTGTGGGTTTCCATAAATGACAGCTTTTTTTGTAACTATAACATCCAATTCAATTGAAAAATTTTGCCCCAAAAAAAGGATGATTGTCAAAATATTTTTCTTTCAATTTATTTTTTGTTATTTTCATTTTCTCTTTATGTTCAAACCATTTCACTTACGAGAATACTAATTGAAAAATCAAGTATTTTTTCTTTATTATGTTCTTATAATAAACAATGTAAAGTCAATTTAATGTTAACAGACTGTTAGTTTTGAAGTATTTATAACAAAAATATAAAGAAATATGAAAAAATTCGATTCAGTAATTGTTTAAAATTAGATTCATTTCAAGTGAACAATCAAATTGGATTAAAAACTCTTCTTATCCTAAAATAATAATGTTAAATATAATTTTGTAAGAAAATTATTCACCCATAAATTATGAAATGTTGTCTAAATGAGTCGATAAATTGATTTATATTGACATAAAAAATGTATACACATTTAAAGGGACCCTCTTACAAAAAATTATAAAAAAAAGTCATAATTAAACTCTTTGTAAATGAACAACTTTTAAGGGATAATAATGACTATGATTTTGTTCTTCATGTACCTTAAATTCGGTTCAAGAAGGACACTTTCTTTACAAAATGCTCATTAACTTTTTGTTACATGTTTTAAGGAAATTTGTTTAAGTTTTCCTTACACTGTAAATTGAAAACAATCCGTAACCCATATTTTAGAGGAACGAAGACTAACGAAGTGATCACATGTCTGTAAGTGCCGAGCAAAGGACCTCGCTCGCAAAATGAATCACTTATCACTCCATGGCGTTTTCAATTTACAGAAAACAGAATGATTTTACGTCATAGCTGTTTTTGTTTACTTTTATTATTATTTTCATTAAAATTAAATGAAATTCATGCTTTATATTAAATTACTTTAGAGATAATGATGATAAATTTATATTGAGATATAAAAAAGGAGATCAAAGAAAATCTTTTAGATAGGATTCCTTGAGATGTAGTAAAAGGAATTAATAATTAATCTGGTTACTAAAAGTATTGGACACAATTTTAAAAATAAGTTACGGGACCGATCAAATCGATCACACTTTTTACGTATTTTATCAAAAATTTCGTATCACCATGAGGAATATACTCATTTTAAATTTAATTCACATTTCATTATGAGCACACTTGACACAATTTAAACTATATTATTATTATTTATTAATAAATATTTGTTATAAACAGAATAATATGCAAATTCAAGTCTAATCTTACATTCATATATTCTTATTTAAAAGTTTCCAAGTAAATTAACATAAATTTACAGCTTTACCTAGACATTATAAACACAATAAACTTCACACGTGTGTGTCTGTGTGTGTATGTATCTTAAATGTATGATAATATAATTTGATAACAATAAATTTCTACTTGAAAAACACATTGAGAACTTATTCAGGTTAGTATTTGGTCAAAACAAGTGCAGAAAATATTTTTATCATTCCACATGGATTGGAAGAGAATTTATCATCATGATTATTATTGTGATTGTTATTCTTGTTGAAACGATATAAAGATATATGTTTGCGTACACACACAAAAAAAAAAATCACAGTCCAAAATCTTATGAGCTTAAGTAAGTGAAGTTTATCAACTTCAAAAATACAAGTTTTGGAAATGTGAACACAAAAACATAAAACAAGCGAAAAATTCAAATCTGAAACTTGTACAATTTGTTATTATGACGGTATCTTGTTAAAAATTAATGAATATTTTGTTATTGATCAAAACAAAAATTGTACAAGTTTCAGATTTGAATTTTTCGCTTGTTTTATGTTTTTGTGTTCACATTTCCAAAACTTGTATTTTTGAAGTTGATAAACTTCACTTACTTAAGCTCATAAGATTTTGGACTGTGATTTTTATTTATTGTTTTTGAGTGTTGATTTATGATTAACACTCAAAATCAAGCAATACATAAAGCACATTCCTTTAAGAGATGAATGTGATGTGAATGAAAATTTTATGTTGTATGAAAAAAATTTTTCCTGTACGACTTAGATATGGGGTGTCTTAGGCAAAGTTGTTCAGAATTATGAGAAGAAAATTATGGTATTAAAATTTTCCATTTTCCCGGAAAATTTTGGAAATTTCCACCTGGTCACCCTATTTTTTTGTATGGGCACCCTATATTTTTTTGATCCATAAACACTCCCACGGTGAATACGAACATAAGTCTAGAACATACTTTGGGTCTCAGATGAACCGTTCGGGTGCTACGCGGTCTGGAAGAAAATAGCGTAACAGCAATATAAAACTTGTAAAAACTTGTAATAAGAGATGAATGTGATGTGAATGAAAATTTTATGTTGTATGAAAAAAATTTTTCCTGTACGACTTAGATATGGGGTGTCTTAGGCAAAGTTGTTCAGAATTATGAGAAGAAAATTTTGGCATGAAAATTTTCCATTTTCCCGGAAAATTTCGGAATTTTCCACCTGGTCACCCTATTTTTTTGTATGGACACCCTATATTTTTTTGATCCATAAACACTCCCACGCTGAATACGAACATAAGTCTAGAACATACTTTGGGTCTCAGATGAATCGTTTGGGCGCTACGCGGTCTTAAAGAAAATAGCGTAACAGCAATATAAAACTTGTAATAAGAGATGAATGTGATGTGAATGAAAATTTTATGTTGTATGAAAAAAATTTTTCCTGTACGACTTAGATATGGGTTGTCTTAGGCAAAGTTGTTCAGAATTATGAGAAGAAAATTTTGGCATGAAAATTTTCCATTTTCCCGGAAAATTTCGGAATTTTCCACCTGGTCACCCTATTTTTTTGTATGGGCCCCCTTTATTTTTTTGATCTATAAACACTCCCACGGTGAATATGAACATAAGTCTAGAACATACTTTGGGTCTTAGATGAACCGTTTGGCCAAAACACGCTTTCAAACAAAAAAAGCGACTGCAATATAAAACTTGTAATAAGAGATGAATGTGATGTGAATGAAAATTTTATGTTGTATGAAAAAATTTTTTCCTGTACGACTTAGATATGGGGTGTCTTAGGCAAAGTTGTTCAGAATTATGAGAAGAAAATTTTGGCATGAAAATTTTCCATTTTCCCGGAAAATTTCGGAATTTTCCACCTGGTCACCCTATTTTTTTGTATGGGCACCCTATATTTTTTTGATCCATAAACACTCCCACGGTGAATACGAACATAAGTCTAGAACATACTTTGGGTCTCAGATGAATCGTTTGGGCGCTACGCGGTCTTAAAGAAAATAGCGTAACAGCAATATAAAACTTGTAAAAAACAATTTTATATATTTTTTTTTCTTCATTAAAAAAAAAAAATATTATAAAGAAAATACGGAAGTAGAACATTTATTGTTCAATGATTCTATTATTATTTTTATTCTTCATAAAAAAATTAATGAGAATAGAGTTTGTCTAATGAAATGATCACCTTCCTTTTATTCTCGTACTATCTGCACATATTGCGTCTTATTTCAGCTTTTATGTCATTTTTAAAACGATTCAAGCTTTATCTGAATTCTAATTTAATTTGAAATAAGCTTACACTGTATTTAATTACTAAACTGAATAACAGAAGGCCATCGTACTGGCAGATGATACCACCACACAGTCCCCTAACCAAACTAATGCCTTTTTCTCGAATTAAAAGGTGGTGGCCTTCTGTTTTCTTCAAACAATTATATCTGAGGAAATATAATAATAATAAAATTAAAAAAGTGCATATGTTATTCGATTCTCTGTTATGTCTCAACATTCAATGCAATGTGTGTTAAAAAAAAAAATTAAACTATTTACCCAAAAAAAAAAAAAAAATTAACAAAAGTTATCGATTCCCCTAAAAAAAATGTTAACATTTTTATAAGTATTCCTCAATTTCTTATTAATAATATTATTATTAAATTTTGTTCTTACTCTAAATTGAGAGTGTAACAACACACATTGCTCAGTAATAATTTTAATATGATGCATCTGTCATGATTCTTCCGTATGATGTATAACGCGAATATGTATAATATAAAATACAATACACAAGGAATTATAATAGAGACAGCTGACGGTTAATTGCCCTTTATTGTTTTCTCTGTGCGCAATGTGTTAAATGTATACGTATTTTATATATCGTAGTAGATTCATTCTATATTACAAAAAGGGGAAAACCACCTGCTATACTCATCATGGTCTTTATCTAATAATAATGTGTCTGTTTTTTTTTTTTGTTGTTGTTCTTGTGTAGTAAAGAGGATAGACAGACAATGTGCAAATAATGTAAGTGTATTGATAAATGATAAAGAATTCAATGGAATTATTTTTTAATGTAGAACCAAGTCATTTCAATTTGACACGATTGATCTGGGCTTTTAGTGGAACAGAAATAAAAAAAATAATTTCATAGAAGTTTTAATGGCTGGATGAAGTCATATCATCATTGCATGTCCATCCTCGTAATTAATTTTCACTTTTCAGTACGATTTAAAGTAAATTGTCATAAAATTCTTACGTGAACCAACCAAGTGACTGAGAGTCTGATATTTAAAGTATTAAGAGTATTAAGAGTTCTTACAATTAGGCTAGTTAAAGCCACTATGGAGAAAAATTTGGTGATACTGCTTACCTAAAGTACCAAAGATTATCAATATTTATTCGGTTCTGAATCAGAAAATATTTGCTTTTATCTTTTTTGGCCTTTCAGAACCTTGCGCCAACTTGAACGTGTGTATGACAGTTTATGACGAAGCTATGACAGTTTCGCAGCTTCACTTCGAGAGCAAATAGAAAAAACACGATGAACTGGGCAGCGCTAATTGAAAAATCCTTTAAAATTTAATTTCTCATGATTTTCAATGCATCCAATAAAATTAAAAAAAAAATTAATCACCTTATATTTTTTTTTCTTAAACGCAACAAAACGCACATTTAATAACCAAATAATGATTATCATAACTCATGGAAGACACACGTTCATATTCTATGTCGTCATCATCAAAGGTATTTAGTGATGAACACTCAAACTTATACATAAAAAATAATAAAAACAAAAATAAAAAAAAAATATAAAACGAATATTGTATAAAAATTTATGTGAGGAAATTTTTTGGAAACAGCTGCGATTAATAAAAAAAAATATACACTTTATATACAACAACATGCGAGTGGCATGTGTTTTTTTTTATATTCTTTCTTTCCTTTTTTTCTTCGTATTGCCTTCATGGTTCCTTTCTTCTATCAATGTATTCTAAATTATGTAGTAACAGTATGGTGTGTGTGTATGTGACATGTGTGTTGAGTCATTCTAACTTATATGGTATTTCGAAATTAAAATAAAAATAATAACTAACACATTTTGCACATATAAATAACAAACAAATATATACATATTTTGCATTATTTTTTATATTATTAGAATGAAAAATATGGTTGTGAGTTGTTTGAAAATGAAAATTTCAGTTTAAAAGGTCCTTTAATGAAATTTCTCCTGAATTTTGAAGATTTTTTTCAATTTCACGAACTTGAATCCAAATGAACCATGTTCCGCCTAAGTCCTGTTGGACTTCCGAAGCTCCTCAGCTCTCCCATTAAAAGATGTGTTTAAATTCATTGGTCAACCATTTACTCAAAAGCTGCACTAGGAATATTTTGAGACAATAGATAAAGGGCAAACACCTGAATCAACTCTGTTTCATCTTATGGGCACCTTTCTTTAATATTTTTATGCAAAAATCTAAAAATGCGCTCATTTAAATCTTTCATGGTCATTTTCCATTATTTTCCTTATTTATTAATATTATTATGATTATTACAAACGAAACACCAGCAGCAGTTTGACATGTGTTCCCCATATTTTATTATAAAAACTATTAAAAACATATGATGTGCAAATGAAAGATTTTTAAGAGGAAATTAATGGGAAATTTTCTTAACACACTCAAACTTTTTTTTTCATAATTTTTGTTGTTCATAAAAAGAACTCTAAATTGAGATAAAATCTGTATAATTTTTTAACATTGTAATCATTTCAGACGTTCTTTGTTATTTTTTTTGTGTCATTTATTAAAATCCTTTAAAAGAATATTTTTTTCCAGAATTTTTCTTATTCGTTTAATAAATTATAATAACTCTTCTGCATACCAACGTTTTTCTTAAATGTAAAGAAAAACTATACGTGGGTTTATTATGCGACAGCTGCACATGTTTCCCAAAGTATAATAAATGTAAGAAATTGTACGTTTGCCCATAAGTAGACCCATAAGTTGTTCTATATGTCACCTAAATATGTACACAAGACATACAACGAATGAAGGAAAATAAAAAGAAAATTTATGGAAAAACTCAAACATGATTTGCGACATAAACGTTTAACGTATAGCTATAGATTGAACGTAAATCAGTATTAAATGGCCTGCATTTTCCTTAAGTACGATAGAATGAATTTTTGTTCAAACTTTGAGTTAGTACATAAATCACATATAAAAGAGAATATACATAAAAGAAAATTCTTTTTTAAATTGAACACATGTTACATCAACAGAGAAAGAAAACTCAAGAGAGAAAAAAAATTAAAGAGAATGAGAGAGAAAAATATTTCTTATCACATTTATACATTTATAAAAAAATATTCACTTAAAATATGAATTAAAATGTTTGTGATAAAAACAGTTGATATAGGAAACATTAAAATGTCGCCAACATTCATATTTTACATAATGTCGCTTCTGGGTATCCCTTTTACATTACAGAGAAAAAAATACAAAATACATTGTAACACACACACACACTGCATTTAATGTTCATAACAGAACCTATTAAAAACATTCATGCAGTTTTCCTGATCCAACTACACTGTGATACAGAAAAAACACAGAGAAAATATTTTGCCTCAAGATAAAAAAAAAGCTACCTTATATCATTAAAGAGTGGAATGTAATGGACAGCTTTATTTTTGTTGTATAAGTGTATTTCCCTAAACGGGGTGACATATTTTCTAAACAGCACATTTCTGTTCAACTTTTAATTTTATTTTTTTCCAAATTTTTCTTCTAATATATATAATTTTACTGTTATTCCTTTACATTATACAAACAAATAATCCAATAAGATCGATTTTAATGTAAAAATCTATGAATTTTAATATAATACCGATTAAGTTTCCTCTTCTCCCTTTTTTTATTATTAATATTAATATTTTGTGGTGGTATATTTATATCAATATTACAATATTATAATAAAAAATATTATCTGGCATCATCTGGCTCCGAGAAAAAAAATATATAAGTATTTGTATTCTTCAATTGAGTTCAATAATAAAAAATAATATTTATGCTATAAAATATCAACCAAAAATAAAAGAAAAGTGACTGTCATCATTACAGAATTTCTTTTACCTTTCATATACTCGTGTAATTTGAATGACTTTTGTAAGTACTTTAATCGAAGAAGACAGCCATTTGTGGCACCTTGAGTGTGTCGTCATATGGTACAAAAAATAAAAAAATAATAATAGAATTATATTTTTAATATAGATTCCTTCTGATTTAAATATATATTTATATTTTACCATTTTTAAGGTACTTTTATGTTGGCATCATTGATTAAATGGATATTTTTGCAAAAATAAAAAACAAATATAATTATAAATGAGTATGTCGTTGAATGTAACGAAATTTAATGGAAGTGAGATGTTTTTAAATACAATTGATGTTCGTCGCCGCTGTTCCTTTCCGGTCATAATTCAATGTTCCAGAACGATCATCTTAGCAAGGTCTGATTTGGATGATGGATAGATGAAGAGCGAAAACGACTTTCAGAGCATCCGTATATAAATCAGATTTAAGAATGTCCCACTGGTTTTGGACTGAGAGTGAATGTAAATGATTGTGAGATTCGACGATGCAGTTGTTAGCTTGTTGAACTATCAATCTAAAGGTTGGCAGTTCGATTCTCACTCCGGCTATTAAACTTTACAATCTTAAATGTACCTTTTTCAGGCTACTCAATTTGAGTTAAAGGCTAGATAAATGTGACGACTGCTTGGGATGGCAGGATAAAAGCTAAACCCCTCGGATGATGATAACGGGTATGCACAATGAGCCCGACTGATGGCCTGAGTGAAGGCTTGATAGCCACCCTTTAAATCTGATCTGATCTGAAGCTGTTCTTCATGAAATTTTAAACCCCACAGATGAAAAATACGCAAAATAGAACCACATGAACCACCAAAATTGAAAAAGGATACTCAATTTTTTTATCTTAAACCTTCTTCTTGCTTATTTCAAGTAAAATATTGAAGGGTAGTTAACTTTAAATGTTCAAGACAACAGCTTGCAGTCTAATACCGCGTTCAAATTCTAAATATCTATAAAAAAAATAATCCATATTGAACACAATTAAAATTTATTGGATATACTTTTATTATTATTTTGATTTTAACAGCATCCACTACACATTTAAAAAAGGTATTTTTGATTGAAAAATATTTTAATAAAATAAAAAAAGCATCACATCTAACTAGGTAAGCACCAATTTCCGTTTTAATTTTATTGGATTTTTTTTTTTATTCACTAAATTTTAATTAAATTTAAATAAAAGCAACCTCAAAATTCTTCAGACAGAAAATAAATTTATTATGTCATTGACAGTGGTTGCTTTATTGTTATATTATATTATGATGGGGTGTGTGTGTGTGTGTGTGTGTCTGTGTACGTCTAGTTAATAACACTAAAATTCTCTGGATAGTTTTATATGAAATTTTTTATATAAATTTGATAAAAATAACATGAATGACCCGATGTTTGATGGAATATATTGCATATTTTGAATAAAATCTCATCATTTTCATAGTTATCTTCATTATCAGACGTTATGTTAGCGTTTGAGTACACTAAGCTGTGTGATAATAAATTTTATTATAAAATTCAGAGCCTAAACTAATATTTTATTATTGACATATCCGTTTTTATGTTATTTTTTTCAATATTTTGTCAAGTATTTTAAATAAATTAATATATGAACGTGTGCTTCAATAGAAGAGACAGCAAAAGCAATCAAATTTTGCAAAATTAATTAAAAACATTTTGATTAAAATATATCTATAGAGTGGATAACACTATCATGTTTGTGTGGTCAATATTGTCATTTAATTTTTTTTTTAAATTCATGAGCTCAAGTACAGTGACAAGGAGTGTGATTCAATGATAAAATTTTGGATCATTGTGATTTTTCGGGCTTTGTGATTTTTCGGGCTTTGTGATATTTTTTAGTACAGAATATTAAAAAAAAAATGATTAAAATTAAATTGGACTTCATTGAATTTTAACTCGATTAAGCGATGATTCCTTGCTCACTCCTCTAACCAGCCTTTTATCACAATTTTGTTTATAATTCATTAATCTATTTGAGTGCATTTTTTCATGTATACAAATTTCTATGATTTTCATGTTTGATAACACCTCACAAAACAAAATAATGTCTTTTATATTTGTACATTATTTTGTTTTGTTTCAATGAATGAATGAATGACTGAACAAACAAGAGCAAAACTATTCAATTAAAATATAAATATTTGTGTCATTTTATATTATTATTTTATTTTATTTTTTTTTTTGTTTTATATTTTATTGAATTGTTTAAAATCAAAACAAAACAGCAAAAAAAAAATGAATTTGTCTATAACACACAGAGATACAATAGTTTGGGTTGCTGATGGTTTTGCACCAACATGAAAATTCGTTCGTTAGCTTTTAGCACTTTCAGGTAATTGTACATAAAACAATTTTCCTAAATATTTATATGATGTTCATGTTGAATTGAATGTGTGCCTATTAAAAAATATTTAAAACGATTTTAGCCTCAAACATTACCACATAAACAAGGTATCAAGCAATTTTATTTATCAAATCCAGATTCGCAAATAACATATATGTACAAATACTGAATTGTACATGAAAAAAAAATATATTTTTGAAAAATGAATTTTTTACTTGTTTTGTGACGAACAAAACATGATTTGTGATGAGCCATGGTTTGAGGCTTTTTGTGTGAAAATGTTTTTGACGAGGTGCAACGGAAATGTTTTGTGGTGTGTGTGTGTGTGTGTGTGTGTGTGTGTGTGTGTGTGTGTGTGTGATTTTGAAATAATTTTAAATCATGTTTTTGTTTTTGGCTTATGATACTTGAAATATGTTTAAATGAATTTTGAGATATGTGTTAGTGATGTTTTTAATCAAAAACATTACTCACAAAATTTTAAAACATATTCCTTCGAATTTGGCAGAACATCAACATTTTTGATCCAGTTTAGTATTAAATATCATTTCATTCCACTCCAGACCTCTAGAGCCATAAATTGGTAAAAAACCGTTGTAAAAAATTTGTAAGTATCAAATTTTGGAAAATGGCGGATTATAAAAAAAAATCCTTATTAGTAAAATTGAAAAATTTTCCAAAATCCATGGTTTTCCGATTTTTTTTTCACTCAAAGTCAGAGCCGAAACCAAAAATCACTTTAATGAAGGGAGCCCATCTAATACAAAACATTTAACCATAGTGACCTCATATTGACGGGGAACAAGCTCTCTAGAAAAGTGATTTTTTTATTATGATACAAACTTTATCTCTTAACTTTTAATAGGGCAGGAGAAATGGAGAAAAACTTTTTGGTTTCAATTTTCTTCGTCTTTCAGATCTTTCATAGTTTTTGTGTAAAGTGACTATAAAAGAATCTTCAATAGAAAAACACAAAATTTAGTATTTAATCATCTTTTTATTTTATTTTAAAATTATTTACTTATCTAATTATTTTATAAGATACCTTAGTTCCAACCTTAGTATTTTTGTTTTCTTAATTATTTCCACAATTTTTTTTATTAATTATTTTACATTTTCGTTTACATGACAATTGTATGTATAAAAAAATTAAACTCAACAAACTCCGTAATAAATCCTTAAAACACTAATAAAAAAGTAACAAAATCTAAATTAAACAATCTACCGACTTACTTAAAAATTTAATTTAAATTGCTAGTAGAAAAAAAACCGTGATAGTACTTAAAAATAGAAAGTTTGGTGTGTTATTTACAAAATTAGTTATGAATTGAGTTAGCTGAAAGTGGAATTAAAGTTAATGAAGGACAATTTTGTAAAAAACCGAATTTTATTTAACTGTGGATGGACTTCCAAGTTTTTAGTGTAATATATTTTTTTTTTTTAATTAAGCTAATGCAAGGAAAGTAACACAAGAAATTTCATTTACTACACATTTAATCAATTAATGTTTATTATTATTATTTTAATTATAATACAATTAATTAAACAAAATTTTTTTCTAACCTTATTAAGTCTTTAAATATTTCTTCTTTTTCTCTTATTATTGATTTAATTATTATTGTTTCCGTAACATCACCCTTTCAAAATATTTTCTTTAACTAAATTTAATTTTATACTATTAATTTATAATGTCACATGTACAATAATTGTAATTAACTTTATTCATTATTGATCATTGCACATAAGTTTAGTATGTAAATTATAGTTCTATATGGGGCAATTAAAATATGCCTTGTTATATTTTTTTTTTTTTTACTTAATTTATAGTAGTCAAAATGAATAAGGGGGGAAAATTTGTGATAATGAAGAATAAAACGAATATTAAATTTGCGCGTTCCAAAAAATACATATTCTTTACACTTTTCATAGGCTCATCAACAGAATCACACACATTCAGTAAAAAAAAAAAAGCTATAAAAACAAAATAAATCTGTTTTTGCAAAATAAGGAATAATTAAATCCTTGATTCACAGCTTGGCTTTTCCATTAATGATATTATCGTAGTCTTGTTCTGTGAATTTTCTGTATACACCGTCACTATTCAGGTAATATAATGGATCTTCGATTTTATGGAGGTCAAATCCATCTTTGACAAAATCACGTTTTATCACTTTGAAGGTACTTGTCATTGGAACACTTTTTAGCACGCGAATAAATAATGGACGAGCATAAGCAGGTAAAGCTCCCTTTATACCAGCTGATAAATGCTCAAGATCTAGTTGATTATCGGGATCAACAATGGCGGCCATACCGGCTTTTCCTTCGGTATGTGGAACTTCAACACCATAAACTGTACAATCCTTGAGTCCGACAATGTTACTGATAACCGCTTCAACTTCAGATGTTGCTACATTTTCACCACGCCATCTAAATATAAATGAATTTAAATTTATGAAATTTAACAAAATATATTTAAAATGTTACCTGAATGTATCTCCAGTTCTGTCTTTGAAATATAAATTGTACAAAATATCCATTACTAAAATATCTCCAGAATTAAAGTAAACATCTCCGTCCTCAAAAACATTTTTGATGATTTTCTTTTCTGTGGCTTTCTATTAAATTAAAATGATAAAAATCATCATTAGAACGATTTTTGAATAAAATTTTGAATTAAGGCGATGCCTTACCTTATCAGAGTATCCGGCGAAATCATTAGCAACTGATTGTTTCTTAATTTTACCGATGAAGACACCTGGCTCTCCTGGTCTACATTTTGTACATCTTCCATTGGCATCTCGGATTGGTTCTCCTTCTTCGTCACATCTGAAAGTTAAATCAAACAGGTAAGTTGCATTTTTTTATTTATTAAAATAAATTTAAACTTACTTGACTAGCATCACTGGATACACAAATCCTAATGATCTTGGAATAAATCCAACTGCTCCTGGTGTGTTATTAATGTTAACTGTTGAATTTAAATTAAAATTTAGTCTTGACCTTATTCATTTTAGAATTCATATATTAAAAAAAAATACCTAAATTACTGTTTCCTTCGGTACTGCCATAAAATTCTCCAATTCGTCCAACATTAAATCTCGATACAAATTGATTCCAGATCTGAGGTTTAAATCCATTTCCAAATATGAGACGAACATTGTGTGCTGTATCCTCGGGTTTTGGTGGTGTACTTAAAAGGAAACGACAAATTTCACCAATATATTGTGCGACAGTGCAACGATACTTGATACAATCGGCCCAAAAGTTGGAAGCTGAGAATTTTTTCCGTAATGCCATTGAAACACCTCTCAAACAGACAATTCCAATGCCACACATACCGCCAGCAGTGTGATAAAGAGGTAGAGGATTATAAATTATATCATCAAAACGAATTGCGTGCATGTAATATACACCCATCGACATAAACATGTATCTGTTGAAATTAAAAAAAAAAAAAAAATGAGTTTTTGAAATGAAATTTTTAATTTAAATGCACTTACCTTGCATGTGTGATGACAGCTGCCTTTGGAAGTCCTGTTGTACCAGATGTGTAAATATATACAAGTTTATCCTTTGGCGAGAAACCGGTATCTTTGAAATTTGTCATAATCGAAACATTATCCAATTCACTTTTCAAATCAATTGCGCCAGACAACATTTCTTGTTTATCCTTCAATCCATTATATTGATACACTTGCAATGATTTAATATCAGGATTGTCTCGAATCTCATTGAAAGCTTCCTTGAGTTCAGCACTCACAATAACCGCAGAAGAACCAGCGGCTTTAATGGAATGTACAAGGGGATCTTTGCGCAAATTATAATTGATAAGAGCAGTTGTGACCCCAATTTTTGATAGGCCGATCCAAAAGAATGGATATTCAATTTTGGTTTCCATGAGTAAAGCAACTGAATCGCCTTTTTTGAATCCTTTACTCTTAAAATAGCTGGCAACTCGGTTCGAGAATGTGTTTGCCTGGAAAATTGAGAAGATAACATTATTATAAAACTTAAAAATTTGAAGTGGAAGAAATTACCTCACTAAATGTCAGCTTGAGATCATCCATCATTAAGGCCACTTTGTTCGGATATCGTTTTGCAGTTTCTTCGAAACATTCTCCAACAGTTTTGTTGCTTTTGACCCAATTGTGGACAGTCCAATTGATCAAAATGAAACGCCATGCCGCTCTAAATTACACAAAACAAATCATTTTTATTCAAATTGTATCATTTTCATCAAATTAATTGCTAAGTTTAGTAACAAAACCAATAATATCAAATGAGTACAAATTACACACATTGATTAAACATGTGTGTTGTTTTTTTATCTCTCAAGTCAAATAAATGCGCAATCAATAACTATAAATAATAATAATAAGAATTGAAATGAAATGTGATCAAAGTGCACACACACGTACATTGTTCTAATTTAATTCCAATTCAGTTATTATGTAATAAAAAGTTCAAAGTAAAATTAATACACGCATAACATAAATTCTCTTGGGCAAGGTTATGGTTTGTTTTTTATCAAGCAATGTATTTTTTTATTTTAAATTTTTCACAGAAAGTGACACATTTTTAAAAAATTATTATACTCACTTTAAATCTCTGGGTGTTGCTGCTGCCAAACTGTAAATTGATGTTGGACGATCACCACTTAACATAAACAAAGTTGCGACAATTGCTGGGATATATCCAAAGAAATAGGTCAACACAATTCCAAATACACTGATACATGCTGTCGTTAATTTTTTTTCTTTTTGTGTCAGTTCAGTTTGTGCAAGCATGTTTTATTTTTAATTTAGTTCTAATTTCTTTTATTATAATTTCAATATTTCCCGGCTTTTATACAATCAAAGCTCGAATAACTGAATATTTTTTTTAGGTTTAACTTAACAATTACACTACTACAATTAACATGAAATATTGAATTTTTAAAAGTTTTTTTTATTGTCTTTATGAAATTTAAATAGTTCATTGGAGTATTTTTTTTCACTTTAATTAAATTATACGATTATTAGCTGAAAATAGAAAAAAATGAAATTTAAAATTATTATTAATATTGAGTATTTGGAATGAAAAAAATTATTTTAAATGTAATGAAGAAGTGAATTTTAATACTTCAACTCTCATGACTTCATAATTTGCTTGGTTCATTAGCGGCAAATAAAATAAGGTCAAGTACATCTACTTTTTATGATTTTTTTATATTTTTGTTGCGTCTGCTATATTTTTATTACTTGAAAAAATTAAAAAAAAATTGAAATAGTTCGGATATTTTTTTTTCACAATGATATGAATGAAAAAAAGATATTTATAGAATTTCACTTATATCATGGGTCTTTCGCATTCAAATCTAAGGGTAAAATTATTATTTTTTTTTAAATTTCTTATCATTCTATTAACTTATTGTCTGATATGATTAAAAAATATAAAAAAATGAATGACCAAGTGTGCCAAAATAAAAAAAAATATTCCAATAATTTTATCATATCTCACTAAGATAAGTTGTTTATTATTTTGTGATGACAATTTTATTGATACCGATTAGATGTGACATAACAAATAATAAATTGTACTGATAAAGGAGTAGGGTTTCCTGTTTTTCAAAATGGTCAGTTATGTTTCAATGTCAATCCTTATGGTTTCCCTGTGTTATGATAGCATACTAGCCAGGAATCGAACGCAGATTCCCAGAACACCTCAGCCACTGTATATTTTTGGGGCTTTTTGTAATCCACATACATCAAAATTTGCATATTAAAATAGAAATTCGCGCATGGTATCACATACCGGCCAATTTTTGAATGAAATTCATTTTTGACCAATCTGGTCATGTCAAAGCCGGCTAAAGAAAAAAAATGCCGATTCAAGTCGCCGTTTTTTTCTTTTTGAAAAACTTCTATTAACTGATTGATACATCAAATTATAATTTGAGAACTTTAATCTGGGTATATGCCCCATTTAACGTCGTATCAGCAGTAGATCAAGTGAGTTCAAGTAACCAATTGATATCGTTTCACATTTTATGAGTAAAAAATCTGCAAATTCTGATTCAGAGTTGCTCTTGAAAGGAATTGTCATCACTTGGTTTCTGTTTTGAACGTAAAACAGACTTTTTTAGTCGTAGAAAAGATCTGATCTCATCATAATCTTTAATTTTCTACCCTTGACACTACACTTAAAAGATATGACATGAGCATACTCTTTCGAATTTTTTTCAATTTTATCAGTAATTGAACTTTAGCTAAAAACACGTTAAAAAAACATTTATCAAACACGTTTATTTTTATCTAATCATAAATTAACCAGTATCAACAGGTAAAAACGTTGTTTTGGATTATCAACTATTGACTTATCGATTAAAAGCACTACAAAAAAACATTTTTGTCGTTTGAAAGGTGTGCAAAATCAAAAACAGTCAATACAGATATCAAACCACCTCATGTTAAATGAAAAAAACATTCGCATAAAAAATATTAAATACTTTTCAGATGCCTAAAAGTCCATTGAAGTCACCTGTCTTTAGAACTTTAATTTGAATGTAATGAAATAAAATAAAAATAATCTTAATGAAATCTTCCATTGAATGTGATTTAAAATTTTTTATTTCAAGCACTTTTTTTTAAAACGACGTAGTATTAAATAATTAAAAAAAAAATAACAGAAACTGGTTTTCTATATTTAAAGTTTACATTAAATAAATACTATTCTACACACAATCAATTCGTAAAGTCCAGAACCAAAAAAAAATTTATATTAACGAAACATTGGTCACAACATTGTTTCACTTGAAAAAAAATAAATTATGAACAGAAAATAAAAAAAATATAAATAAATAAATAAATTCAGTACTCAAATAAAAATAATAATAATAACATAAACAAATCGATTCATCATGTTGCCGGCCTTCAACTTTCCCTAATAGGGACTTTGACCGGTACGAGGTTGTAAGTTATACGTTTTTATTGCTTTTTTTGCATCAATTTAAATTAAATACAAGAAATTCATACAAAATTCGTCATTAATGTTATGGTTTTTTTTTTTATTTTTAATGTAAATACAAACAGAAATTTTTTTATTTTAATTTCTGCACAAGTTGTTACTTAATGATTCAACATTTTTTTTGTTTCTTGTCGTGTTAATTTAATTCAAAAGCCATATTAAAGTTGAATGACGAGTTTGTTGAAATGTGACTTTGTTATGTTTTTATTGAAAAATGTTTCTAGAAATTTTATATGTTTTAGTTTTTGCACAAGACTTTTGAAAATCATATAATCTTAGTTTTTTTAACTCACCACGTGCTTTCACTTGAATGAATCTATAAAAAAAAAATCACACTTTCTCGTTTATAGCGAGCACGATGAAATGAAGAAAAATGAATAGAGAAGAAGAAAATAAAAGAAATGATAATAATTTATTTTAAAAATAATATTGTGAAGTGTCGAATGTTTTTTGTAATATAAATTTTTGTGTGTGCTTCAATCAACTGCTCAACGAATACTAAATACTTGAAACTTTTAATAAAACATTAGAGACACACAGTGATGACTTTATACTTTTGCCAACACACCAACATAATAATATTTATTTATTTTAATGTGTAGTAGATTCTTTTGACGACTTACGACGATGAATTTGATGAAGAGTACTCTACTACGGTCAATGAATCCAGTTTCAACATGCACATGAATGAATGAATTTTATGTGTGTTTCATGTTCATGTATACTGGTGATAATCAATGATAATGAGTTGTATGAGGTATGCATACGATAGAAGAAATTGTAAATAAAAATAAGGAAAAAAGCCGGTATTGAACAGCATTTCAAAAAAAAAATATTGTGTATAAAATCGAATATGAAGATGATGATGATGTAAATATTTTTGGATGTGGGTAAGTAATTGATTTTCCTCTCTTTAGATATTTTTTTTACTGTGTTCGAAACATGATCACAAATTGAAAAACTTTGATTCTCACGTTTTCTTATCTAATACAAATTTTTTTATCATCATAATTATAAGAAGGTTATCTGTTCAATTTCAAAGTACATGATAAACGTAATAAAATGCCCTTTAACGTAATCTGTAAATTTGTCTCACATTTCTTTATGTAATGTAATGCTATATTTTATTATTATTGATATGCAATCAGTCGAGTCAAGACAAAGTACAACTAAATCATGAAAATTTGTCTGGTCTTGACGTGTCTTATCAGTTACAGATATTAAAAAGAAAGACAGACATCATGTAAATAAAAAAAATGATAATGAGTGATTTACATGGAAATTTTACAAGTAATCCAAACAAATATCAAATCATTCAAATAAAATTTCACAGGTGAACTTTAAGATATTTGCGTTCCTCAATAACATTAAAAGCTGTTGAATTAAATAATAAAAGTTTCAACAGTTGAAACAACTGTCAAAATTTATGTAGGCGTATACGTGGTTTAATTTAATTAATTTTTAAACGATTAAGCTACGTTTTCGCCGTTGAAACTATTGAATTCTCGTTGAAAGTCAATTTAAAGTATTTTATATATCAATATTAAATTTGTTTGACAACTTAATTCAAAATAAATAGATAGTTTTATTTATATTTCATAAATAATACATATTTTTTTTTCAAATTGAAAAAATTAAAAAAAATCTAAATAGCTATTTTACGAGAATTAAATGACGCACTCATTAAATAAAAATTTAAGCAGTTTTAATTCAACAACTTTTACCTATTATTGAGGAACACAATTAACATTACACAAAGATATTTTTACTTACACATTCAAATGCATTTCTTAAAATAAAACAAACAAACACACACTCTCAATATCACATTAAAGTCAATAAAGTTGTAACAATTAAAGTCTACTTTGCTACAAATATGATTCAATAAATTACGTAATCGAACGATGTATGTCTTATATCTATATAAATTATTTATTTATTTATTACATATTATTTCATTACTGACGATACAATCAACGCAAAGTTTTTATAATGAATTCAAAAAATACAAGTTTTGTTGTTATATAAGGTATAAAATATTTCAAATGGTATATCCAGACCGGTAGTTTGTCGTTTCTTATGATTAAAATTCGCGAATTTTTATTGAAAGCCAAGAGAAACGTTATGAAAAATTGTATTATGCAAAAAATGGTGGAATCGGAAGTGGTTATTACCTGGATATGGTGTAAAATTTTACTTATTTGCATGTTTTTTGTAAACTGCTAGTTTTGGGGATTAAAATTTTAAAAATGTTAGGGCAAGACATCAAAAGACCCGCGACGAAAAGACGACTACTGAAATTTTTTTGTTTTGTTAGCTCGCTGTGTCCACTTTTTTGTGATTCTTGAATGATTTTTTTGCATCTTAAAGCAGAACTTTAAAGATCAAATCTGATTTGTGGCTGTTAAGCCTGTACTCAGGCCATCAGTTATTTACTCCAAAAAAGACACAATTGAGTTGAAATAATTTTTTTTGAAGTTTATCGGATTTAAACCCACGCCAATGACACGTGACACGTTAACGAATGCCTTAACCTCTGGACCGTGACAACTCCAATTTTATTTTATCCAGTGAATCAGATTTACATGATTGAACCACACCGAATACGCTAAATTCAAATCGTAGAAATTTCCTTGCCCTTTTCTTGTAAAATAAATCGTAATTAAGTCCAGAACAGTAAACAAAAATTTCTTTTCTGAAGTCAAAGGTTTATTTTTAGTATTAATTGATAAGAAATTTCGCATTTAACTAACATGTCTTTAAATTAAACTCTTGATAGACAATTCTAAATATTCTCACAATAATAATAATAAATAAAAATAACTTGTTTACATCTAAATTTCTTCATTAGACTAATGGAAGTAATGCAATCAATCATTAAAAATGTTTTTTTTTTGCTTTAGAACCTTTGAAACCTATCTAGCACGTGTTCGTTATATGCATCAACAATTGTTATTGTTTCAGTTATTTTATTTTTCTTATCGAACTATGAATAATTGCTATTTGGCTTTTGATTAAATGGAACTAAGGTGTTATTTGATTAAAGATGTAAATTGTAAATGTAAAACGTTTGTTATTTATAACAATACTGTTATCATTGCAGTTTGGTTTTATTTTTAGCTCGTCTTAGTTTGAGTTTTACTATAAATATGCTAATGAAAGCCTTCAATTCAAAAGAATATGAATATTAATCAATATTAGCGAAGTAAATCATAAAGGGCTGTATGGTATAACGAGGTCAAGGCTCTTAATTTAAATGCATAGCTTCAAGAAATCCATTTGTCAGTTAGACAAGTAATTGCTTTTGAAATAAAATTAAAAAAAAAATCTATTTTAATGATAGAAATTCGTGCAGATTTGTTATAACAAGGGCGCTTAGAGATTTTTTTCATGGATTTGAAGTGACACAACGAGAAACCACCACTGTAAAGATCTAAAGACCATTGATACACTCATACAAGCTGGTGCCAAAACCTGAAAGTCCAAAAAAGAGAAAACCGAATTCTTTCTGACTCAATAGCGAATAAATGTTGATAAAATTTGAATCCTTGGGGTGATAGAGGTGATATTTTCACTTCAATTTGGCCTTTAAAGGGTTAAATATCCACATTTTCACTCTGCTGACTAACATTTAAAATTTTACTTCATAAATAATATCAATTTAATTACCACACAATTATATTTGAATATCATTTAATTTCATAATAATCACACATATGCTTTTTTAACATGCGATTTTTAACCTAAATCTCATTTTTATTTTACATTTTCCAGTTTTATTTCACTTCTAAATATTGATTCATTTTTTCTACATAACAAAATCATTTTTAAAATAAAGAAACATGAATCAAATTATAATAAAATGAAATGAAACAAAAATCACACCACTGATGACGTGTGCTCAGAATTCATTTTATCATCAAATTAAAGAATTACTCATGTTCTCCAAACATCATCAGATCACATATAAAATCACAGATGTGCAGTTAAAAAAGTAACATCTGATTCTGAGTTTTTTTTATTCTCCATAAAAATCTATAATAAATACAATGAATATTAAATTTGAATGAGTCAACTTTGAAGCGACCAATAAATTTTATATAAAAACGTCACAATTGATAAATTTGTATCATGGTCAAGGCCGATGAAAAGATAAAAAGAAATTTTAAACATTTAATGGAAGAAAAAGCAAATTTGAATAAAGGATTAAATTAAAAGGGTATTACATTATATATTGAAAGGAACTTTTCCATTGGATTCGCTTCTTTCATTGTGAATGGACTTAATAAATTATGTGAAATAAGAAAAGAAGAAAAGTATTTTAGTAGAAAGTATTTTGCTATTCAAGTTTTTGTATAAATAAAATAGGTCAAATACTTTGCAATAACTTGTTGCAGTTTTTAAGCAAATATTTACATTGTTAACTTATTTTTATTTATATCTTGTTTACTGTTGATGATGGCCTGAAAATATTTTGATAAAGTTGTTTATTTTTTTTTAACTTGTCTGTGTTGATTTTATTTTTTTTCTTTGTATTCGGATTGAGATTAAATTTGTTATCCAAGAAAATGTGGTTGAAATGAAATGAAAAATTTAATTAATTTACAACCCTAAACGTCGTGTTCAGTGACGGAACCTTCCCAATTTTCATACAAAATACATCGGGGCCAGGCCTCGTCGCTGTAATTGAATCACTTTTTGTTCTGAAACAAAATTCGTTATCTGGAAATTTTTTAATTAAATTTCAAATAATTCTTTGTTACACTTTCAATGCCATATAAAGATTAAACTTTTAATTTTTTATCTAAACTTCAATGAACGTGACAAGCTTTGCTTATTTTTCATCTCATTTTAAAGTGATATAGACATAATTTTGTTCATTTTTCAATCTGAAGTTAAAATTTGATCATCCATAAACAAAATTAGTTTTGCAAAATAAATTTCATGAATTTTTATGGACAAAAATGAAGAGAAAGTTACTTTTTTTCATAAAAACTAAAAATAAAATATGATTAGAGGTCGTATAAAATTTCATTTGATATCTGCTGCTTTCTAACTGTAAATTTTCACATGTGAATTTTAATTTGCCAGTCAAAAGATGAATTCAATTTAATAAGAAACTGATTTAATTGTACAGATTTTTCAAAGATAATGAAGGAATTTCGACAAGTGTTCAAATAATTGATAAATGTCAATTAGTCACACTGACATTAATTGCATATCATAAAGAAATAAAATAATTATTATCCACAAAAATACTTGGAATGACAATCGCCTTTAATGATGTTACCTAATCGCTTTGCATTCAACGTGTCATGAGACAAGAGATATGTGTCGGGTCTAAAGTTCTTCTCACACACTGAAAACTAATCCGTAAATTACTTAAACAAGCTAAAACAAGGTCCGAACTACTTATTTATTTGTGTGAATGATAAGGAAGTGATTATGATAAACTTGCTAAATTATACATCAAATTTATATGGTAAATAATTTTGTTCTCATCACACACACACCAAACATCTCGATTGTTTTATTTTATTTCATTTCATTTCATTTTAAACTCTGATTGAATGTCATCATATAATTTCATTTTATTTCCACAAATTATATGCATGCAAATGACTTGCGACTGCATGTGATGCATTTACGGATGTTAATATTTCACGTGTCAAATCCCATTATGCCTTATCAAAGTTCTATTTAAATAAATGTTAATGATATTGACAAAATTATATACAAATAAATTTCAAGGTTTTATTGAAATAAGGATAACCTGTCGTTTCCATTCAATGTTTGATGTATCAACACTTGATTTTTTATTATGGAGAGGGAATACTCTTGTATTGAAGATATAATCGGTTTCAAGGTCATAAACATTTTAAAATTGTATGATCAAAATAAAAAAAAAAAAACAGAATATAACACAAACAAACAATAATAAAAATAAATGGTACTTTACGTCACTCAACATAATAAATAATTTTATTTTTTTTTTACATGAATAGAGTAAAAAAAATTAATACTCATGATATGACAAAAAAATTGGGTATCAAATGAATACCTTTTGTAATTACATCAGGTACAAGAGGTAAATCAAAAATATATTTGAATAAGTTTCAAACGAAATCTTGAACGAAATCTTAAGCGATTTAAGCAAATATTTTTCCATTGGCTCAGCTTTTGCTCGTGATAAAAAAAATTACCGATGGATGACAAAAATTTCTTTGTATCACGGGGGCATGCTAAGATTTGAGCGGTATCGAATGCAAAGTGCCTCAATTTTATGAAAGAAAATATCCATGTGATTCAAAAAATTCTTTGTAATAGGAATCAGGCCTTAATTTGGAGCAGCAAAACGAAAAACTGCTTTCATATAGCTCCACAGACATGTACAAATTCTCCTTGAAAGCGTATTTTCATGGACCATGTTTTTCTCTTCAAGATCTATTTTGAATGTAAGCAATTCAGATAAATCATGAGAACTGAAAAAAAAATTACTACGTCTTTAGTATTGTTCAAAAAATTCAAAAGAAAACCTTAAAAGAAGCCAAATAAGGACAAAAACGAGCAAAAAATATGATCTAAAGAGAAAATCGACTTGATTCCTATAAAAAAAAATCAAGCAAAAGTTATTTTTATATTAATAATAGAAATTAATAGCAAAAAAAAAATATTACATATTAAAATGATAATTAATTTGAACTTGTACAATTCAAATTGCATCTCATTTTAAATTCAAAATAAAAAAAAATCACAATTCACAATCAGTGAAACACGTGTAGCCGAAACCATTTTAATTTTTTTTATTAAATTTTGAAATTTTTCAGTTTTAAATTCACTTCACCTTCCTTTCTTACATTAAATTAATTCAATTGATTATTCGACTTCTTTATTTAATTACACAAAAAATCAAGTTTTGGTTCAAAAAACATTTAATTTAATCACAATTGAATTTTATTTTATTTTATTTCATTTCAAAAGTTAACTGTTAACTGTAATTATCATAAAATATTTTTTTTTGTTGATATGAGCTTGATTTCCTTTATCAGTTATTGACTTTTAATAACTTTATTACTTTGAAATTATTTTACACTTTTAAACCATTTTAATATTATTTACCTCGATAAATTTATGCACGAACTTTGAGTATAAGACATGTATAATAATAATGAACACAAAACAAATATAAAAAATACTTATTTAATAAGAAAAGCAATCGAATACTTTAAAGCGAAAAAAATACCATCCGATGTGATCAACGGTCTGAAATGAACTGAAGAAAGAAGAATTGTAGTAATAATAAAAACAAATAATCATTCACGCACCAAACACGACACAATACATTCCATATAAATAAATATATTGCAAAAAAAATCAAGTTACTTATAGATAAATGTTGGTTACAGTTACTAGGAATATTTTCAATTTATTCATTTTATGATAATAATTTACATTTTAAGGCCCACCGTGATTATGTTACTTTAAAAAGATATTCAACCATAACTTTTCATAATTCAAGTTAGCAAAAAAAAAAATGATAATCAATATGAAATGAAAATAAAAAACGTAAATATTATACAAAGACAAACAAATGTTCATTTTCTATTTAAAAAAATGTGGAGTGTAATGCTTTTATTAGCATAAAGTATGCTAATAGTGTTTATTTTAATATATGGAAGAAGAAGAGTAAATAAACGCGTGTTCATTTATGATACTTAGTTCTAATATTATTGTTATTGTGCGTTTATTGTGTAGGTCGTGTTTGTTACATTAACATGCTTTTATGCGTATGATCACACAAATTTTTACTTTGAGCGTTTTTATTAGTTTATTTTTATGCAGACATGTTTTCGTCATATTTTTAACATTATTTATACATGATTATTTTATTAAATTATTTTTTTTTGGTACGAAGTTTTTGCTCAAATAAAAATATTTGAAATTTGAATGATTATTTAATCGAATGTGTGTCATTTTTACATGAAATAACTTTTTTAAGGTCATACCATAGAAAAAAAAGGCACCGATGCAGTAAAAAATTTTCCATCACAGTCAAACTCATTTAAATAAATCTCAATAAGGACGATTTTGACCGTTATCATAATGAAAAGCCGTTATCAGGCTTGTATTTAGAGAATCTCAATGAAATTTGGAAAAATTTATGGTATTAATTTTTTTTTCAATGAGTAACAAAGAAAATCGAAATAGATTCAAATTAATTTTGTAATTTTGACTCAGCCATCAGACGATACGGATGTTAATTTAACTTTTGCTCTTTAGAATGTGAAAATTATTACATTTCATAAATAAAATAATACACAATTCCATATACATTCAATTAAATTAAAGTGATCAGATGTTTATATTTTTTTTTGTACAAAAACAGAGAGCCCGTATCACTTTTGAAACAAGAGGGAACGTAAATTATTAATATATAACAACAATGAGAATGCAATCGCAGAATTACACACGAGAACTATCAAAATTGTGACAATATGTAATTCTCTCTTGGTTGTACAATTTAATTTGTATGAAAACATTTTTTTTTTTTTTTTAAATAAAATTGTTTACTGTTCAAAGTCCATACATTTGACGTACAATCCCGTTCATAGTCCAAGTTGTTTTCGGAAGATAACTTCTTTGAATTCTTTCGTTGAAGAAAGACGTAAAAATAGATTGTGTTTAATTTTGTTTATATGAATTTTTATTTAATGCCTTTCATGAGTCTACTAAAGTAATTTTAAATGCTTGACAATTGTATCAATTTTCTCTGAAGTATCAGGACCTAAGCCAAGTACCGTTGTAGTGCCACTTGCAATTTCTGTTCGACCAGCATCTCTCACAATTGCCGTCATTACATCAATTTTCTTTGCTTGGGTCTCCAAATCCTTCAACTCATCTAAATTATCAACTCTAAGTACTATTTTGGGCTGACCTTGATGGAACCAAGATGAGCAAAGATCAGGTTTAAGTTTCATTGAATTGTGATAACACATGACAGCGGCATGAGCACACTGTGATCCTGTTTTACCTTTGCTCAATTTGAGGTCAGCCCGAACAACTAAAACCATTTTCATGGGTTTTCCATTGACTAGTGACAATATTTTACGCATTACACACATCTTTAGAATGTTTTGTTGGATGTTGTTTCATATTTTGCTCTCTGTCGTGCTGAATATTCGCTCATACAATCCTTGAATTGTTTCACCACGTCTTGACACTTTCGCCAATCCTGTGTTTCAGCAATACACTCCTAATTGTTTATTTATTAATGCATTAATATTTAACCTTGTCAAATTTATTTTATAATAATAATCTTTTACAAATCAATAAAATGCTTTATTTGCCAAAACTCAGACAACAATGCATTTTTTACACAAAATAAACATTAAAACTCCCACACACATTGAAACATACGGAAAAACTTCAACCTAAATTTTCTGGAAATTTTTTTTTTCACTTCATTAATTCACTTATAACTTATATGTACACATTTTATATAGCATAACACTCACCTGCACTTTATAATGTAATTCAATACAACCAGTTCGTTTTAGCATCAATTCAACTGGATCTTCAACTTCATGTTTATCACTATCGGACATTACTTGAAAAATTATCTTATATTATTTTTGAAAATTGATAAAATGTGATTTTATTTCAACTTTTATTAGTTTTTCGATAAAACACGAAACTGAATGGAAAAAATCATACGATATGATTTCTGACAGTTGAAAGTATGAAGTCATTTATGTCCCGAAATTTCAAACCCTTTAAACAATGTAAACAAAAATTTATCGTTTTGGAAGGTTTTGAAATTTCAAATTACCTAAGTTTTATGAAGGAATTCCTTTTTTTCTTATTTTGATGTTTGTTCGTTTTTGTTTTAATCCCATTTTTCTCTCATTTTTATTGTTATTTTGAAAATTCTGCAAAATATCAACAAAAATTTGAATATTTATCAAAATGCCCAGAATATTTATTTGAAATCATGTTAATAAAGAGCTAATCGTACAAAATTAATATTGCAAGCTTGACATCTTGTTAATTGTACTTTTAATCTTGAATTAGTCTTGAATTCTGTAAAAATTTCCTTTTAAATTTTTCATAGCAATTTCAATGAAATTTTAAGGCCAGAATATACTGCATTTGAATCTACATTACCGATAATTTGCATTTAGGGAGTAATAGAATGAAAACAATAAAATTGGTGCGGAAAAGTTTTAATAAATTCAATTCAAATACAAAGTTTTCTGAACAAAAAATAATCTCTAAGCACAAATAAGCAATCAACGAGTAATCTCAACAAAAAAAATATCAATAGAAAGTATTGTAAAGTCAAGATTCAAAAGAATAATTCTCATTGGAAAAAAAATATTTAACACAACCTAATTATACTCGTACAGAAAACAAGAATTTCATTCACTCCAAATACATACACTCAATTAAATTGTATATAAACTGAAAACATCGTACGATTTTTTAAGAGAATTTCTAGAAGATAAAAAGTGTAAACAATAAAAGTGATTGATAGTAAATGGACTATAAAAAACTGATTTTTATCTCATTATCATAAGAAGTAATGACAACAAAAATAAAATTTTTAAAACCAGGTGAGTGGATAATTAAATGTAAGATAAGATAAGATAAAATATTCTAGGAAATAAGTGTAATTGATTTTAAGTGGTAATTTGAGTATTTTAATCCATTATTCTTGTAAATAAAAGTGTTCTATAACAAAATGTAGGTTAATTACTCCATTCTTATTATTTTTTATTTTTTTATATAGATGACGATTCATTTACATCAGAACGAGACGCCGTTTCTGTTGATGATTCAGTTTCAACATTTATCTTCAATCCACATCATTCATTGAGTTTAAACTCGCAACGTGAACGTCTTCCAATCAGAAGTTATCGAGATAGAATATTGTATTGCCTCGAAAATTATCAGACACTTGTACTTGTTGGTGAAACTGGGTCAGGCAAAAGTACTCAAGTGCCACAGGTTAGTTACAATTTTATCAATTGTTTATTGGGTTCAGTGACATACACAGAAAAAAAAACATTTTTTTTATCAAGTGCATTACATGTCTGAGGTAGACAAATCGATTATCAGTGAAGTAGTTGAATGTCATCACTTCTTAACTTTTTCAAATTACATATTCCAGACAAGTCGCTCCTTCACTGATTTCAGGTATTTTTCAATGATTGGACTAAAAATATACCACACTTTACTACATCGTGTCATGTCACAAACATGCAACAAAAATAATATTACTAGAAACATCGCAATCATCACAATCAGTTTCTATTCGTTTCGTTTATGTATATTTTCATGTTTATATTTGTTGTGCTTGAAGTGCACCCACCCATAAGTACACACATTATACCAATAAAAATCTGATGAATAATTAATAATTTATTCACTTTCATACAATGTTATGGTAAAAAGTTTTTTTCTATTTTTGGATAGAATATTCCTCATTCACAATATACTCAAATATTTTGAGCTGTGATTTGAGTTGAGTGAATTTAGACACGAAACAAGACACGAACATGTTATTAAAAAAAATTTAAATAAAATAAGATAAATTATGATAACATTAAATGAGATTTGTTCAAATTTTTAAAGTGAATGCACTCAAGAAAAAATATCAAAATAAAACAGTAAAATATACTGCTTTATTTTTCAAACATATTTTTTTTTAACCCTCTCTTTCCCAGGAGTGGATCGAGCTTTTGATTTTTTGATTAAATTCAATATTTTAATGTTTTTTTTAGTTGATTTTGACCCAAAAAAAATTAAACAATCTAAAAAATTTGGTTTTCAGAATAAAAAATTTACACGAGAAGCTTATAGAAATACGTACAGAAATTTTACTATTAAAAATTGATATAATTCTTTTGACATTAATTTTATAATATCATTGACAATTTTTTAAAAACCAGTACAGAAACATCAAAAAAACCCTTCGAAGAATCGGTTCATTCAAGAAAAAATTTTAAAAAAGCGAAATATATGCATTAAAAACGTATTTAAAACCATTGTTCCACCCGTGGGACACTGGGAAAGAAAGGGTTAATATAACATACAACGTATGCTCATTAAAATTGAGCGAACAAACGAATGCAGTAGTCGTGTTTTCGACGTTGATTTAAGCAGACGTTTATTTATCTCTAAAATAATTTATAGAGAAATTCAAGAAAAAAAAAGTGCAGAATCATTTGTTTACATTTTTATAATTGCTCATCTACCGGTGTCCTGAATATTTTATAAAATTAATCTGAAAAAAGTGAGTTGGCCCATTAAAAGAAAAAAATATAAACATTTTTATGTGTTTAACATACCAATGAATTATTATTATAAAAGAATAGTGATCATCAATCACATAAAAAAATAGAAATCGTTTTAAAATTAATGTTCATATGAAGTTCATAGAAGTGATTCTTCTCAATGTTATGTTAAAAAAATAAAAAAAAAATAAATAATTGACATTTAATTTTATCGTTTGCTATCATGAATAAAATCTGAGTTATTTAAAAACAAACTTGGTCTAAGGCGTTCATCACGGACACTATTCAAACAAAATAACTTCATTTTGAGCCTACTCAGCAAAAATTTCTTTGTTCTCGCGATACAGTGATTTGAATTTAAAATTCCTTCAAAAAATCTTAATTTTATGGGACTTTCTCCAGGTAATCGTCGTATTTTCTCTTTTGTATAAATTATTTCATTACCTTATTTTTGTCCTCCACTTAAAAATATTCAATAAAACCATCTAAATATGCTCAAATCAACCTTTGATTTAACTTGAAACTTATGTCTTTAATGTCTTTAAATATAAAAAGTTATTTTTTTTTAACACACAAAATTCATCGTAAGCTTGTTAGTGCAAAATAATTGTTGTTTAGTGTTCCAAAGTAGTCACGTTCTATATTTCATTTCATTTTGCTTGTAAGATACTCAACGACCACTTAAGTTTTCTGTTTGTGCAAAACTGTGATTTGCTTTGAACTTAAATCGACACAATTTATTGGTTCACGTGTGTAAATAAAGCATGTCAGCTTTTTTTAAACGGTAAATTTCAAATTTACTCAAGGATACTCATAAAATTACATGTCATTTTATGTATAATTTCATTAAAAAGGAAATTCCTTGCGGACAATAAGCATTTAAATATGTTAATATTTAATAAATTAAGACTAGAGCACTTAATTTCCTATGTCATTATTGATTATTTTTTTTTATATTAAAATAATTTTTTTTTCTCATCACATTATTGCCGTTAAAGAACATAACAGTTGAGGTTTTTGTCTGAATTATTATCCACATTATGAATGTTGTTTATGTTGTGGAATTGGAATGGATTGGTTACAAAATAATAGCTGTATGAACTGATAGATGAATGGTGTCATAAATTGTGGGTTATGAATGTAATTTGAAAAAAATGACAAAGAATAAAATACGAAATAAATCGAAATAATGTTCCATTAAAGTGATTTATTGAACGATTTTTGGGTGATAATTAGAAAAATTTCCGATTTTGTACAAACATCAACATTGAATTGAAATTTGTTTTGAAATAAATAAGCAAAATAGTGATCAAGTGTAAAATTACACTAAAAAATTCGCCTATTCCTAAGAAAAGAGGAAACTTCACACGATAACAAATCCTGAGACGCCAGTTTTTCAGCAGTTTTTTATTGAAATTCAAGTCATCTGAACAAAAACCATGCATTGCCATGCCGCCTCTCATTAAAAGTTAAAAATGAAGTTTTAACGTTGTATTTTATAAAATTACAGCTTATGCCCTACTTTTAACCATGAACCAAAACTCCATGATTCAGGAAAAAAAAATGACTCATTTCACATATGTTTATAAAAAAATTATCTTAATTGATTCACTTTTCAGTTACAATTCTTTTATTTAATTTCACTGAATAAACAAAAAACCAGACGCTCCACATTTATTTATTTATCTTACATTCTAGTCACATTATATTCATTTTATTACTCAATGTATGTTATTTTAATAAACTATTAAAGAAAAAACAAAAAAAAAAATATCAAAAAAATTATCTTCTCAAGCAATAATGACGTAATTTTTCTGCTCACAGTCATATTTTTTTTCAAACTAATTCAAAATCTGCTTAAAAATCTTTTTACAATAACTTAAAATTGAGGCACAATAAAAAAATCTGTTCAATTCATACCAAATTCATAATAAAAATAAAAAAAAAAAATCCATTCATAGAAAAATCCATATGGCTTCAATTAATGTTCGTATATTCAATTCTCAACCACTTAAACACCGAATATTACTCTCATGCTCATGTATTTGATTCGTCTTTCTCGTATACACTGATTTGAATACACATTTATTATACATTTACAAGAAAATTTTATACAATTCAGTATTAAATTTATTTTTTCATTGAGTTAGTTAGTTAGTTGAGAATAAGACATCAGAGAATGAACATGAATTGTTTTTTCGGGAAATTGTGTATGAGAAAATTTAAATTATTATTTACTATTCCGGTTCCTGTTCAGACATAAATGAGTTATTAGTAAAAATAAAAGGAATAATAATATTTTAATACACTGTAATAATAAATTTAATACAAAGAAAAAAACATAAAAAAAAATTGAATGTGCCATTGAAATGAAATTGCTTCATTTATAATAATTATAATAATAATAACAAAGGAACTTTTTATTTACGAGTTATCACAATAATTTGAATACAAACCTATTAATAATTTATAAAGGTTAGTTTTACAAAAAAAAAAGAAATTATAAACAAAACGTGATAAAAGTTCATTTTGATTAAAATTAAGATTAATACTAAGTTACAATATTTTCATTGTATCCAATGATAAAAAATATAAAAACGGAATATTACAGAAATTTCTATTGAAATTTTTTTTTCTTTTCAACGGTTGTGTGTAATTTTTGTGTGTAATCAATTATTGATGTGTAGCTGTCGTCAAACTCAACACCTATTAAAAGTATTGTTATTAAAAAGAAATAACGCACCTCAATTATAGTTATTTGGTGGCGTCTTATTACCCTCATTACATCAATATTCATTAAAATTACATTACATTAGAACCAAAAAAAAAACTTTGTTAAACAATTTTTTTATATGATTGTAACATATTATGATTAACCCGAAAACAATGAGACTATTGTGGAAAAAAAAGAATGGATATTGTACAAGTTTTGAAGAACTTTTAATTTAGAAACAAAATTGCGACAACTATTAAACGTTAAATACCACTGTTCGACAAAAAATGTTAGTTAAAGATAAAGTGAAAAGCAAAAATTGAGTTTTATATAAGAGGCTTTCCATTCTAAAGTGAGTGTCGATCACAACTTTTTTTTTTATTTTCTATCTGTTTTGCCAATTTGACTACATAGGCTTCATAAAGTCCATCAAAAAGTAAGAAACTTTTGTTCTACGAAAATTTTTGCATCTGCCCTAAAAACCAAAAAACAAAGGTTTCAATTTTTTTTTATTCTAAAACTTATAAATGCAAAAATGGCATAGTTTTGTATGAAATACGTATGATGTTTGTTCTTAAAAGTTGTAGATAATAGTTTAAAAAAAAAAGTTTTTATTTACCATTTTTCATGTTTTCATACAAAAAAACTGATTTTTCGTCAAAATTCGTCGAAAACATACGATTTTATTAGAAAAAAACCTAAAATTTGTGTTATCAGTTTTTCAACAAATGGTTTTTTGACAAAAAATCGATTTTTTTGTATGAAAACGTGTAAAATGGTAGATAAGAACTTTTTTGACCAAACGATTATCTACAACTTTCAAGAACAAACCTCATACTTTGTTCATACATAACCCTGTCATTTTTGCAATTTTGAATTGAAGTATAACAAAAATTTGAAACTCTTGTTTTTCGGTTTTTAGAACAGATAAAAAAATTTTCGTAGAATAAAAGTTTCATATTTTTTGATGGACCATAAGCCTGTCAACTTACATTGTCCATACAGACAGTTGTGATTCGCACTCACATTAGAATGGAAAGCCACATAAATGTCTTCCAAAGGAGGCAAATAGCAATCATAAAACCATTTAGTTAAAGTTAATTCTCAATTATTTTAAGGAAATTTTTCTTCGATTCAATGTTTCACCTAATTTTCATAGGTCATTCAACTTTATTTTATTTTTTGTCGAACAGTGTAATGCAAACATACCAGATGTTGATAATAAAGTGGCGTGATTTTTTTAAATATGATCTGATTCAAAAATTTTACTTAATTAGTATAAAACATTTATTTATTCATGTAAATTTATTCATTTTAATAGTGTTTTTATTTTCTTTTATATGTGTCACTAATTCGAATAAAAGTTTCAATGATCTCTGTTTGTGTTATGATTCTGCAATCATTCTATTTGTACAACAATTATTTTGCAAATACTACAATTATAATTTTTCTTATCATTAAACAACTTCAAAGCTCAATCAGAATGAGGACAACTCACATTGAGTATTGAATTCTATTTTTATCCAATACTGATATGCATTAAAACTGCAAGTTAAACAAGTCAATAAATGTTTGTTTTTTTACATCATGCGACATTCAAGTTATTTACATGTAATCGTTAAGATATGATATGATGAGATCATTACTCAACATTTTCCTAACCCATGAATCAATAATATTAAACGCCTACGATTTTGCACCCAATTTAAACACCACCACACAGTTTTAATCATTTGTATAATTGCTTTCTTTTTTTCCATTCTATTTAGATGAAAAATTGTATCTAGTGGTGTTACGTTTTTCACTTGGACTTGTGCCATGTGTTTAATAATTAGTACGGTACTGCATAAGTATCGTCATCATCATCAATGAAGATTATCATTTATAAAATAAATGTATCGCCTTGTAGATACTTGTGTAAACATTGATGTTAAAAGTAATTTGAATCATAATGGTTAAATTATAATGTGAATGTGTCGATTTAGATACATGAGTGACGAAAAAGATGTGATTTGTGATTATACATTTTTTGGATAGAAATTAAGCAATTTCATAACTCAGTGCTTTTTAATGAGAATCTTGATTAAAATGGTAAATCACACTGATTTTATTTCTGTTGGACATGTGAAAAAATCATGATGAAAAATTTGTCCAGATAATTTCTTGAAAAATTTTGTTCTCCTTGAACTCTTGAATTACTGAGACAAGTGTTGACAATAACAAAATTTATTTAAAAAAAACGATATCATTCGATATTCATTAATGTCAATTTTTAAGGTCAACTTGATTTTTTTTGAAAATAATTTTCATTAAACAAAAGCACTTACTGTACCAAATAAAAAATATAACCAAATAATATCCGTTTCATCATCATCTTCACTGATTCCAGTGTTCTTTTATCATATAAATATGCCTATTATTAGATTATTTATCTCCCAATTTCAATTTTTCGACATTCCAATCATCGATAACATTAACATTTTATACATGAATAATGAATGAACGTCTCTCTTTACTGAATAAACATTAAATTTTATTATAAGTTATATGAACCATGATATTTCATCGATTTAACTTCAATGTGGGTCCAATAATGAAGGTCAATTGTTTAATTTATTTTTCTTTTAATTTTTTGTTGCAAGAGACAAATAATTTGAATTTTTTCCAAACGAAAAAATTAATCTTTTAAGACTTCATCAGAATTACAAAAAAAAATTCACAAAATAAATTCACATGAAATGTGATATTACTTATGGATTAAATAACAAAATGTTTTGTGTGAAATCTTTTTTTTTGCTAATCACGAATTTTGTCTGTTGACATTGACCTTGCATTTTATTATTATTATTAATAGAAAAAATACATCAAAAATTGTGAAGTTGAAAAAAATTAAGACAAGATTTACTTTTGCTTATCTTAACAAACAAACTTGTATAATTTGGATGTTTAACAATAAAAGCGGTGCCTTGTCTAGACAGAAATTTGAAGAGACAATGTCATAATTTAATCTTAATCAATCTAAGTCACTTTACTTTTTTTCTAATTCAATTCAAATCTCATAAAAATGCGCTATTAAGAAGGTTTGTGCGCCGTCATTCTGAGTCGGGCCCGAGTCCCTGAGAAAAATAACCCCCAAAAGTATGCAATTTCAATACAGGTTAAAAAGCCTGAAACAGAGACGGATTGAAAATTATTAACGGGCCTGATACTGTATGATTTTCTTTAAAAGTAACGCTAAACTTAACTATTACAAGACGATCAACGGCGGTCTTTCTGATATTTGCCAGATTGCGGTATGTCCAATCCGCCACTGGCCCTGAAATCTTGACGGGTCTAAACGAGCACCTTTATTAAAAAAAAAAACACAATCTAAGTCAATAAACCTTAAATCTCTTATTTAAATTGAAAACTGAGAGAGATCAATTTTAAGAAAGTTTCACGACTCTTCTAGTGCATGCACAACCAATCCAAAAATGTTCAATTTAAATTCAAGAATAATTCTGCAAATGTTAATCACGCGATTTATACAATAATTTGTGGTTCATTGCAACAAAATGACATTGAATGTGATTCTGTTCTTTTAAATCAATTACAATTGATTGCATTTCATTTTATCTTTGTATGATCGGGTTAAATGCAACGAATTTGCACATGAGGATGACCAATGTAACTTAAATTAAATTTGAAATGCATCACAACAGAAATTGGTTTTTAAAAAATCTTAAAATTTAATCGCAATAAAATTGCCAAAAACTGCTAGAGCCTTATCTAAAATTGCAAAGACATTTTTGAGGCATTGCAAATACCAGGAATTTAAGTCCAAACTATTTTCATGCTTATTTCAACCCTTTTGACCGGGTTAACTGATAATTTTTGCCTAAGCACAAATGTCTAACCTACTACGAGTAAGGAAAAAAATCATGAAAGCAAATATTTTACATTTACTACAATGCAATTCACTCATTTATTAAATTGATTGCATTATACATGTAATTTTTTCTTTATTATATAATTGACTTATAAAAGCGCAAACGTTTAATTATATTTTATCATGAAGACATAAAGTAACAATTCTTATTGCAGATGTTCTTCGTTGAATTTGAATTTTTACATCAAATTGATTTTAAAATGAATTTATAATGAAATATTTCATCCCTTCCCTTTTTTTTGTTTCATTTCAGATGATAAACTCTTTTGATAGAGACGCAACATCATCATTTCTTGACGATTTGTGTTAATTTCAAACAAAAAAAAAACTTTATTAATAAATAAGTATTAAAGTAACGTTGAAAGAGAATATTCAATCAAATCAATGAAATCAATTTTATTGTAAGCAAAATAATTATTTTAAGGAATAAGTAATTTTACGAAACATTTAAGCCGTTAAAAGGAAATTATTTTTAAAGATGATTGGTCCCAGTTTATCTCATTTTAGTAAACTCTTACTCACACTGCTTTTTGGATTAATTGTTTGGTATTTATATATGGATGTGTTGCTTTACCTCAGGATACATAATTACCCAATTGATCGAAATTATCATTTTAATACAACGATTTTGTCCTTGCCGCCTGGTGGTAGTCCAGCAGCCATAAGTTCTAGTAGTAGTTCAAGTAGTAGTAATCACAATTATTTAACTGGTAGTGGTACAAAACGTGCCTTAGCTACAACGACATCGATCAACTATAACGGGTTAACTGTTAATAATAATGTCGATTATTCTGAAATTACATGGATACCATGTGACATAAATCCCTTATGTGATGTCACGGTGAAAGCTGTTATGTTAGATCAGACAAATCATTATTTATTTGCACCAATGGCAACAATTTTTGATAATATTGTGGGCATTTCACGATCATCTTGGATAACAGCCAATATGATTTCATTCTTTCATGTCTTTGTCGCCATTTTAGCTGGACGCTTAATTGCCTCAGATTGTCTTGGTATGAGACGAATTGGAGTTGTACTTTTCCAATTCAGAACATTTTTGGATGACTTAGATGGACACGTGGCACGAGCAAAGAAAAATATTCGTGGCGAAAGATCAGAAATTGGCACTTCTGGTTATTATATTGATGGATTGTGTGATGGTCTTGGTTGTATTGCCCTGATGATTGGTGTTTTTGTATATTTGAAAAATAATCCACCAAGACGTGGTTATACTCAATTACAGTCAATTATACCCATGTCCGATACAAAGAATTCAGATACCGGTGTAATCTATAAAGTTAAAGTGACTACAAAGAAAGTTGTTCGTAAGGTTTTATGTTTTTCTGGACAGTTGCTGCTTTCTTCGACCGGCTGGAATCGCTATATTGCTCTCTATCAGGACATGTTGGAACGCAATGACGTAACACCAACACAATATCTTCGTCAAAACTTCGTGTTCAAGTCAAATCATTTCTTTTGCATTGCATGGCTTTGGCGAATTTTCAATGTACACGCACTTTTACACTGTCTTCTCCTTGGTATTTTCTGTGATAAATTGTGGGAATTTTTACGATTAATTCAATATGCAGGATATGTGGCAATAATAGTGATTGTTTGTATCACAGAAATGCACGTTCTTGAAGTACAAAAATTCATCTATAAACAACTTACTCCAGCCAACAGTACATCACTGTGATTTTAAGATAAAAAAAAAAATTATTAAAACAAAAAAAAATTAAAGATCTGTGTTAAATTTACTCTATTCTTAAAATCTTTCAAAAATTGAGCGTAAATGCTTGTATGTGTCCATATAAAACCCACTCAAATATATTCAATTGTGTTATATTTGTAATAAAAAGTTTTCATGATATTTTTAAACATTTTAAAGATATTTAAATAAAAAAAAATGACTCAAAGTCAGAAATTGTGTAAAAAAAATTAATAATTTTAATACCAAACAAATAAATGTTAAGAATAATTATAATCAAAAAAAAGAATAATTTAAAGATACTCAATTAATCGTTTCTTATTTTTTGTTATTATTAAACTTTTGTACTGTAATTTTAAGTTTAATTATTATTATTATGCCATGGCATGCCATTTAAACGAAAAAAATTGCCAGATTAAGTTTTCATATCAAATTAATTGTAAAATCACTCAAATTGATCCCACATTTAAATTTTTGATTGTTAAATTCGTTTTTCAAATAAAAGGCGATTCACACTCATTTTCAAATGTAATTTTACATCCCTTTCTTTTGAAAATTTAAAAAAAAAAGTCAAAAAATTCAAGGGCAGATTCTCTGGAGGCTTAATTTGACCCCCTCCTAGCTTGAAATTTAAACGATTACACAAAACATTTGAAAATTAGTGTAAATCGCCTTATAAAATTAATAATTTAAGTAAATCCACCTTATCTCATTACGAAAAAAAAATACAAAAAATTAAATTTAATCTAAAAATGTCTCATTGTACTGATAATTGTGCTTTCATTTCATTAGAACGAAATTATTTCGGAATTCCTTTTAAATTATCCTCAATGCGTTGATAAATCAAAAGAAAAAAAAAGAAACAAATGCTTTTAAATATTTAATTTGCATTTCGTTTGACAATTTAAATTTAATATTAAAAAAAAAAAAAATAATAATAAATCAACATTATTGTAGTGAAAATGCTGTCAGGTTGATAAATGTGTACCTTTGAAATGAGAGATGAAATTTAAATTTAGAAGAAGAAAAATTATAGAATAGAAAATAAAAAAAATAAATAGATATTTACAAATAAATTTATAATTGATGTTATAAAAAAATAAAAAAAAAAAATCTGAATTAAAATTAATTAATTGAATAAAAAAAGAAAAATATTAATATAATTATGAATACACGTAAAATGAAATTTGTTTTATTTTCTTGTTGTAAAATGTCACTGAATCCGTTCGTTGTTTTTAATTTATTGAGCAAATAATTTATTTACATGATTCCAATTTTTTCAATTCAGTACTTGTACGAATTCGGATGGCATACCAAAGGGATGATCGCCGTGACGGAGCCTCGACGTGTGGCCGCTGTAAGTTTAAGCGAACGTGTTGCAAATGAACGTGGGGAGCTCGTTGGAGATACTGTTGGAGTCGCGATTCGTTTCATTAATAAATTTAGTGAACAGACCATGATCAAGGTTTGAAATGCAACATTTTTCATTTAATTTAATCGTTTAATGGAATAATTTTTCATTTTTTAGTTCATGACTGAAGGAATTTTGTTGAGAGAAATGCTCGCTGATCCCCTTTTATCACAATACAGTGTAATTATGATTGATGAAGCACATGAACGTAACAATTTGACTGATACTCTAATGGGATTATTGAAGAAAATTGCAAAGAAACGTCAATCACTTAAAATAATTATCTCATCTGCGACAGTTGATGCCGAACTCTTCAAAGACTTCTTCAATTTTAATACAAAGAAAACGGGTAAAGATACAAGTATAATTTTATCAGTTGAAGGTCGCATGTTTCCATATGAAGTTTATTATTTGGAGGAGCCATGTCCTGATTACATTCAAGGAACAATTGATACCATCATGAAAATACATCAGAAGGAGCCACCTGGTGATATTTTAGCATTTTTGACGGGTCAAGAGGAAGTTCATCGAGCTGTCAACTCACTGAAAGATCTCTTAAATGAAATGGGACGTGAAGATATGCAAGTATTACCAATGTATGGTACACTTACAAATCACGATCAATTACGTGTATTTTTTGGAGCGCCAAAAGGATCACGCAAAGTCATTATTGCGACAAATATTGCGGAAACATCTGTAACAATTCCTGGAATAGTATATGTGATTGATTGTGGATTTGTCAAATTGAAATGGTTTTCCGCTGAAAGTTCGCTAGATTCATTGGTCATTGTGCCAGTAAGTAAAGCAGCGGCTGAACAACGTGCGGGACGTGCAGGACGAATACGAAGTGGAAAGGTGTATAGATTGTACACTGAAGATGATTATAACGGATTACCTGAACATACACCACCTGAAATGAGAAGAACAGATCTTTGTACTACAGTGCTGCATTTGAAAGCTCTCGGAATTGATAATATACTTAGATTTGATTTTCCATCACCACCTCCGGCTAAAAATCTTTTAGCATCAATTGAAACACTTTATGCACTTGGAGCATTGGATGATAATGGAGATTTGACCACACCTGTAGGATATTTCTTAGCTGAAATTCCAATTAATCCCATGATGGGTAAAATGCTGTACATTGCCGGAGAAATGGGATGTTCAGAGGAAATTTTGTCAATTATTGCAATGCTTCAAGTGCAATCGGTATTTTCAAATCCGACATCGGGTCAGGGTGCGATAAAGGCTCGTGTTGCCAAACGCAATTTTGAAGTTGCTGAAGGGGATTTAATTACACTTCTTAATGTTTACACAGCATTTGTGGCAAATGATCGCACAAAGGAATTTTGTGGAAGAAATTACCTAATTTATCTTAATTTGAAACGTGCCCATGAAATTAGACAACAACTCTCAAATTTAGCACGTATTGAATTGAATATTCCACTGTTATCTTGTAATGGAGACGTTGATACAATTCGAAGATGCATTACTGCAGGATATTTTCCATATGCCGCATACTTACACCATTCAGGTGTGTACAAAACCGTTCGTGGTGACATTGAATTGAATGTCCATCCATTATCTTGTCTTTACACGGAAATGCTCCCATCATGGATTGTCTATTGTGAACTCTTGCACACAACAAAACTTTTCATTAAAGATATCACGGTCATCAAACAAGAATGGCTCACAGAACTAGCACCACATTACTACCATAAGACGACCTTACGTTGAAATTGCATCATTGAAGCCTTTTAAATTGTAATATTAAAAAAAATACATTTTTTCTTTTTTAAGAAATATGGGGTTTCTTTAAAATTCACTTTATTTCTTTTTTCATTAAATATTATATGTGAAAATGATCTTGAAATATGAACAAAAAAAATTTGAAAACTCGCTTTAAGCACTTGAAAAAAATTTCAACGTAATAAAAAAGCATGATTAATGTTATTTCTTTATAATCTACAGCATGAATTTTCATTATTTTACATTTATTATTAATTTTATTTATATTTTAACCGAAACTTTGATTGGATCACGGCATATGGCAGTCTCCTAATAATTCGTCTATTTACAATTTTTATTGTTTTCATTGTAATTATAATCAAAAAATCCTCCAGGTTTAAGTATTTTTACTCTTTTCTATTTTTTTAGTGCATTTCGTAAGAAAAAATGCACTGTTACAGACGGTTTGTCCGCCGTCAATCTGTTTGTCCGGTTGTCCGTTCCGGCCTTAACTCCGGAATAGTCCATCGGAGCGAGGTTTTTTAATTAGACAGAAGAGGTCTTAAGGTTGATTTTAAACTCATTCGTTTCGAGATTGGGCTCATGGATTGGGCTGCAGAGCCTCCGAAGCCTGAAAAATCGTTAAAAACGGTTAAAATTTTAAAAAATATTTATAATTTGTTTTGTTGGGTGGAGAAGTTTACTAAAATGAATTTTAACTTAATGGCTCTGAGATTAGGCTCAGAAATTGGGCTCAAGAATGAGGCTCCAGAGTCTGAAAATGGTCAAAAGCCCAAAATGTCCGATTTTTCAAATATTTTTTTTAGATTTTCAAAATGGCGAAAGTTTTTCAAAATTGCGGAAAATTTTCAAAATGACTGTTATTTTCAAAATGACCGTTATTTTCAAAATAGCGGTATAATTATTAAAATTAAAACTTAATTATATTCAATGAAACGAGTCCCATCGAAATGCACTTTTCTAAACCGCCCAGTGGTTAGAATTTCCCATTTTTTTCATATCACTCACAAATTTTACTAGCAATTTAATCAAGCTTTTCAATTAATTTTTTAATTACATAAAAATTTGCTATTATAAATGAATTTCTTTACTTTTATTTCCTATTACTATGATTTTTTTTTAATTTAGAAGCTGCTGATTTTTTATTTATTTTATTTATTTTTGTTTTTCGCGTGATAAAATTTACTTTTTTAATTGATGTTTTGATATGAAAAGTTCTAATTTAACTATATTTTAATGATTCAATTAAAAATCTTTAATTAAATTAATATTGAAATTGATTAAATTGATTATTTTATTGTAAATTTTTGTTTGTCATAATTTCTCATATTAATTGTCAACAGAAACCAAAATCAGGTTAGTGTTAACGATTTTCAATAAAATATCCTGAGAAATTTTAAAAAAATTATTGATAATATTTCTTTTTCTCAAAACGAAAGACTATTTTTTGATTGTTATGTTATATATTTTTTTAAAATGTTTATATTAAATGTTAAGTTGTATACCTTAAAAAAAAACATTCAGACATTGAAACATTTTAACATGATTATACAAAAGTAATTGTATGTGAAAGTTTTATGTTTTGTAGACAAATATTGTACTGATTTATTTACTTATTAGTTATTATTATTATTTTTTTTTTATTATTGCTAGACATGATTTATTATTTTTTGTATGGAAATGGAAAAAAAATATAAAAATCGAGAATTTCTTTTATTTTAAAAAGACTCGAGAAAATCTGCAATGAGATTCAAAAGAGAGTTCGTAATGACAATGAAAACCGCTTGAACTTGAATCTAAATTTTCTAAATTGAAAAAAATTTCGAGTATTGCGTACATTTAAGACTTTAAATTTTTTCTCCAGTCGAGTCCAAACAAGCTTCATATAGCTCATTTAAATTTTTTTAAAACTCTTCAATATTCCATCTCAAGATAATTAAATACAAAATTCATTTGAAATATTATTCAAAATTTTACAAATTAAAAAAAAATATCGATTGCACAAACCAAAAACATATGTTAAAACATAAAAATTTCAAGGAAATAATTCTAAGCTGCCCTATTCACTTGTAATTTTATGTATTTAAATGTATGTATGATATTTTTTTTCAGTTACAAACTACTCATTATGACTAAATTTTATTTATAATAAATATTATTGTTATCGTGTCCTTTTTTTACTAATTTCACTCTGCCTTTTTCTGAGACCATTTCAATTATAATTTAAAACTTAATTTTTCTCCATTTTATTTTATTTTATGATTAAATGTAATAATTATCTCTTTGGGTTGACTTAAAATATTATTTTGGTACTTTTTTAATTTTAATATTTTGCTATAAATAAATTTCGGAATTAAAAATATTTAACTTAAAATAAATCACAAAACATTATGATATTAAAAAAAAATTGCATTAAAAACCAGGCGTCTCCACCTTTCATCTCCATTTCATTAACATTCTTTCTTTTTTTTCACTTATATTATAAATTCAATTATAATATTTTTTTATGTATGTTTACATTTTTACTAGTGGTATAATTACTTATATTATAATAAATTAATTGGTTACTTAATTTCACTTTAATTAATTACTTAAAATGTCTCCCCTCTTGACTTATTTAATTTTTAATTTTTTTTTTTAACTTTTATCACGGATATTATCACCAATTATGTCTTTTTATTTTATTTCTTCATGATTTTTTTTTGTCTTTGTATTTTTTTTTTTTTTTGTTACAGGATATTTAATGTAACATTACACAATTTAGAAATTTGATACGGAAGAACTCTAAGGTAGTATTTTGATAAAATAAAAAGTGATAGTGATTGATTGAAATTCATTACGACTAGAGTCATAAGAGGAGGAGAAAGATGAGGAGATATTGATTTTATAATATCATTTGGTTTCTATTCTATGTTTTAACTAATTTATGTTTAAATGAGAGTAGATCTACAACCTTTTTCATTTAAGGGGATATTTTTGATGGATCTCTTGTTCAAAATAAGATGACGATGAAATTTGTATTTTATATGAGAAAATGGCATGTGATGAAATTTTTTTTATCTATTACTCGTGAAAAGATTGCAAATCTTTGTTTTTTTTTGGACATTTTGATTAAAAAGGGAAATGCAAAGGAGACATTTTTATTTGAAAAAAATGATCATGTCATTTTTTCAATTAAATCGAACATATTCGGATTACAAACAGACCAAAAACGAAGTTTAAGGAATAAAAAGATTACTTAATTTGTTCGTTTAAACATCAATTGCAGATGTTATTTGGTGTTTTTCACGACTACTGTCTCGTGTTTGCATTTCATTTTGGTGACCCCGCTTTTGAGCTCGATTGTGGGCCTCTTGTTGAAGTTGTTGTTGTCGGGCAATGACTGCCGTAAGTCGACTCAACAAGAAACTCTTGTCATGACCCTCGAGTACCAATTGGTTTCGTAAGAGCTCAGCATATTTTCGATTTGCAGCGGAGACACCCGAGTAATAGTATAAAAAAAGTATCAGTGTTATGAAAAAGGGTACGGCAAAGGAACGAGTTCCAATGAAAAATACAATATTTTGAATGACTTCGGGTGTTTTGAGGAATGCAGAAGTGACAACATCCCAAACGACCTGATTACCCCTAAATGGGCCACATGATCGACTTGGTAGGATTTCGGTAATTGAATAGGCAACTGGTACTACAGCTACAACAAATCCTAATAGTAATACTAACATAAATAGTGAATTGGATCGAGATGCACGATAATGTACAAGTGATGGTTTACAATTATGCAAACATGCAAATTTCTTCACATAAAACATGAAGAAATTCAAGACACTTGCTATGAGTGGCAGGAATGGAGCAAAAAAGCTACCAAGCCACACAAGAGTCTGACTATAAACAAGATCCAAACAATGTTTGCTCAATTCAAACTCTTGATCACCGATGAATTTTGCGACTTTACTGTCAAAATGTCGTGATATAAGTGCCCGTGGAAAATTAATGAAAAATGTAACAAGACAATGCGAGAAAAAGTCTGTAAAAATTAGTTTGAAAAATGATTGGCCGACAAATGTTTCCCAACATTGTTTTTTACCCTTGTCTTCGTTGAAGCACTTATCTGTTCCAACATTCTTACTAATCAGATGATAAAAACGACTCAATAGCACAGCTAATGAGGAAAGTCGCAAAAATACAGTACGTAAAAGTGTTACTTTGATAACGAACATCGGTGAATAATCTTCAAATTTGACGAGATAATTAAAGAGAAGTGGAACAAGTAAATTAAGGCAAACAATTCCAAGATATGGCATAAATTCAAAAAATAGATTTTCGATTTGTTTTTGCCAATCTTCATCTGTGCCACTTGAAAACACTGAACCGGTTAACGGATCGGCTCTTATCGCATCTGAAATTGTCGATTCACCTTCTATACTACTTGTTCCAAAACTACTTATTACCCCACCATCACTTCCAGGAAAATTGTTACTATTCATAGGACCGACAACTAAATTACTTACACTATTGTTATTGCCACTTGATAAATATATTGTGACATAATTTTTTAAGTCTTTATATGAAATTGACGGTTCCGATTTAAAATTCGAATCTAAGTGTGTAAGCGAAATATTGAACAAGAGATAAATAATTACAGCTGCTACTGCTAATATTATAACTACAATTAAATTTACAACAAATCGTACGGCAATCAATTTCAACATGACTTCCTTAGTTCGATTAGTTCGCTCAAATTCAAGTCGTTTCTGATGTATTAATGCCCTTATCTCGTTATACAATGCTTTGTGTTTGATATCAGCTGATTTTTCATTGTCTATACAAAAATCCCATCCACCAAATATCAACGTACAATACTGATAAAATTGTCCTTCGTTTTCAACAAGACGATCTTTGAATTCTTTAGCTGCACTTCGTACAATAGCAATTAAAATGAAGAGATAATAAAAAACGGTTGTACTTATATAAGCCAATGGTAAATCGTAATACATTCCAGGATCATAATTACTATCACTATTTGAGGTGTAATTAGTTTCACTGACATAACCAAATATCTGGTTTGTATACATCCCATAAAATAGTAATGTATTCTCAATTATACCCGTACCCTGAATTATGTCCAAAATGAAAAATGGTTGATTCATTGTGTTATTTCGATACATTTCGGTACAACATTGCGTTGAATTGGCTTCTAATTGGGCACATGGAATGTCTTGTTGTTCTTTTAATATCACTTGTGGCAATACGATAAATATGAAAATTAGTACGTACATTGAGAGATTCAGAAATGCCAGCCAGCGTATAAGAAAGAAAAATGCAACTACACCAGTTCCAAAATGACCTTCAATTTTCTTTAAAGAATCATGCCATAATTCCATTTTGGTCATCCATGCGGACCATTTCTTTTTAAAGCGTTGCCAAAATTTACGTCGTTGCCATTTGAATTGATCCAAGCCTTGAAGTCGTAATTTTGTTGCATTCTGAAGCTGTGCTTTCATTTCTTTCTTTTGTGACATTGGTACTGGCATTGCTTTAATTTCACGTATTTCATCCCATGTCCGTTCCTCATCTGTTAAATTTTCTGATAAATCAGGCAGCATTGCCACCTGAACTTCTTGATATTGAGATCCGCGACGTGTTACTGTAGCTGCTGTAGTGCGAATTGTTGTCGTTAAAGGACCAGCTCCAGTCGAGTAACTGGGTCGTCGTCTGGTACCTTTTGTATACGTGTACTGACTAGACGATCGTTGACGACGAGTAGTTGCTATTCAAAAAAAAAAAAAATAAAATTAACTTGAATTTATAAAAAAAAAATTTCTTGTTACCATTCCGATTTTGTTTGGATGGCAGCAACGTTGCTAATTTAGATGGATCACTTCGTTGTAATCCTTCCAAGTCTCCCGGATAACTTTCTTGGTAAAACTCGGCTCCAGCTTCTTCCCATCCCTGTGTTTTACTGCTGGACTTTGATTTTCGATCTGATTTTCCTCCACCCGACATTCTAAATGACTGTGTCAGGTGATTTAATTACATACGAAAAAAAAAAAGTAAAATGCAAAAAATATTATTTCTGTTTTTGCCACTTTTTCTTTGGCTATTAAATACTGCGTTTCTGTACTAAAACTAGAAGTTTCATTGATAATTCATCTGCGAATAGAAAAAAAATTACAATAGAGACAATAATTAGTTATTCAAATAAATTCGATTGTAAGTGACAAAAAAATAATCTAAAACGGTATTCAAACTCTTTAAACAGACAACAAATAGACACAATCATTCAACTAGAAACAATGATATGGAATATTGAATTGAAATGGATGAATGATATGGAATATTGAAACTTGATGTGATTTGTAATTTAAGGTATTTTACAGCAATTTACATTACATTACAAGTGAAGCCGTGCAAAAATCAAAACAAGTGTTAATTTTTTTATCGATTTGAGATCAATGACTTATGATTTTTTTTTTTTTCAATTCCGTTCCTGACCTTCCGGGTTCTGATATTTGTCGCTTAATCCTCTTTAAACGAAAAATTCAAAAAAATGAAAATCTACATTGATTATCTTACAAAAAACATGAGACGATAAAATAAATTCCAGTATTTTGAAACACAAAACAAAACAAAAAATATTTACATATTAAATTACACATATCCGCATTAATTTGGCATTCATATTAATTACAACTGAAACAGACAGATGCCAAAGTCGTGTGTAATTTAAACGTTAATTATCTAAATTGACATTAAACCATTTGAAACTATAGCACTTTTGAGACATATTTTATTGGCACAACCCAAAATATATTTGTATGATTCAATTTTAACAAAAGAAAAACAGGAATTTCAATCACTTTCATTGTTTACAAAACAAATCATGATTCAGTGAGAGTCGGAACCGGTATTAAATCAACTGATTTTGGAATAAAAATGTAAAATAAACATACAAAAACCCATATCAAAGTTCGGTAATAAATCATGCGCACCAAGTTAAATTTTTTTTATATAAAAACCATTTCTAGCTTAACACAATGTATGACGACAATCAACTACCGACATAATCCCGTATAAAATGTAAAAGTCCCTGTTAAGTCTATTTCATTTAATACAGCTGTTGCCAAAAAAAAATGTATGTATGGTTTCCAATACGTTAACATCCGTCATCAAATTTTTTTTTGTGTGAAATTTAGCATACAAAAAAACTCTTATATGATTTCCTTCCTTCTCACCTTTAAAATTTCCCATAAGATAACTCATTTTTATTCGACATTCAATTAATTCACTTGCAATAATTTTATTTTATTACTTTCTGCTTCAAACTAGATGAAAATCAAAAGGAAAACCTTTTCAAATTGCGCTACCTCTATCCGCTTGCAATCGATATTTTTCGAGTCATTCGAAAAATTTGAATATTTCACTGAAATCTTTTACATTTTCTGTCGTCTCATGATAATTACAGTTAATTGTGTAATTTAATGAATATTTAAATTAATTTTCACTTATTTTATCATGATTTTCACTTTATTTTCACCGAGAGCAAGTCGTAGTGCAAATTTTATTTTTCTTATTTTATTTTAGACCCACAACACAATTAAATGTCATTGTGTTTGACAACTCTTTCATGAATGTTGAGTAGGACAAATTCACGCCCATTGTTTACTAAATAACAATTGACTTCGAAGTAACAATTTTTTATTAGTTTTCATAGAATAAGTTTAATTTCAAAACACATTGACGATGAAAAAATATTTAACAATACTTTTATTGTCATTATATTTAACGAAATGTAAGTAAATTACATGAAATGCATTTGAAAATGATAAATTCCTTTACTTTATTTTTAAGGCTCGGCAATTTGGTGTTATCGATGTACCTCAGCCACTCCTGGATGTTCCGATAACTTCAATTGGCGTGGTATTGGTTTTCTTGGTGAACAGTGTCCCGAAGACGATGATATTTGTGTAAAAATTACAGAGCGAAAAGGTGCACTAGAAGTCATTACTCGTGATTGTTTGAGTGCATTGAAATCATTCCGAACTGACATTCCACCAGATCATTATGAGGGCTGTTATCCAGCAGCAAAAGATGTGAGATTAGGACACTATGTGTTCAATACAATCAAAGAATTGGACATTCATCGGGACTTTTTCCCATATGTAGAATATTGTTTTTGTTTCTTGGATCATCGGTGTAATGGATCAACAAATATCCAAGTTTCAGTGGCACTGATCACAGTTGTTTCAATTCTAAGGTTCTTCTTTTACTAGAAGATACATCTGACAAAAGAACTGGCTGCCTTATCGTTGAAGAACTTTAAAGTTATTTGCTTAGTTTTAAGGGAATTTATTCTAAAACAGATCTGAAAATCAAATGCAATCATCTCCGTCCAATAAAAAGTTTGATGAGCGAAAACATATTTTATATAAAAATTGTAATATTTATAGAACAGAAAAATAAACGATTGACGAAAATAAACAATTGAAATTTTGAATCATCATAATTTCCTAAAATTATCTTCGAAAACTGCGCACTTTTCGAACATTAAAAGTTTTAAAATATCAACCTCCTCGTGTTTATGTTTTCCTGTTCCTGAGCTTCAGATATTCCTTTTTAATTCAAAAGTACCAGTAAACAAAAACATGAAGAGGTTGATATTTAAAAAATTTCAATGTTCAAAAAGAGCGCAGTTTTCTAACATAACTGTTATACAACTGCGCACTTTTCAAAAATAACTGTTATACAACTGCGCACTTTTCAAAAATAACTGTTATACAACTGCGCACTTTTCAAAAATAACTGTTATACAACTGCGCAGTTTTCGGACAAAACTGTTATACAAACTTCCACTTTTCGAACAAAACTGTTATACAACTGAGCAGTTTTCGGATATTGAAAATTTTTAAACATCAACCTCCTCATGTTTATGTTTTCCTGGTACTTTTGAATTAAAAAGGTAATAAATTTTGGTCAAAAATCTGAAGCTCAGGAACAGGAAAACATAAACATGAAGAGATTAACTTTTAAAAATTTTCAATGTTAATATCAACCTCCTCATTTTTATGTTTACCTGTTCCTGAGCTTCTGATTTTTGACCAAAATTTATTACTTTTTTTATTTCAAAAGTACCAGGAAAACATAAATATGAGGAGGTTGATGTTTAAAAATTTTCAATGTCCGAAAACTGCGCAGTTGTATAACAGTTTTGTTCGAAAAGTGCGCAGTTTTGTATAACAGTTATGTCCGAAAAGTGCGCAGTTTTCGAAGATAATTTTAGGAATGTATGATGATTTAAAATTTAAGTTTTAATTAAAACACTCTTTTTCAGTACAATTTTTCTTTTATTTATCCATAATACATTTATGAGTAGACATTACAATTTCATGTAAATATAATTAGATAGAGTTTTTTAATTAATCATTGATAATTTTTAGAAAGACAGAACTTGTAAATCGTTTTAATTGTTTGGTTAACTGTCGAACGGTGATCTGCTTATCAACGATCGTTCAAATTTACTGCAGTTACAAGAATCACCGTTCATCCAATATATATTTTTCCTATAGATGCAAGAGCTCAACTCGCCGTTTTGATAGTTTTGCAATTCTCTTCTCGACAAGTCTGTACGCATTTCTGTGCAATTATATGGGGGAATAATAATAATATTGATACGTATTCCTACTCGAACTAGATAAAAATAAATAAATAAAAAAATGTCGAGTCCGCGAAATTTTCACAAATAATTTTAATTTTCTTATGATATCAAGGGCACAAAAAATTATAACAATTTGAATATTGTAAAGTAAGGACTATTGTTTTATGTGTTTCATGTTAGATGTTGTGATAAGTTTACTAAAAATTTATCCAGTGTTTGTAGTTTTCATTTATAGCAATCATCCTCCCTGTGAATAAAATTATCCAAATATTTAGTCCCTTAGAAACTTTATTTTAGAAAAATCTATCAAAATACTGCGAAAACTTAAAATATTCCGTAAAAAGTTAAAAAAGGCTGATAAAAAAATGGAAGCCAATTCGAATTTGAGCAAAGTGCTCAATCCAAGGCCTGTCCTTTCAGGAATATTGTTAAAATATACAAATTATGTCAAGGGTAAATATAATTAATTAACATTAATCATGCATTATAAATAAGAATCATCGATCGATTGTCATTCATATAGGATATCAAATGCGATATTTCACTGTTGATGCAACACAAGGTACTTTAAGCTACTATTTGTGCGAAGGACCCGAAGATAATCCACAACCTGTGATAACAAGTCAACCTCGTGGCCAAGTACAATTAGTATCGGCAATAATTTGTCCAAGTGAAGATTCACGCACATTTTTAATCAATTGTGCAACGGGTGAAATGATAAAATTACGTGCACCCGATACACGAATTCGACAAGAATGGGTGGACGGTTTACGAGCAATTGTTCAAAGTCATTCACAGGCACTCAGTATGTCATCATCCAAAAGTCCCATATCTGTTCGTGATTCATTAGCGGCATTTGATGCCCTGGATGCTTGCAGACAACAACTTCAACAAACAGAAACATGCAATGCAAGTTTGATTAAAGCAATAGAAAGTGCAGGAGTTGATGCGGGTCCTCAGAGTGGCCCAGCATTGTCACACACAGACCCAGATTTCTTGGTCCTAAAGGCTTTATCGGCAACAACGACCACTGTTTTGTTCCAAGCACTAGGCTTGCTACAAAAATATAACGAATATCAAGAAAACATGGAAGCCTTTTGATCGAAAAGAAACATTTAAGTAAAAAAAAAAGTACAAAAAAAGTATCTGGTATACTTCAAGGTACATCATTACAAATATATTGCATTTTAAATTTTGCTTCACCACTTTCAAAGAAAATCATTAAATAAAGTAATACAGAACATATTTATTAATTTTAAGTTTATTTTTGCTCTACATTTAGAATCAAACGACATTTTTCGATCAAATTTTTCAAATTTCAATCACAATCTTGTTATACTTTTAAAGTGAACATAAGTGAAAAAAAAAATAATAAATAATACTATTGATAATCTAATCTCAATTTTCTAATACCAATTTAAACATTTAATAATTGCTTCATTGAATCTGTTTAAAAGGAATGACAGTTATTTCCATTAAATAAAAGCGAAATTGCTCTTGTAAGAAAATATACAGAAATTTGTAATTTTTTATGTATTGTCTTTTTTGTAAATTAATATTATTTGTTTGATTAATATGAATTTGTAAGCATTTAAAGTGTCACATCTAGTAAACTTTCATTTTAAGACTGGTACATTTTGGGGCAGCACATTAAATTCGATTTATATGACTCTTTTAATAGGCAAAATACCGTTCTGGTTTATGCCCCAATTTCTCTAAGGCGGGAATACAGGCGTAATTTACCATAGGAGGAGGTCCACACATTAACGTGAGCGTATCATCACTAGCATCAAACAAATGTTCTTTAAGCATTTCTTCGTTAATGAATCCTTTGCTGTATTTCCAATCATTGGGAATGGTATCAAGTGTATACCAAAATTCAAAACGATCTGGATATTTTTTTGCTTGCTCTTCAATCTCAGGTCTAAGAAGAATATCTTTTTCAGTTTGATTTGCAAATAAGAGTCTCAATTGTGTCTTGTCATCGGAATGTTTAAGTACGTCACGAATTAGTTGGAGCATTGGAGTGATTCCTGTTCCTCCGGCAATTAAATTGACCTTTGATGCTTTAATAAGATTTGGTGGATCCTTTCGTAACTTCTTAATCGCGAATTGACCATTTCCAGAATAGACAAGTCGTCCACTTGGACCACGGAATCCAATTGTATCACCAATTTTCAATGAATCCAAATATTGTGACATTTTTCCACCTTCAGGGAACTTTGGATGGACTCCCTTTTGGTAAACTTTGATGACTAAATCAACATATCTGATAAAAAATTTAAAAAAAATATTGAAATTACTCAATTTAAAAAATACAAGTCAAATCATAACTCACCCCTCATCGTCATCACTGGTAACTGGAGTATAACTTCTTATTACTAATTCTTCATTGATCATCGCACTCAATTGAATGTGTTGCCCGACCGGCAATCCCAACACATGTTTTTCCGATGGTAAACCAAATCTAAATCTTCTGGTATCATGTGAAATTTCCTCCTTTTCAATTAGCGGCAACAAATATTTTTCATTTGATTCAACGAGTGTTCTGAGTTTCTTGGACGAAGACGATCGATTACCATCCTTCTTTTTCTTATTCAGCAACAAGTTTAAAGCAACGGCTCCAATCAAAATGACTGCTACACTGATAGCAATTGGTACAATCTGTAAATAAATCCATATGGATGAATGAATGGAGGCAATACAAGAAGAAAAAAAAAGAGATAGAGAAATGAAGCAATTTCTTTTGAAACTGGAGTATAATACACGAATACGACGAAATAATACGAAAGATATATTTTTTTGTCAAATCAAAAATTAATATTCAAAGTTCAAGGTCAGATGGTATCATCAAGATTATTTGCAAAATCACGTATCACTTATCTGAAACGTAATAAAATTTAAATGAAATCTCTTAATAATTTCCTTAAAATCAAAATCTTTTGTTAAAATTAGAACCGGCTTTCATCATTCAAATATTAATGTATATATTTTTTTTTTTTGAATTGACATCTTCTTTAAATAAAAACATTAAAATCACATTTCAAACACATTTTCCTGTTTTCTTTTCATTTTATTGCCAAATCGATTGCGTAATTGTTATTTCATTCTTTTGAAAGACACTGTGGAACCATGATTCCAATAATTATTTTGAAGAAAATCCCCAAAAATCAAAATTAATAATCTTACATCAAATTCCATGATAGTCAGCTGTGAACTAACTACGTGTTTATTAGATGATTAAATGCCAACTGAATACAATTGTATTATAAAATCATACATCAACCCAAAACGAAACCTTGATAAAATTTAATAATGAATGAATCGAGCATGCATATAATTTTTCTATGAAACTATGAGGGTTCGTTCATATTTTTTTTTTTTGATTAGATATGAATTTTAATGAGCTGATTCATGAAAAATAAAACACGTGTCCTTGAAATCATGAAATTTAATTGATTTATTTAAATATGAATTTTGATTTGAATGGAAATCAAACCTTTAATGGACATTCCCGATGATTTCTTTCACATTATGGAGAAAGAAAGAAAGACTTTACATTTGATTCTATTCATTCTTTTCTGCAAACAATTACTTGAGGTACTCAACTCGAAAAATAATTCACTTAATCATTCATTTAATTTTTAATTGTAGTGTAAGCATATTTTTATTATAATAAAATTTTAGTACTTACAGTATTTGTGCTGATTACCATGATTTTTCTACCTTCGTTCCCTTCTCTTTTCTCCGGTTAACTGAGTTGAACACAAATTGTTGACTACAAAACTGATCAGACACCGCTATAATGAAGAATATATGTTTTCGTCCTCTCTGTACACGTGTTGTACTGAATCAGCTGAGTGATGATTAAAAGGAGCATGTGTATGATTTAGATAGGAATATTTAGTGTTTGGAAACATGAGTCATATTTTATGGAAAATTCGTTTCTTTTCGTTGAAATAATAATTCCTTGTCAGCTCATATGAAATTCAATTTCACAGTCCCTTGCTAATGCCTCCGTCAGACTCACATCATGTTGGCAGGTTCAACAAATAGTCTATTAATTTTTTTTGCTCTAATTTACCTTCTCCCATGAAATATATTATTAAAAATAATAAAATTTTTCTCTTCATTTCCCGCATTATGTCTATTTAGAACACAAATAACATTCATACAGTTATGTAATTTTATGTTTCATTCATGTGTATCACATATCAGACAAAGAAACGGGAAAATTATTGTATTTTTTCATTGTAAAATGAGAGAGAGAAAAAATGTTTTTGGATCTCATGAACTCACCTCGGCTCCTGAAAGATTTATTACTTTTATCTGTAGCTATGTGCATATGACTGACCGGTTTACATGCAGTTAATGTGCAAAAAGTCGATATTAATTTTTTTTATATATTTATATGTGAAAGAACATTTCATTTCATTTTATTATTACTCTTCATAAAGTATTTAATTATTCAATTCAAATTGATTTTATATTTTACAATATTCTATTTCCTCGCAAATTTCGATTATTAGCCTTAATTTGATCTTGTCTCCGTTTTTCCTCCTTGAATGCTAATGTATTGGCTTTTCGTTCAATTCTTCTTTCATTGCGATATTCCTTCAGTAATCGTTTACGCTCCTTCCTTTCTTCGGGAGTTTCATCCTTAGGTCTGATGGAGAGAACGCTCAATGTGGACAATACACTTTCAGCACAAAGGGATTTTGGTCCAGATTGGCTACATTTACGATGAATAAAATGTTTATTAGTATTGGCGTCAAAGTATGATATGAAATGAATTTACCTGATATTCGTGTTAAGTTTTGCTAATGATTTGGATGTTAATTTCGATGAATTTTCTGAGAATACATTTTTGGGTACTCCTGTTTTTGGATCAATTTCAATTTTATCTTTCTTTTTGGATGGTTCAACAATCAATTTTGGATGGTTATATAAGTTAGAGTAAGTTGACAAGATACTTTGACAGTCCCATTTCTTTTCCTCGTCATCTGACACTTCAAGTTCAATCATTTCTTCCTCACTCGATTCTTCATGTGTTTGTAATTTAACCAATCTAGCGATGTCAAGTGATTTTTCATAGGGAATTGCTTTATGTTCTTTTTTGAATTCTGTAGCAAATTTCAGTAACATTTCATTATTTGGATCCATTGTGCCCTCAATTTCCTCGCAGTCTAGAGCTCCGACCTCCAAATCATCGTATTGCTCGTAAAATTTCTCGAATTTATCATCCAAAAGTGATAGCTGTTCATTTCTACGAATGACACTACTTGTCATTGAGTATTCAGTGAATCTGGATTTTGTTTCCTCATTTCCAAATCCTCGTAGTGGTCCCAAGTTATCTAATGCTTCATCATCTTCATCATCACTACGATCCGCTTCATTTGAATCGACATCACTCCAATTACGATCATCATCATCCTCCTCTTCATCACTATATGCTTCCCCTTCTTGCATTGCTAGTTCAATGAAATTATCTTCAAGTTGATTTTCAGGATCTTCAAAGTCAAAATCTTCATCTAACGCTGCAACAACATCAGGATCCCAGTCTGGACGAGGTCCTTTGCTAGGAATTGCTCGTCTCAATAAACCTTCATCTTCCTCAAATTCAGATGCGAAAACAGATGATGGTAATTGAATTTTCGGTTCTTTCGATGCATTGCTTTTATTTTTTTGTCTTGGTTCGACGGGTTCCCATGAAACGACTTGTTGTTCAGCATCCTTTAAATGTTGCAAATAATCATAGTCGTCATCGAAAAAGATTCCATACTTTTTCTGTTCTTCCTTTCTTTTAGCTGGATCGAGTTTTGACTTGGAAGCACTACTCGGACCTGGAACAGATCCGTCAGCAGCGACCAAAACATGTTGAGGTGCTGTTTCATCAACAATCAAAGGATCTTGTTGACTTCGATGCACCAAATGAAATGTGACTGCCTTCTTTTTGTCAATAAACTTTTTTTTCTTTCCCTGTACGAAAATGTCATTGAAATTTCATATTAAATTAAAAATAAATTAAATTTCATATTTACCATATTTCAGTGTCAATTTAACTTTCTTTTTCAAATTAAATTTGTGCTCAATATCCTTAAAATACAGGATAAAATTAAAATAAAATTCTCTTAGTCCAAATCAAAACAATGTGCCAGCACGAGGAATTTATCTTCGGAATTTACAAACGGTCCATCAACCGAAATTCAGTTTACAGCTCAAGCAAAAGTGATTGCAATCAAAAATAATACACTCCAATTTAAATTAAAATTTTTATCAAACTGCTACAAATAATAAATTAAACAATAAGTTAAAAACATAATTGAACTGTAATCAAATGTGATCAACATAAATATTTTTGAAAAAACCATAAAAATTGCAATTTAATTGAACAAAAAACAAATTCCAGACAAGCAACAATAAATTTTATTTTTATTTACATCACAAATTTCGTATTTTAAGAGGATATTTTAATTGAAATTCTTTATAAGTGCATCAAGAATGGGTAAGAAATGGTCTAAAAATTAAAATGAAATTGAAAGATTTCCTTGATTTGAGTGAAAAATTACCAAAAACATTTAATTCCAAAGGTGGGGCACAAAATGGGGCCCCATTTCGAAACAATGCATATTTCTACATATAAACCACAAACACACACACGTATGGGCATATATACGATACATACATGCATTAATATACGTTAGTTGTTTACAAATGGATTTTAATAGTATTTTTTTGAATGGAACTACAAACTACTATTGAATGAAATATATTTGTCTCACTTTCTCGTTTAATGGAAGTAATAATTAAAGTAGTTGTGAGTAAAATTTAAGAAGTGTGTAGTAAAATATCAAAACAACTACTTGTTAAATGTTATGTGCATTTGTAAGTAAGAAGTTCGTGTCGTTCTAATCGGAATTCGTCTAATTAGAATTGTTGGTGATAAATTTTCAATTAGTGTGTCATTTAAAAATGATTATGATTAATATATTCAAGAATTCAATTCATAGACGTCAATATTAAAAAAAAATTGCAATTGTAAAGTGTTGAATAAAAAAATTACAGTTAGAAATTCGCTTTGATTCAAATTAGAAAAAAAATATTTAAAATTTATGGATATGAAATACGTTTCAAAATTATATCAGAATCTGTGAATACCTGAAAAGAAATTAAAAATTATAAAAAAAATATTTTTCTTCAGATAACTCACAATTTTCAGAGTGAACCAAATGTACAACGTTTTAGAGTAATAATGATACAAAAAATTACCTTATCTGGATGTTAAAATTATATGAATTATTTTTTTATCAATATTTTGCCCTGTAGTCCAATTATGAACCTCAATAAAACAGAATTAAATGTATTTGTTTGCATATTTTGGAAATTCAAAGCCTATTCATAGCGAGGGGCAATATTTTCAAAATATTGGAAGTTCTGAATGAATTCCAAAAATCACATCATTTTCCGATGTAAAATTTGCTTCTAAATCCGATAAAAAAAAAATAAAATTTAGGGGTTCCCATACAAAAAACCTTGCGATTGACCGATTTTCGAGTTTATTTTCAAGTTCTTTGAACTTTTTCATCAATTTGCATCATGAAAGTCCTCATCTAGATATTTTTAAGCATTAAAATCAAAAAGGTGAGAATTTTCTAATGCGATTTAAGTATTTAAACTCTTCTGTAGCTTTCTTAGAACAAAAGTTATGACCATTTTTTGAAAAACGAAAGTTTTAGCCAAAAAGTCGAATTTTTTCATGATTTTTTTGTAGTAATGCGACAAAAAGTTGAAAACTATACAGTTATTTATAACTTTGCCAAATAAACTATCGATCTTTTTCATAAATTCATTAGTTTTTGACCAAAATTCAAAATCTCTTTGAAAAATAAACTAAAATTGTTTAACCGACCTCTTTGAAATAATTTCATACTATTTCATACTATTAAACCAAAAATACTTGTAACTTTTGATGTACAAAAGATACAAAAGTGATTAGATACTGAAAACAGGTTAGAATTTCCAATAAAAAAATAAAAAATTCAAAAAAAATTATAAATTGTATACTTTTTTGATGAAACATGATGCAAAGCCCTCAATAACACGAAATTCCTTTAAATGGTCGGTCGCAAAGTTTTTTGTATCGGAACCCCCAAATTTAATTTTTCATCGGTTTTAGGAGAGAATTTTACATCGGAAAATGATGTGATTTTTGGAATTCATTAAGATCTTCCAATATTTTGAAAATCTTGCCCCTCGCTACTATTCAGTTCAACAAAATTTATTAAAATTTTTCCATACGATCAACGGACTATTTGAAATCTTTTATGAGGGACGATGATTTTCAGACATGTTTACAGAACTCCAAATTTTCCTAATATCCTTAGAATTCGAAATCTCAAGTCTCTAGAAAAATTGACGATTCTTCGGTCTTTTTGGATGAAATAAGGAAGCAAAGTCACAGTTGTGTAGGGTCATGGAACCGTCTACCGTTCGTAACCCCCTACTACGTTTTAGGATTGGGCTCCTTCACTCTTTAGCTTTAAAATGACCGTGTTGAAATTTCCTACCAATTTAAAGGCGACGCTTTTCATTGAAATTTTTCTTGAAATTTCCCCTTGGTGTTTGGCCTCATCTAGTTCTTCAGGACAGTTTTTTTGATTAACATCGTTACGACTTAATTTTCATGGATTATTGAACGTGGTCCTTCGTTGTCACCGAACAGAAAAGGGAAATTTCAAGGGAAATATTTTAAGGTGTCGTCTTAAAAGTTCGTGAGAAATTTCAAATTAGTTTTTTGAATCGATCTATTTTCATATCCATACAAAAGATGAGGTCAGCAATGGGGCTTGATACCCTAATAATTGTAAAAAACCGTTACATTTCCAAAATTTCTGATTTTTTAAACCACGCAGTAATTAAATTTTCTCATTTTATTATTCCTGAACTGCACAACATAAAATTAATTACCCTTAACATAAACATACCAAAAAGAATCGCATTCAAACATTGTTAAATCGATATTTAAGGTCAAGCCCCTTAAAGGCATTTCTTTCAAGGTACTTCAAATAACAATCATAATCAATTTAAAACCAATAACGTTCATTAAAATGGTACCATATGCGATTAAAATCAACATTGATAAAATACATTCATAACTTTATTTATCAATTGCTTTTTTTTAACTTTTCAAGATAACAAACAGTCGTCAAACTGTTCTGATATTACACACATGAAATTATATATGTGTAAAAGAAACATTATTATTGGGCTTAGAATCAATTGAATCATGTTTACGAGTTTGAATATGAATTTCAGTAACTCATTGTTCATTTACTGAAACAGACGTAACATTATTACGACGTTAAATGAATTCGTATATAAAAAAATAACATAATTTAAGTGATAATTATTACCTTTATAATTAAAATTAAATTAAATTTAGATGCGTGTACGATATAACGGTGATGTCATAGTTCAGTGAATTGATTAAATTGATTTGGGTCGATTTGTAAAAAATTGTAAAAAAAATAATAAAATGACTAAAGAACAACAAAGATTACGTGATAATTTCCTATTGGAAACAAATTTCGATGAAGATGGTCCTTTTACTCAAGTCCATACAAGTGCCGCACAAAATCGAAACAACCACAACAGTGCACATGATATCAGAAATCAAAATCTATATAGATCAAATGTATCAGTGGACCGATATTCAGATACGACATTGCACGGTGTCAGAAAAAGAGGTGAAAATTATTGTATTTTTACACCTTTCACAAAAATTATGATAAAAAAAATCACACACAATCATCTGTGTTCTGTAGTGTTAACAAAAATTGGAAAATTTTTATCTCACAAATCTTTTTTTTTTAATTTTATATGTTCACTTTTCAATGTTTTTGTGAAACTCACTGTGAAATAATAATAAAAAACTACAATTATAGTCATCATTGTAATTATCATGGATAAAATCTTGCTTTTAAGTGTAATGACGTCATTAACAGTAACATCAACAGTAAAAAGCTAAGCTGAGTTCGGGATTGGGATGTCAAGTTATGGATGTTTCTTTAAATTTCAATGTAATCATCAAAATTTTCGTAATTTTATGTCCATCCTATTTTAATAAATACCTGCCTCAATATTTTTTTGTACGATTATAAATAAAGCTATAATTAGACAAAAAAATACTAAAGAGATAAGAAAAAATTGTGGATATTACTCATTCATTTACAATGATTCCATTCACATTTAAACATTTCATCGTCTTTCTGTATTGTAAAAATGATTTTTGATTGTCTTGTTTTGATTTAATTGAAATAATTGTCTCACATCACGGAATATAACTTGAAATAATTGATATATCTGTGTTTAATGACATCCAAATATCTTAAAATAAAATCATGATGGTGATGAATGATTATAATCAGCACAGAATTTCATTTTGTTTGTTGAAGTTTGTTTTAATTTAATCACACTTTTGTTGCATTTTATTGTTGCAATTAATTCAAATTTCACTGCAAAATTGCAAATCATGTGATTTGAAGTCAATTCTCACTCATTGTTACACTGTCTCATATTGTTTGTGGTCATATCATGACAAATTGATGCATATTTTTTTTTGTTATTGTTATTAGTCATGCTTTTTTATGCGTAAATTTAATCTCATTTTATTCTAAATGCTCTTTTTTACTATTTCACAGGAAATTGTTGTCAGCCATGTGTTACGAGAATACCGTATGCCACACTGATCGCTACAGTGATGTGTCTAATTGGCGTGGGCATATTTTGTGGCACAATGTATCGAGGGACCTCGTTAGCTATCATAATGTTTGATACCGTTTTTCGATTGCGACTTGCATGGATTGATGCAATTCAAATTATTTTTGTTATTGTTGGTGCTTCAATGGCAGCTCTTGGATTTATGATTTTATTTGTGGGATGTCTAGCAACGGGAGCGACAAGGCATAAAGTGTACCGAGCATGGGGATCAAGAGTTGGTGGAAGAATCTCATGTGCTGTGGTAAGATGTCAAGTGTTTATATTAAAAAAGAGACAATTTTTTTTACTTTATCCAATTTTCATAGTTCATGGGAATAACTTACATCTTAAAATTATTGTGGATTGTGATATTGTGCTTCCTAGCGATTGTCAACTTTGTGTTTATCGTTTTCTGGAATATGTGTATAAATCCAAATGTCCAATCACATTTCAATTGTATTGAATTGAATCAATTCTGTGAGTCATATTTCGCAATATTTAATTCAAAATTATCATTTAATTGTTTTTTCCTTTTATTTTTTATTGAAAAGATTTCCTGTTCCCACAAGGAATTCGTGAAGAAGACATGAAAGTCTGTGAAGAATATGAAGTGAAAGCATTTTGTAAAGATGGAGTCGAAAAGGCAGTTCCAATGTTTATCCTTGCATTGATGGCATGTCTGTTGATCATTCTTTCACTTGTTCATTATCTCATGTGTCTGGCAGCAAATTATGCTCACATTCGTGATCATGAAAAATTCCAAGAACTCCAAGAAATGCACAATTTAACTGAACTTGAATTCCAATCCTCCAAAGAGAGATTCTAGAATTCAATTGACCAGAAGATGTATCGATATCAGCAATATCAAAAAGACTCAAGACTTATTACAGACAACAATAAACAACGGTATTACTATAATAACCGAAAAATTGTTGATGTTTAGGTTTATGTTGAAATTTTACAAACAGCATGATAATCGTATTACAAAAATTTTTTCAATCAAATCAAAATTGAGATTCGTTACAGTTAAATTTTATTTAAATTATCGCTTTTTTTAACATTAAACTATCATTAGCTACTGTTATTATTATTAATTGAAGTGAAAAGTTTTCGTATCAGAAAAAAAAAGTTAGGCCATTACAATTTTCCTTTTTGTTTCTCGTCGCCTCCTACTTCTTTATTTCACAAAAGTGAAGAGGGAATAATGGGAGGGAATAATAGTAATAAAATAATGAAAACAATTGAAAACCTTGAAAATATTTAACGATCTTAAATTTTTCAAATTTTAAAAACAGTTTTACTGTATATTTTGTTAATTTCAACATGCAGAAAATCTAAAACTTACTTAATTTGCTTGATATTTTTTTTTACAATAAATATTTAAAATATTTTTCACATGAAAAAATTTTATTCATGACATTTGTTTATAAATTTCATTATTTTATTACCATTATTCATCCCTCCTCCTTCTTATTATTTTGAGCCGACTGCGACGAGAAACAAAAAGGAAAATTGTAATGGCCTTACATAATAAAAATATTTTTTAAGTACTTCATGTTTGAACACTGCCGAATTAGCTTACAAAATTTATAATAAATAAAATAAGAAAAAAAAATTAATGATAAAATGATAAAAAAATTGCCTTAGAATAAGATTCCTTTTAAAAATATTCGATAATAATTATTATAATATTTGATTAAATTTATAAGTCGTATTTGTTTTCCGTCCGTTGAGTTAGCATTAAGTTAAAGTTTAAATTATGTTTCATTTAATATTTTTTTAATCTATCAACAAAAACTACATCAAAAAAAGACATCTTCTGGTTTTATTTAAAACAATGTAAATACTAAACTTAAATGAACCAAAATTGACCAAAACATTCCTCTGGTACAAGTATCAAACGGTTTTCGATAAATAAATTTAATAAAAAAAAATATTCCTTCACATATTTATAAATGAAAGAGATTATATACAAGATTTATATTAAAAAGAAATAAAAAAAAAAATAATTTACTTGTAATAAAAGAAATGCATAAACTGTGAAGAAACTTTAAATTGCTGAAAAAAATAGAAATAATTAATGGCCTATTAACATAAATCAACAATAACAATAATAAATAAAGCTACTAATCATAAAATTAAGATTTTGAGGTTCTCGATGAGTAGAGTTTTTCAATACGTTTCACGTTAAAATTATTTGCAGTGGTTTTTTTTAAATTTTAAGCGCATTTACCGTCAATTTTTAAAAAATTACGATTATGTGACCACTCACGTTTAAAGTCCGTGTATGTCTGTTTCAACTTGAAAAACAAAATAACTATAAGGTGGTAAGCAGATAAAATTGACAGCTCATTTTGTATAGATACACATACGGAAATGTCAAAAACCTTTAATGTAATCATGGATTTTCAAACTTTGACCTGCTGACCTAGTAACTAGGTTCGCAAGTGAAAGTTTGGCAATTTCTATTTACGTAGAGAATTTTTAAAGTTTCCATATGTGTATCTATACAATATGAAATGTCATTTTGACGTTTGAAATTATATCATAAACAATTTTGAAGTTTCCGTATGAGTTTCTATAGAAAATAAACGTCAAATTGACCTCTTAGTCTGTAATTTTCTGCTTATTGAGAACATTTAACTACCCCAAACCATTTAATCCATTAACTTTTTCCCTTTCTTCGATTAAATTACGTTTTGAAATTAAACTTTGATAAAATTTTCCATTTCCACTTTAAATTGATTAAAATTTAATGTTTAAAAATTGTAATTTAATATAATAAAAATGTGTATAAGCTCAGAAAATGTGTATCTTCCCTTTAATTTAGAGCCAAACACTTTTAAAGATAAATTTAAATTAAGAATATTAATGCTAAAGAAAAACATTTTTAAAAAATGTGTAAGCTAAATAGATCTAAGGAAATAAAAATTATATTTTAATACACAGCGCAAAATAAAAATAAAACAGAAAAAATAACGTACTTTTTATGAAAAAAAAAATAAAATAAAAAATAATAATTAAATGGCTAAGCTATATACAATAAAATATACATTTATATATTCATAATAAATATTATATAAAATAAATAAGAATAAATTAATTATACTTGGATAAGTTAATACAAAATAAAAGGTGAAAAACTGGAAAAAAACTTTTATTGGGCAAAGACATCAATTTTATTAAGTCATCAAAAAAAACACACTGAAATTTTGAATAAAAACAATATTTTTTATTTATTTTTGACTTTATTTTAGATAGGTATCATTTTTTTACTTGTAAAAATAAGGAAAAACTCGATTAGTGACGAATATCTTATGAATCGTAATCAGTGATTGACTTAAAGTAATTTTTTTTTGTTTTTCATCAAAATGTTGGCTTCTTTAAATTATAAAAAACATAAATGTAAAAAACTAATTGATTGAATTTTCAATATTTTTTTAGTTTATAATAAAAATTTCATTTATTAATATAGATTTTTGTTTAAATTTTCTCCCTTCTTCGTATCTTGATATTCGTGAGTGTGATCAATTTTTTTTTTATTTTATATTTTTAACAAAGGCTACATACTATCTATAAACTAATTTCTATACAACTAATATTATTTCTTAAAATAATAATTTTTTTTTAGTTTTTTGTTTGTTTCTTTTCATTCTTTGATGTCGTATTTACCGTATTTGAATTTAAATGTAATTTAACAAATGATTAATTATATGTACAAAAAATTGGTTTGCATACATATTACTTTTAGTTTGAAATTATTATTAATTTGATAAAGTTTTTTTGTTTGTTTGTCTTGAGGAAAAATAGAGGACTAAACAGCAGCTTCGACATGACTTTGATTTTGTGGCTTACCAGGCGGTAAGTTTTGCATTGATTCTTGTTGTTCTCGTATTTGTCGTCGTCTTCGTTTGCTCCAGAGCTCATGACAGTCTTGCCACGTTGGTAATGGTGGTGTAGGAAGTCTAATTTAAAAATTAAAATTTGAAATTATTTGGATAAAATTCAAATGAATTGAAGGAACTTACTGCTCTGGTACAACTGTTTTGAGCCACGTCGACTTAAGGGCATCTTCTGCTGTAATCCTTTTTTCTGGATCCAATTCTAACATTTTATCCAATAGATCAAGTGCTGATGATGGCATAAAGATAAATTCTTCACGCAATCTTCGGCGATAAGTCTTTTTAGGTTTAACAGTATGAAACAAAGGTAACTTTATGACAGTTGGCCATACTGCTGGTGTAGGCGTTCCACACAATTTCGATATCATTTCTAATTGAGCCATTTCGATGTTAGCTTGAAATAGAGGCTTTTTAAGGAAAAGCTCTCCTAAAATGCAGCCACAACTCCAAACATCAATTGCTGGTCCATATCGTTCTTCTCCAAGCAACAATTCTGGAGGACGATACCATAATGTGATAACTTTATTGGTATACGGTCTTTCACGATTCTCTGCATTATATAAACGAGCCAATCCAAAATCAGCCAATTTTACTTCACCCCTATACATCAAATACATTACAATACTTGAAACAAATTAAATTGTAAATGATCTTACCTATTATTCATTAAAATATTTGAACACTTGATGTCTCGATGCAAGAAATTTTTTTTATGACAATAGTTGAGGCCGTCGAGAAGTTGCCGCATAATACTAGCGTTATGATGTTCCGTAAATTCGACCATTCCTGATTCTAAAAGTCCCATTAAATCATGATCCATGTATTCAAAGACCAGATAAAATGAGCCCTTATCTTTTCTAAATTCCAAGGCATCTTGCTTATCTGTGACAATTTCACGTAAGTTAACGATATTTTTGTGATTCAATTGTCGTAAAATTTTTATTTCACGAACTGCTGTTATGGGAAAACCTTCTTTTTCATTTTCAAGGCGAACTTTCTTCAATGCAACGAGTTCATTGGTGTGATTATCACGAGCTTTGTAAACCTAATTCATAAATTAAAAATATTTGTAGATCATAAAATGAAATGTAAATGTGCTTGATTAACTTACCTGACCATAAGTACCTTCTCCAATCTGTGCAAGTACCTCAAACACATCTACACTTCTTTCACCCCAATCTAATCCTCCTGGTCCTGGACCCACAGCACTGCGTGAATTGCGGCGATTTAGAATGACAGGTCTTTTTACCATTCTATTTAATTTTTTATTTGGTGTAAGATGACTTCCATTTGCTCCAGTGCCTTGTCTGGGAGAGGCATCAAGCTCATCACCACTAACATCCTCTGATCCAGGCACCATTGGTGGCATTGGTAAATTTAACAATCCTCCTTTTTTATTTGACAATTTTGATACACCAGGTTTTGATCGTGGACTTCTTGGAGGACTTGGTGTTTTGGCATTTACAAGTTCTGAAACATTTGTACCCGGTGGAAGAGGTAGCTTTGTTAGTGTTTTACCTCCAATTATAGGTTTTGGAGGTGGTTGAGGTGGCATAATTTTCATAAATCCTCCTCCTCCTAATTTATTGTTATTATTGATTGCTATCACAGTATTAGATGATGACACTTGTGTCACTTGTGTAATAATTGTTCCGATAGCTGATGGTGGCATTGGTTGTGGCATCATCATTGAACTCGTAGTTGCATCAAGTACCGGAATTTGATGGATCATTTGAGCATTATCTGTCATATCATAACTTGTGGGATTGTTTGTTGATGCTGATCGTAGACCATTTGTAGCAGATGCAGCATTTGTTGTGGCACTTATTATATTACTTGAGGGACTATTATCAGGTATAACGACAACTGCTGAATTGTCTTGAGAGTTTTCATTTGATACTGTGTCTTTTGGTTCAAGAATTTCCTTTAATACCTTGGCACGTTTCTGACGATCTTTAACTAACTCTGCAAATAAACTTGTATCGCTAATTTTTTCCTGCATATCCAGTGTTCTATTATATGCTATTTGAGGAGACCTCGAACGGCTTCGGGACGAATGATAATGTCTAGATCGACGTTCTGGTGTTCGTCTTAAGCTCCTACTTCTATGTCTCGTTGATCGAGATCGAGGCGAAATGGATCTTGATCTACTAAAGTATTTCCTTGATCTAGATCTTTTTCTTGGACTTGGACTTCTGAAAGAAAATAATTTAAAATAGTTTTCTCCTTGTAAAAATATTAAATTAAATTTACCGTCTATATCTCTCTTTAGATCTATATCTCTCTCGACTTCTATCGTGATCACGCTTATATGATGAAGAAACATAATGGTCCCTACTATCAGTTCGCCTTCTTTTGTCTGGAGGACTGTAAGGTCTTCGCTCTAATATATTACAAAGAAAAAAAAATCAATTAAAATGAAAGTTTTAAAAAATTTCATTCAAACCTGGTGTCCTGCTTTTGCCGGATCTATGTTTATAATAACTCCTACTACTGCTTGATTCATGCACGACATGTATCACTTCTGGACTTGAACTGATCCGAGTGAGATGGTGTGATGATGTAGCGCTCTTACTGGGCATTGGAGGAGTGTGAGGTGAAGCTGCAGCAAGTGTTCGTTTTTTCGTGGAAGCATAAGTGGGTGAAAGAGGTGGTGTGGTAGGCGAAATAGGTGTTAGACTAGGATCTTTAACAGGGGTGTACGTGGCTCCAGTTTTTATGGGAGGTGTAACAGGTTCTCCAGATAATATTGGGTCTTCTTCTTCAGAAATTGTTTCAACACTTGACACAGACTTGGCACGTTTTTTCTTCTGTTTTTTCTTTTTCTTCTTGTGCTTCTTTTTGTCTTTTTTCTTTGATTTTCGTTGAATCACCATATCACTGCCGGCCGACTCCAAATCAGATTCTTCACCGATTTCCTCTAACCCTAATGGTTTGCTAATGTCATGACTCGCATTTGATTCAACATATAATTGATCTTTACTATTTCTTCGCATTGTTTTCTTTGGAGACAGAGATCGTCCGGATTTTTCATCCATTGGACCTAAACGAGTTTTGTCAAATGTTTTGAATGAGTTTACATTGTTGGGCTTCGGTGCAATTGGTTGACGCTCATCCGGACTAATATCTGATAAACTTCCATCCGGTCCAACTCCACCTCCTTCCGACTCAATTTCACCGGCTTCTGGTCCAGAAAAATCATCACTCGAAACATCAGAATATTCAACTAATGGAGCAGCTGGTGATTTTGCACGTTTGTTAGTACCACCATGAACATTTTGTGCTTCATCCTCTGTGGAAAACTCAAATTCATCCCTTACTGGAGTTCCTTGACGTCTACGCTTCTTTGATTTTTTGCTTTTCTTAGAACGTTTCTTCAGTTTTTCACTACGATATTCCTTTTCCATTTTTTGATTATTATTGTTCTGTCACGTACAAAATGTCACTTTTCACATCCAGAAACACGTCTTCAATGCGAAATTTGGTCTAAAATGATTGAAAAAATTATATTTTCAATGCACCGACTTATGAAAATAACTAAATTACAGGGTTTGGACACTTTCAGTCTTCTTCGCCTGAAGTCAAATCAAATTCTTACCTAAATTACTCTCTTGGATGTATTGCGTCTATTTGGCCTTACTCAAAGTTTTCTTTAAATGCTTATTATTTTCACTCAATAACGTCTGGTATTTACATTTTTTAGTGTATATTTTTTAAAATTTCACAAAAATTACTACTAAAACATTTATTTTCTTCTTCAATTTTGTTAATTTTAATCATAAAATGTCTTTCGATATTTCATCACTTTAATCAGCACTGAATTCTTATGTCCAACTATGTAATCGGCTATATATGACAAACACAATTTTTTTCTTTGATTATTTTTGAATGTTTTTCTTGTACTTTTGCTTTGATTTCCGTTTGATAATATAATATCAAGGACTCATGAAAAAAGTTAGCATGAAATTTTACTTTAAAAACGGCATAAATACATGAAATTTGAGGATAAATTTTATACATGCGATAAAATGACCATTTTTTTAGTAATAGTCTCATCTGACGTTTGTATTATTTTCCAGGTAGCACACAAAACTTAATGCTAAATTTTAGAACTGTGGTTCCAGTATTTTAGAACTGTTGATCCGGTATTTTAGAAGTGAGTAAAAAAAAATAAGATTTCTGAAGTTTTTAGCAACTGCATTAGGCAAAATACTCAAAAATAACAAGCAAATTTCATAGACAAGAACCTCCAGAAGAATTTTACGGAAAATCTCTTACATTTTTAAAATCATAGTTATTTCGTTACGTGAACCATACAATTTTTGAAAAATACTTCAAAGAAGACTTTCAGAGAACTTATGTTCACTGGATAATTTTGAAGTTGCGCCAAAAATTGAACAACACATTTTAATTTTAAACCAATTTTAAACTGAATTATAAGAAATGGATTTACAAAAAATTTTGCCTGAAAGTTATCTTACCAATCCAGAAGAACTTGATCGTCTTCTAGCAGAACCTCAATTTCTACAATCGATTCCTCTTTTGAATCATGTTGACGTGAATGTGAGTACATTATGAAAAAAAAATTTTCCCTCATTTGAATTTCTATCTTAATTTCAGGTCTCAAAACTGAATGATTGTAGTTTAGTTCGTTTCCGTGGGATGATCCAAGATATGATGGATCCTGAATTGTACCTGGAAAAGTATGAAGTAACTCACACGGAATCTGGAAGTCGTTTCCAAAATGGAAAATATCGAGATACATTACTTCTCAAAACAGGAGAGCAAGTGAATCACGATTCGAATGGAAATGTTCATGGTGAAAGGAGATCAGTTTTTGTTATTTCCGTTCCAGGAATAAATCCTTGGGTGCAAGAAATTGAAAGAACGATTTATAAATTTGATGTTGGAAGCTCTGCGTCTTCAATCCAAAGTGAATCTGTTTGTAAAAATGAAAATAAAAGATCATTGCAAGATAATGATGAAGAAAATATGGAAACAGATCAGGAACCACAACAACCGCTCTCGAAAAAGATGGAAACTGTGTCTAATGAACAGAAAGAAACAAATGGAAATGCAAACAGTGTATTATCACCTGAATATTTATTGAACTCACCAATACCTGATCGTCCGAGCAAAGCTTGTATTGTTAAAATATACCAAGATTTTGATTCAATTACTCTGAATACACTAGTTGATGTCATTGGATTTCTATCTGTTGATCCAGCACTTGATGGAACTTTTGATGAAGGTGATGGATTCATAGAAGAATCAGAAAGGCAGGCTGCCAATCCACCTCCATCTCTCATTCCTCGTTTACATGCAATTAAATTGAAGAAATTGGATCACATTAATCCGTATTTTGATAATCCTCTTGCAGACGAACTTAAGCCTGAAGAAATTTTCAAAGACATAAGACTCGCATTAAGTCAGTGCTTATTTGAAGATACAGTTGCGGCTGATTATCTCATTGCCCACTTAATTTCTACAGTACATACTCGTAATGGTGTCCATGCTCTTGGCAAACTCAGTATAAATATTAGCAATATTCCGTCACAGGTTTTACCGGAATTTACAACAAATCTTTATGAAATAATTGAAATGTTACTTCCAGCTAGTCATTATTTCCCAATGACTTTGGACAACATGAACACCCAACAATTTGTTCCTAAAAAAGATTATAAAACAAATAAACTGACGAGTGGCCTACTTCAACTTGCTCCTCATACGCATCTGGTGCTTGATGAAACGAGGTTACAAGTTGGAAAGCTTGAGGCTGCAGGTGTTCAAGCACTAAAAAGTATCGCGGATCTCATCAATGCTCAACGACTGAAATACAACTTTCAATTTTATGAGATTGAATTTGATACTGATGTTCCTGTGATGATTTTGAGTGAAGGAAGAAGTATGCTTCCAAATGATTGTCACATTCCATTGAAGCCATCTTCGGATTTGACAATTATGAAAGAAACTTTTGTTGCTGTAAAACATTTCATTGCACCGAAATTAGTGGCGATGAGAAAATTTCTTACAACTCAAAGGAAATCTGAATTTAGTGTTGATCCAGAGCACGCTGATATGATTCAAAATGATTTTGTTCAAATGAGAACGGTTAATGATAAAATGGGAGCCGAAGATTTACACTCGTTACTTGTCTTATCACGATTAATGGGCTTAGCTCGTGGTCAAAATTTAATGAGCAAAGAATTATGGGAATGTACTAAGAATCTTGAGGCTGAGAGAAAAGAACGTATTTCACAAATGGTACGACCACGAAATGAGTTGTAAATTATTCTTTTTAGTTTTTTTTAATTTACTTGTATTTATATGAAAATAGTATTTTTTTTTTTAATATAATTTTAAGTCATACTAATATCTAATGCTTCATCATTATCATGGTCTTCTCCCTCTTCAGATGATGAGGTTTCCATTGTCCCTTCTTCTTCTTCCTCATCCCCCGAAGAATCTGAAAGTTCTTTTTGTAACTCAACAACTGCTCGCATCAGTACAGTGAAATCTTTTTGTCGTTTCTCAAGTTTCTTTTCCAAATTCGCACTTTTACCCTCAAGTTGTTCCAATTCCTCCTTCAATGCATTCAATTTTGCAATGGTGTTTTGTCGATCAGGTTGTTGATTTATAATCTTTGCTAAACTATCATATTCCATACGATTTCGGCGAATTTGTTTGGCAATCAATAAATTTTCTTTGTTCTGATCAATCTGTTCCTTCACATTTTCAATGCCTGAAGCAATTGTTTCAGAAATTTTCTCATAATTTTTCAGTTCGTGCGTCATAATTTGACTGGAAAAATGAGATTTTTTCATCACGAATTCACATTGCGCTATTTGAGCTAACATCCGATCATGCATTACTTCACTGAAATAAAATGGATATGCAATTATTAGTCTCATCAGAAATCAAAAGTAAAATTCACTCACGTATTTTCTGGCGTATCAGTTGTATTACACCATCGTATGAAGCTCTTCATTAAAACATTCAATCTTCGGTCATCTCCAGTTCCATCGGCATCAATCAAGAGCCGACGTCTGATAACATCCTCTAATTAAAAAAAAAAGAAATAAATATTTAGTACAATTTTCAGTAAATTCAGATAATTCTTACCGTCAGTCATGATATTGTGTAAGTTTAGAAATTCTTTGGCAAATAAATTTAATTTTAATTTTGATAACCAACTCCGGCACAATAAAAATTACAAAACACAAATTTGAGAGTGTGATGTAAACAAAAAGCTGTCAAGTCAAGTTCGCTTTTGTGACACTTGTGGCTCTGATTTTGTTTCACCGGCTTTTTTCATGTATTGTCTTTAAATAATTTGTGAAAAGATTTACATCAATTTTTGTATTTTTTCAAATGATTAACATTTTTAAGTATTGTATGTTCAATGAATTTTAATACAACTAAATTTTTCATTCATAACTTTGATAAAAACAATTCTGTAGTAACTCCTGTCACTCTCATATGACATCTCACAAATACTTGAGTGTGTAACGAAACAGACACAAAGAAATTCTCATCCAAATTAAATATCGTAAAGAATTAGTAAATTTTTTGTGAAATGTTTTTTTATTTAATATTAGCCAAGTAAAAAAAAGTAAAAATTGACTGAAAAATCTTTGTTCAATTGTCCCAAATACTTGTTTAACGTCTTGTAACACACATAAACTCTGTAAAATATTAATTGTTTTTCCGGAGTACCCTGGAAATTCTGTAGAAAAAAAAGAATAAAATTATCACTCAGATAAAAAGAAAAAATTCTTCCTTGAAATTTGTTTTAAGATATGTCCGATAATGTTAGCAGCAACAACAATAAACAGTGTTCACATTTTGCAAATTATATATCACAGTATGGACGAACTTCATTTTCTGTAGTAAATGCGTATTTTAGTACTCCAATTAGCAAAGAGGCAAGACGACAAAAGGTAAGGTCATGTGTCTTTTAATTCAAGACAAGTCAAATACTTGATGATGGATGAATGGAAATTATATGTGTATATGTATGGTGATAATTACATTAAAAATACTACAAATGATTAAATGGCTTATAATCAGTCAGACAATGAACTTTTTATTATTTGCTGCGTCGGCGTTATGTTTATCGATGAATTATGTGATTTTCAATGTAATTTTATTATGCAATTTTTATTTTAAATTTTATTTCATAGGCATTGACATGTTTATGTTATCATTGTGGAGGATCTGGCCCTCAATTATACGCTTGTCTTCATTGCATTTATTTTGGATGCAAAGGAGCTCACATTATGGATCACCTCAAAATGAATAAGCATTACATTGCGATAGAGCTGTGTTATGGCATGTTATATTGTTTGAATTGTAAGGATTTTATTTATGATGCGGAATGTCAGGAAATTGCCCGAAAACACTTACAAAAGGAAGCAAGAAGTTTAAATAAAAGTATGTCATGGCGTCCTTGGTCTCCCACACAAATAGAAATTGATTTACTTTTGAAACATCCAAAACGTCGAATTGTCAGTTCAATGTCAAGTATTGGTTTACGAGGACTTCTCAATTTAGGATCAACCTGTTTTATGAATTGCATTGTTCAAGCTCTAATTCATACGCCTTTGTTACGTGATTATTTCCTGTCTGAACAACACGAGTGTAACATCAAGTCAACAATGAAGTGTTTGGTTTGTGAAGTGTCTCGTGTATTTCAGGAATTTTATTCGGGAGCCAAAGCGCCACTTTCACTGCATCGTTTACTGCATTTAATTTGGAATCATGCCAGACATTTGGCTGGATATGAACAACAAGATGCACATGAATTTTTTATTGCAACTCTTGATGTGCTGCATCGTCATTGTAAGAATGCACAAGAAACACAAAATAAAGGAATTTCAAGTAGTTCCGCATCCGATTCAAAAGATAAGAAACAAAAAACAGATAATGTGCATGCACAATGTAATTGCATTATAGATCAAATTTTTACGGGAGGATTACAAAGTGATGTTGTGTGTCAGGCATGCAAAGGTGTCTCAACAACAATTGATCCATTTTGGGATATTTCCTTGGATTTGGGTGAGGCACATCATCCAGGATGTGGACCACCAAAATCCCTAATTGATTGTCTTGAACGCTTTACTCGGGCTGAACACCTTGGATCGAGTGCCAAAATTAAATGTTCATCATGCAAGAGTTACCAGGAATCAACAAAACAACTTTCAATGCGTACACTGCCAATTGTAGCGAGCTTTCATCTTAAACGTTTTGAGCACTCTAGTCTAATTGATAAGAAAATTTCCACATTTATTTCATTCCCGCCCGAACTTGATATGACACCATTTATGTCGGCACACAAAAAATCCTCTTCATCGTCAGCTTCAACATCCGCCACATCTTCACAACAACGACATGATAAAAACACCTCTGGAAACAAAGATTCCGATTGTGATATAAATAACCGAATCAATAATAGCAAGAAATTAGGTTGTGGTGACTACCGTTATTCACTCTATGCCGTAATTAATCACATTGGTACACTAGATGCCGGACACTACACTGCATACGTGCGACATCATAAAGACATTTGGGTAAAATGTGATGACCACATCATTACAACTGCTACACTGAAACAAGTATTAGATAGTGAAGGGTAAGCAAAAAAGTCTTTTGAACATTTTTTTCTTATAAAATACTAATTTTTATTATTTTAATTTACAGATACCTTCTATTTTATCATAAAAAAGTATTAGAATACGAGTAAATTTGATCCAAACTCAAACTTAAATCGATTTCAAATTCTATGGAAATTTAAAATAATATTAATAATTTTGGACATGATACCCCTTTAATCAAAATTCAATTAGAAGTGTTTTTTCTAATACTAAACAAAATTTTTGAACGCTTTCAGATCAAACTCCCTTTAAATACTTTAAGAAAATTCAATAATTTATTAATTTTATTTTTTTTTTCATGTAAAAATAATCTTCTTTGTAGAAAGTTACTTTCTTAAAACGATCCCAACTATTTTTTTATTGTATAACGATTATTATAGAAAATTTTTAATAGTTTTTTTTATATTAAACATTGTATAAAAGAAAGAAAAATCCTGAAAAATGGTAAACTTTGAGAATGAAAATACAATCTTGTAATTAATTGAAAAAGTATAATAATTATTATAAATAGTATGACAAAAAGAAAAATAAAAGTTTATGTAATAAATGGTAAAATTATTATAAAATTCATTTTATTCTTTTCATTTCACTTTCAGTTACTTCTCACAAGCTCTTGATTCAAAAATGTTTTAACGGTGTTGGGCCATTTTAAGGACAAACCATCTACACTTGTGCATATCTAACCCTTTGTTGTGTTCTTGGGTCCTTGGGACCCCGATTTTAAAGATTAATTTAAAATTTAAACATCGTAAATATTTTTATTTTAATATATTACTTAAATGCTTTATTATAATTCATTTTTATTGTAATACTTTAACAACCTTCATACTTCTTAAAATTTTATTGCTTGATCAAGTCCTTTTGTTTAACAATATATCACAAATATCTTCATCAAATACGTTCAGAATTTTATTTTGTTATTATCTTTTCTCTTTTCACATAAAATTACAATTAAACTCTAAAAATAAGAAAATACTCATAATTTGTTACATTAAATAAATGGTGTGCAGTATCAGATGATTTATGAAAATGATTTACTCTTAAAATTAGGTATGATTAAATTCGTCAAACGTTAATATTAAAAATGTAAAATTAAAATGTTGTCAAATATGTCGAAAACTTCACTTATTTATCACATATCTGTCTTTCATGTAGTCTGGTTCATCTGGCATTGACTTGATTTGAATATCGGTGAAACCATTTTTCTTCATGTCAAAGGTACTTTCACGACGTGCGTCCAATACTCGTCCTTCAGTTGAATGTTTGATGCCATATGTGAAATAAATTAAGTAACCAAGAAAGACCCACACAGCGAAACGAATCCAGGTATTTACGTCAAGTTGGAACATTAAATACTGTGGAAAAATTAAATTGAATGTTATGAAATGTGAGAGAAAAAAATATATTAGAGGAGGTACTCACTAAATTGATAAAAATACTCAATGAAGGCAGTACTGGAACCATTGGAACTTTAAATGATAGTTTTACATCTGAGGATGGTTGTCTTGCAAGGATACAGATGATGAGAATCATGCCAGCAATTATAACAACTGTTGTGGCCAAATAAAGTGGAAAATCTGGTGTGATCATCTCCGGATTCAATAATAACGCGCATAGAACAATTGAGAGAATGCCTGTAAATCAAATGAAAATAAGATACAACATAAAATAAAAATTTTCATTGTAAAACTCACTAAAAGCAACAATTCCTAATTTTGAAATTCCTGAGGACAATGAATCAGGTCGTTTGATAAAATTCAAATTAAAAATTTGTTTTAATATTCGAGGAGTTCCAATTTCAACTTCCTTTCCAATTATAATACCATCGTCTTGATATCGTAAGACTAAAACACAAATTGCAACGATTGTGTATGCCAACAAGGTTCCAATACTCATCATGTCAATAAGTTGATTCAAATTGAACATCAGTGCCATAATGGCTGCCAGTAGTCCTGAAAGCATTGTTGAAAGCACCGGTGTCTGTGTTTTACTATGAACACGTTTGAGGGTTTTATAAATGATGCCATCATTAGCCATTGCGTACAAAACTCTTGGTAAGGGGAACATGGCGCCCAACAAACTGGTACATAATGCGAAAATTGCTCCAACTGAAACTATCCATTTCACTGTATGCCATTCAATTTCGTTGAAAACGTGTGGAAAAGGAGCTTCAGGATCCTTTGAAAAAAATAAATAAATAACTTGATTATTTTACATTAAATTAAGTTCTTACTTGCAAGTAATATGGCCACATTAAAGTCAAAACAGCTGAGATTCCAAAATATGCCAAGAAAATTATGATTAATGAAATAACGATTGCTAACGGAATGTTTCTTTGAGGATTTTTGGCTTCTTCTCCAGTTGTGGCAACACAATCAAATCCAACGAATCCGTAAAAACATTTTGCGGCACCAGCCATTATTCCAGCAACACCATAAGGCATAAATCCACCTTCACCACCCCTCACTCCTTCAGGAATGTCCTCTTTTGCGATTTTCCAGTTATTGATATCAGCTGAAATTGAAAAATTTGACATTTTATATAAAATACTTTTTTTCGTTAAAAAAAACATCTCACAATTCATGACACCAGCAACCAAGACAATTCCAATGACGACTAAATTTACTCCAGTAAAAATATTATTCATCAAAGTTGATTCCTTGACACCGACTGCCAACAAAATTGAGAGTAGGATTACAATGAAAAATGAAAAGAAATCTGGATAATCAGCCAAAAAATCAACATTAATTGGCATCGTCTCCTTCAACGTATTGGACATTGAGTTGTTGAACAGTGCGTCAATGTAACCGCTCATACCACGTGCCACAGAAGAAGTTCCTGAAAATAAAGAAAAAAATGATTGAATTGAACCCATCTAAAAATGGAGATGAGACAGGACCACTTCATACAAGCGACTTTCACGATCAAGTTTTAAAAAAATTATGATGAGCTTGTCTATCCAACAAAAAAACCCAAATTCGATCAGATTGAGCATGTGACGGTGAATAAACCGTCTGTTAAAGGGAATTTTTTTTTTTTGCAAAAAGTACTAAAGACTTTAATTAACATAAAAGCGAGAAACCCGACAAAAAATTAAAAATCTATATTTAGTTTTTTTAATTTTCACAAATTTCATATTATCATGTCTAATTTGTCGATAGACGTAAATACATGATTATTGTCTATTATCACCAATTACTTTAAATTAAAACATGTTAAAGTCTTTTTTTGTAGAAATTTCACACAAATATTTAATTTTACTTACCAATCACGTACTCTAAAATTAGATTCCAGCCAATTGTGAATGCAACAAACTCCCCAACACTGACATAGCTGTAAAAAAAAGAAATGAAATAAATTATCGATTTTATGGAATTACTCAAGGACGTTTTAATGTTATGATTTTTTTTTTCTTTAAACGTGAAATGAGAATTTTTTTATCCGATTCAAGTTAAAAATATATAAAATTAGATCACATTTTCATGACTGACGCAATTTGGTAATAAAACTTGGAATTTACGTTTGCTTTCATTTAATTTTATAGTGTAGAAAGTATTTTTGATGATACTTTTTCACGTAAACTTACCTGTAAACGTATGCAGATCCAGCTTTTGGTACTCTTGCAGCGAATTCAGCATAACAAAATCCTTTGAAATATAAAAAAAAAATAATTTCACATCAAAATTTAAATAAATTTAACGAATTACATACCTGCAAACGCTGAAGCAATTGCAGCGACAGCAAAAGAAATTGTGACAGCCTAACATCAAAATAAAACCGTTAAACATATTTCTCATTAAATATTTTCTTAATTGAACTTACAGGTCCAGCTTGTTCATATGCAACACTTCCAGCTAATACATAAACGCCTAATCCTAAAGTGCTTCCAACTCCTAATGCCGTCAAATCAAGTAAATTAAGTACACGGGCCAATTTCGACTCTTGTCCATCATCTTCATTTCTTTTACGCCGAGTTAACGCACCCCAAAATCTTTCCATTTTCCTCTATTACAGTTCAGTTCACAAAAGAATTAAATGTATACACAGAAAAATAAGCTTATTACTAATTGCAGCAACACTTTTCACACAAGACAAGTTAAAAATATCTGAAATACACAATAAAAGTTGTAATTTTATATTTAAATGCATTTGTTATGGCATATCAAGGTGGTGATTTAATTCATTTATATTTGAATATCATAACATAACATAGCCTTGTTTCTATATAAAATGAATAAGAGAATAAATGATTTTTAACATAAATAAATCTTTAAAATTTCGTTCACTTTTTCATTCACAGTGTAATTAATATGCAACCCACCGAGGTGTCATGTCATTCAAATTAAACGCTTATAAGGACTTTTATTTCCTCATACCTCACAATCATATAACGAACTCAGTTGCTTATATTTATCAATTAAATTGCAAAAAACGAAATTTAAAGTTAAATTAGTGACCGTTCGATCTCACAGTCAAAACAAAACTAAAAACATTTGCTTATTGTCTAGGACAACAGGTATAAAGTTTTTGCAAAAAAAAATAAAAATATAAAGAGAAATATGCGTATAAAATACAAATATAAATAAATAATAATAATAAACAAAAATAGGTAAGAGAGAGAACCTGTTGAGCGGTTTTATTTTTAACACTATTTAATGGACATTGGGCATATATAAATTTTAAATATAAATTACATACAATATGCAAGTGTCTGGTTGTTTAGTTAACAATCATAATAAAGTGGATAAGATATTTTGTGTTAGGGATCACGGAAAATTTCCATAATTACTTAAAAAAATGTAAAACTTGAGACACTAATTTAAAAATTATCAAGGATTAAGCCTCAGACTCGTTTAAATGAAAGAAAAAATAATGAAAGAGTTTTGGTTATTTTAATTACTTAAAAGTTCTTGGTATGTCATTAAGGCAAGTTTAGTACCCCGATTTGGGAGAGAACCTAGAAAAAAAGACATTGATTACATATTTATTCATACCGCAAGAGGACAGGCTTTGCACTTCTACTGGCAGTGCTTGTCTCGTTATTCTAAGGTGCCAAACATTTTCAAATATCATTAAAAACCGTTAAAATTTTAAAGGATTTATAAGGATTCAAATTTTAAATAAATTTTTTTAACCGTTATTTTTTTTTATAAATATTTATACAGGTTAAACCTCTATAATTGCACGTCTCAAGGGACCAAAAAATTGTAGCAAATAAATAGAGTGTGCAAGTATAGAGAGAAGTTTTCATACAAATCTGATCCAAACATGTATTAATTATAGAGGTTTTGCAAGTATAGAGGTGTGAAATTAGAGAGGTTTCACCAGTATTTCTGTTGCACCTAATATTTAACACGACTTGTACGCTGATAATACGATTGACTGAAATTACAAAATTAAATTAAAAATTACCTAATAATTTTAATGATTTTATGACAAAAAGTTCATCTTAGAACTATTGACCGTTAAATGTGGTTGAGTTCTTTCTTAATTTAACAATTTTTTTTCATAAGAACTCGTTATAGAAATTTATATTCTACAACGCAATTAACTTTCAAGTACATTTCTTATAAGTATGTTCAAAGTATGTCTCGTATTTTTTTTCATTAATATTTGTTTCACATGAGTTCGGGGAAACCCCTTATTAACTCCAAATAAAGCTATGATTATATAAATAGTTTTTACTTTAACTGGTTTTCATTCATGATGCTAAAATTTATGATGGTTTTCGAACTATTGCATGATTTTGAATAAAAATCAGCAAAATTAGCAAAACAAAACAAATTTTTGCATAAATTATTGGTGTTTTGTTTTGATTTTTTTTGGAGATTGATGTCCGGAAATGTTTTTTGGAACAGATTTAATGTAACAGTTGATTGATCGTTAATTGTGTGATTTCATTTTAATTTAAAATTTGTTCATTCATCTCTTTTTAAAAAAATTTATGAAATAAGTAGATTACATTTCAAGTATCAATGCAAAAAAAAATATAAACAATAAATGAACTTGAACGGCCTTGATAACGGCTTAAATTCCTTTCACATTTAATGAAATTTAAAATAAAAAAGATGCTCTAAATACGAAGAATATTTGAGTGATAATCTCATTTTGATTCTCTTGCAGCTTTTGTTTTTTTTGAATTTTGTTCCAGAATCATAATATTGTAAACAAATTTATCAAATTTTTTTAAATTTTTTTCACTTTATTCAAATACATATTTGCATGTTAAATTTAATACTAATTTCGGAAAATTTTGATATATCCGAAAATTTTGAAAAATTGGTCATTATAATTTTTTTTCAAAAACCCCCCATGTTAGAAATTTTTAAAATTTTGAAAAATCCACCGTTTTGTTTTTTTTTGAAGGTAATTCACTAAAAATGCATTTGATATGATTTTACTTAAATCTTTCTCAGTATGATTTCATAAATATAAAAATACTGTTAAAAGTGCATTTTATTTTAATTTAATTTGAATTTCATTATCATCATTTATCAGTTAGCTTAATACGATCATTATATGTTGCTAATTTGAAATCATTTAAAAATGCACATTTTTTTGTTTAATGTTAAGCATTCTAATTATAAACAAAAGAGTAAAGTGTGGGATTTTATTTAATGCTTTTTGTACAGATACAGATGATATTACATTAAATCAAGTTTCTTAATTAATTGAAGCTAGTTTTGCATCTGCATAATGCTTTGCAGTAGGCCAAGGTACACATTAAAGGAATGCATGAATTGAAAAATTAAATTAAATTAGCATTCATTTACATTATTTTTCATTTTTAAGTTTCAGATCTATAGAAGGAACTCAGAAAAGTTTAATTCTCCTAGGTTCCAACAAACTTAAGTTCGACGCAGAACAACGACGATAAAAAATTTGAAAATTGGTCAATGGTCAAAATCACATAAAATGCCCCCAAAAATAATTTTTCAAGCAAGGAGTCAAAATTTTTGTATTTTATTTCATCTTATGTGATCAAACTTGCCCCGTAGTTTTTTGTTTATTTGAATTACATGACCGAACCCGGCTACTAGTCCATGGATAAGACCATATATGAAAAAGCGGCCAACGCGTATCAAAGCCCTATTTTACATTATGATATACGAAAACTAATGTAGTTGATGAACTTGTCCTGACACATTAACAATGTAACCTATTCTTCAACATCAAATTGTAATTAAAGTTTTATATTAAATTAATTGATGAATATAAAATTATAAAAAAGAACTGCACGCGATAAACCGGTTATTTATTCTATTATATTAAAATAAATATATTAAAGGCAATTTGCATTAAGTTTATTAGTTAACAAGAATTGCCATAGGAATCCTGTAATTTAGATCAGTCTCAGTAATTTATGTTATTTATAGCTGTTAATCAATCAATTGTAATTAATAACAATACTTAACAAAAAATTATTCATAAAGGAAGTAATTTTAATACAAGTAAATGACCAGACGTTTCCATGCAAACAAAGCTTAGAAACTATTTTAAGATTGTTTTGTAAATAAACATCTTATTTGAAATATTTTAATAAAATAAAACTATTTCAAGTACACTTGCCATCCACCAAATAATGAAGGTTAATAACTTTAAGATAAGCTAATAGTATTTTTTTTGGAACGAGTACATTATTTTGATAAGAAAACAATTGAAATTGATTTGATTTGATATGAAAAACTTCATTCATCACCTTATCAAATTAATTTTAGAGGTAAATTCCGGTATTGATTGCAAAATGTAATAATATCAGATAAGAATTAATTTAATCATAAAACTGCAAATCGTAATCACCTGTCGCGTCATAGATTACAATGATTGCAGAAGTGAGGATGAGCATCCTTCAAAAGTTATTCACATACTTTGTAATTTATATTATTTTTTTTAAATTTTGATTGAGGAAAAAAACTTAAATAATGTATCAATGACAATGAACAATGTGTTACAATAAAAAAAAAATTGAAGGTCAAAGTTGAATCACTTTAAATGCACTTGAATTGGAATTTAATTTAATAAAGCAGTTATGTCATGTTTAGGTATTGTTTTTTTTCTGAGACAGATCATTAAACATTATAATCATTGATATGAGTGTGAATTTTGAACCAGACTTCAGATCAAATTTGTATGGAGGCTGTATCCAGCCTTCTACTCAAATTGAGTAGCCTGAAAAAGGAACATTTGATATTGTAAAGTTTAATGTCCGAAGCGAGAATCGAACTGCCAACCTTAAGATTGATATTCCAACATGCTTATCACTGCATCGTACAATCCCCAAAACTAGTCTTACTCTATTCTAAAAGTACACGTACAAACTTCACACTCCGCACACACTCATTTTAAATGAAAGTCATTTTTTCAATACAAATTATTCTAAACGGTATTGTAAACACAATTTTTTTCGTAAAATTATTAATCGAGATTACGTTTTTTATTTAAATAAACAAGCAAATATTGGTCATTTATTGTTGTTATTTACTTGACCATATTTTTTCTTGTATATTTCAATTATTTCATGGCATTGATCAAAATATTTATATTTTTTTTGGAAAATTTATCAGAAACAACAGGCTTGTATCACAATTTTAATAGGAATAAACACAATTAAATGAAAAATATTGTTGAATGTCACAAAAATCATTAATTTGCCTGAAATAAATGTGTCTAACTATCGATTTAGCTATATGACGCGTCCAATTGTTATTGTGATGATTAGGGTTCACTTAAATATTTAAATACATGTTTTTTTCTGTTTATATTTCAAACAAATTAATTAAATACTAATCCGTTTCAGAACATTTGAAGACTTTTGGCTTCGATTTGATTTTACATATTTTTACATATTTT